>OY365817.1:27954410-27991910 GCA_959347315.1 Bimastos eiseni
TCATAGGTCTCGGCAATCGCTACAAAACAGGGATTACGTAGACAACCTCTCGCAAGGCTTATGAGCTTCTGTCATTTTAGACTACACCAGATTAGGAATAAACATTTTTAGGTCTGGCTACCAAAAGAGGAGGCCTCACATAATATATGTTCAACCCAAGGTGTCAGCGAACTTTACATATAGAATAGATAGTTATGAATCAAAAACTGTTTACTACGTGCTCTCGTGTATTTTAGGAAACTTGAACTATGTTATATTTTTAATTTCGCATAATAGGCCTACAGGCGGGTCTGCTGTCCTGAGACGGCTGTATCTCAGGCTGTTATATTTATTTAGTCTGCTACCTTATTTGGCGAAAAAAGGATTCATGTAAAATATTATAATATATATATATGTATATATATATATAATACGCAATTGAAAAGTTGTCGACAATAAATTTCAAATATAGCAGTTGGCGTGGTCACAAATATCACAATTGGCTTGGCTGTTGTGTTGCAAATGACCATCGTCGTTTCTTTGTAGTAAAACTAGAGTGTTGAAACATGCTTCAGTTATTTGACATTGTAACTATAGGGCTGTACCGAATATTCGCTTCGGAACCGAATAGTGGACCAAATAGCCAATTCGATAATCGGCCGAATAGTAGCGGTGAGACCGAATACGAATAGTGGTCACCTCACATTTCTTTTGACAAGCGGATGCTACCATATCGAGTGAACTAAAGTAACTCTCGGCTGCCCGAACCACGGTATCGCAGTGTCAGCCGTCTCATTTCTAAGTTTAGTTGCATCAGTTCCATTCCTAATTTACTCAGACTGACAGAAGGATGCAACAATTACATGTGGTTAACTGAATACATTAAGTTCGTGTATTAAATTTACTGAACTGAAGCTGTTGCTCACATTTGAAATTTGTCGAAAGATCTATTTTGTATGCCTACGCTGTTCGTATTAGTATTCGGCCGAATAGTGAAAATCACCTATTCGGTACAGCCCTAATTGTAACATTTGAAAATTAAAGTAATAATTAAGAACAGGAATCAGAGTGTATGAAATTGTTAAGATACACTCTATTGGAAGGCCTTTTATTCGTGAAACGTTTAGTAGGCTATTGTTATAGTTTGAAATATATTGAACATACATCTGATTATCTTCGTTGCATTTTTTTCTTGCTTGTGCTTGTCTTTTTGCATAGGCCTATATACGTCGATATTTTGAACATTGTAGGCCTACTCTAAGTGCGGCCTGCTAACGTTTTTTAGAGATTCAGGATGGTGTCCTTGTCTCTACGAGTATATTGCGTGTATCGACAGACCTTTGCACAATAATATTGTTATCCCGGGTTCGTCCCAAACACAGAGTTCAAAGGTCGCGCATTGCCCTATCCTCATCTCTGCTTACTTGCTTACACGGCCTAGTAACCCAGTAAAAAAAAAACCGTCACCGCCTGACAGGGTTACTTTAAAAACCCGACGTGGATGGATCGCTCTAACTTGTAGTCTTATAGAATGATGAACTATTTTTTTGATGGCAAAAGGAATAAATCAAGTGCACAGATGGATGCATTTTCCTGTCTGTATGGCGTCTGAAGATTGAGAGTATAGGACTTGAGAATGGGTACTTGACAGAGAGCTGTGAAGGGGAGCCAGGCTGTGGGTGAAAAGACAGATAGATTGGAGAACACGACACCGAATGACCGACTTTCATGGGTGTGACCGCATTGTCGTGCGATCTTATCGCAAACGATGTGAATTGGACGAGTGATAGATTGGGATTATTGGAAGAAATGTTACACGGGGGAGGAGAAGCTGTAAGGACGTACATGTACTTTGTGGGCGATAAAATCCCGTGGTTGAATTCAAACAGATCTGCAGATACTAAACACAGACTACTATATTTGGATACTTCAGAAAATTTATCTTTTATTGATAAATGTGGTAGCACAGCAACAAGAGCAAACCAGAAAAAAACAGATAGGCCCAACAACATTCTTAAGAGAGTAGATCTGAATGTATATTATACGAATAAAAAATATAAAATATAACATAGTCCACGTTTCCAAAATACAAGTTATGCACATATTGCATGATTGATTTTTATCAAAAGATATGTATAATGCAAATCAGCCCAGCACCCCCCTCCCTACGTACTGTACCTCTGACACTCTGGAGACTGGGTTCTGTCCTTGCTCCCTCTAGACAACCCATTTGATTTGACGCAGCGCTCGTGAATAGGCTAGTACCATGCGCTTGGCATTCGAGTGGTGCTTTAGACGGTTGGAGATTACGAGTACTGTTGCTGCCCTATCTGACGCCACGGATGAATGATCCGTGACCCACTGGCGTATTGTCCGGAAGGTGCGATTGGTATGAGACTAAGAGTGGACCCTACGCCTCCTGTTGGACTGAACGTTATGATTAGTAGTAGTATTAAAATTAGTTCTCTTGGTAAAGGCATCTTTATTGGGTCTATAGGGCCTAATAATATTAGTCTCTTAAGGGGTGCAGACATGTGTCACCCCTATACCTTCAATATCTGCGCGGGGACCGTAAGTCCTGGGTGGGAGTAGACCAGCGGGGTATATACTATAGTCATCCCGTGGAAGAGTCTATAACTCTATATACAGCAAGGAGGGGTATACGGACAAGAGCCTGGTTGACATCGGGTGGGGTGGGAGCCGTCTATATACCCGATGACAGCGGACTTTGGTGGGAGTCGATTGGGCGCTGTCAGATCATCTGGCGCATAATGGAACGACGGGAATTTTTTTCGGTGGCAACTATACGAAGGACCGTAGGCCATCATCCGTCGAACAAAAGAACACTGTGCTGCGGAGCGTAAACGTCAACATCGCGTCTCATGGTTGAACTTTGTGGTTGAACTTCAAGGCTGAACTTCATGGTTGAATTTCATGGTTTAACTTCATGGTTGAATTTCATGGTTTAACTTCATGGCTGAACTTTATAGTTGAACTCCATGGCTTAAGTTTAGGGCTGAGCGTCATGGCGAACTTCATGGTTGAACTTCAGGGTTGAACATCATGGCTGAACTTCATTGCTTTATATCATGGCTGAACTTCATGGCTGAATCTCAGTAGCTTGCGGAGTTGCGGTCAACAGCGACACTCGTCTTTCCTCATAGGTTGTTTGCCGTCAGTACCACCCAATAAGAAGAAGTTAATCGCATGGACGTATCTCAGCCGTACAACTACACGCACATATGCGTAGGCTATACACAGTGGATATACTATGAATGAACGTATGTATTAGTTTCATTGATATTTTATGTTTGAATATGTTTGAAGGCGTGTAAATGAGGCCTATGTGATTACTTTTTTTGTAAGTGTGAATCAGTCCTGGATTAGGCACGGCGCCAGTGTGGGACCATAGAACGAAACATACTAACATCTGGGCCGGATAACAAAATTTGGTGACCTTGTTCAGTAAAACTGTGGGGCCCCACCCAGCCCAACTGAATCACAGCAAAAGAAACAGAAAACGTGTTATATTCAACGAATCAACATTAGTTCATTATTAATTCGCGTCTTCTTTCTTGCTGTACAAGAGGCTATCACTAGATCTTTCAATTCTACAGTCTAATCTTATATATCGTATAAAACGGTTTAACAATATTAGAATGATTCGTGGTAAAAGAATATTAAAAATTTGGAAAACAATCAACTGTGCACACTAACATATTTTCGTGGTAGCACGAGTAGTAATTGAAAACGACGTCATTTTATTATGCAACACACGTCACTTGACTAAATTTCTGTCAGATTAGGTAGTGAGTATATAATTGTACTGCGTACACATTTAAATGACGTCATTTTAAAATGCGTCACACGCCACTTGACAAGTTCATGTCAGATTACAGTCAGAATTTAATTGTTTAGTGTGTACAATAAAATGACGTCATCTTATAATGCGTCACACGTAACTTGACTAAGCTTCTGTCATATTAGGTAGTGAACATTTAAGTAAGCAGAGTATACTAGGTCTTAGTCTAGTAACATTTGACTGATTTTGGTGTGAATCTGTATGATAAAATTGATAATGGAGATTACAAGTAGTCTATTTTAAATAAATAGTTTCGATTAATTTGCTCTGACTTTGTAGCTCTTTAAGCTATTAGACACAATAAATAACACAATCACGAAATAGGCCTACTGATTTGTTTCTATTGCGTGTGGGGTCCCCTATTCAGGCGAACATATATAGCGAAGCTTCTCGTTTGGTTCCCGTGCCAGATAAAAATCTTGGAAGGATAAACAGAGGACAAGACTCATGATCTGTTACTGAAAGGCTGGAACTCATTCGGAGGCCACACAGGTGCCGAATAAATATTTTTCTTTTCTTTAAGTTAGTGAGTGTCACTTATTTGAAATGTCATTTATAATCTCTAGTTTACACGTTGGTCTTTTAACCGTAACGACCGCAAAACAAACCCAAAATAACAAAAACACGCAACAAAGACCACAACCGTACGCTAACAACGAGATCAGAACTTCTGTTACAAAATATTAAAACACTTAATTAAAACTTACGTACTAATAATATTGATAGTAAAATTACCAATAATAATATATTACAACAACATTGCTTGTGATACAAAAAACTCATTTATAGTAGGCACAGTCCTGATCGCTCGAAACATCGAGACGTCACACACTCCCTTTTCGCGTGTCATCATGTCAGCCATGTTGTACCATTTTTCTGAAGTTTCCATTCAGCCTGTTGACTGATTCCTATAAATTTTGTCACTCCAGCAATGTTTTTTTATTCAGAGTTATTCACGTGCCACGCTGTAGGGTTGCAAACCGATTTTGTTGTTGAACGATCACTTTTTCCGACCGCCATAGTGCGTCACTAAGGCGTTCCGGCTACAAGCCGCCTGCGCCGCTCTTTAAAGCGCCCAAAAGAAAAAGCATCCGTCAAACTTCAACGGAGAAGACCGACCAGCGAACGCGATCGCGACTTATCTTTTCAAGCCGTTGTAGTTTGTAATGAACCCCCCTACACACCCTGCAGATGTAAATGACTGACAAGCCGGGTGTGATTTGTAGGGGGCGATAGAGACATTCAGATACCCACCACTTGCAACTTGTTTAGAACATTCTCACTGGTGAATGAGTGGTGATTCATTCTCGACCTACATTTCGTTCATCTTTACAATAATTATTACCGACGCATGTTTTGAAGTCGAGAAAACGTGACAGCCAGACAGCGTGATTGTGGGGTAGCAGGAATCCACCTCTCCGATGTAAATGCTTTAGAACTTGAATTGAAGGCATACTTTTCCCCCATAAAGTTTACTAATGCCCACGCGTATTGACACGTTCATGCGGTTGAATTACTGTTACCGTAGATCTATGCTAGTTGAGAAGTCAGATCTTTTTTTATTACTATCGATGTCTGTGCCTAAACTGTATTTATTTGTATAGCCCACCTGTAAATCTCATCAGACCTAATAAACAAATGACCGCTCTACCTAGCTATCGTTGACTGTGAAAATCAACAAAGTAAATTAGCTTCACACGCCTCATTTAAAGAGTGTTACCTACTCACTCCGTCCTCGATCGCACAATCCTTCGTGTTAAATTACAAGGCCTAGCCCTCCCACCCCATATAGTATTATCACTCGAATGCTATAATGATGAAGCTATTCCTCTGTGTGGTGATCGTAACTCTTATTTCTTGCTTTCTCTTTTCTCTCACAACATCTGTTTTGCAATTGCTCGAGGATCATCATGATTAGTTTGTGAACACATTCTTTGATCGCTATGCCTAGCATTCTATGCTATTCTATTTACGGATTTATAAAGCGCCTCTCACAGTACAACATAATCAGAGGCGAACATCTAGGGTTCTCAGCGCGTTTGCTGGCGGTTCAATAGATTACCTACATACTTACTAAACATGTGGTGGCACAGTAGTGATAATTTCTTGTTACATGTCTTAATTGTGTAGGTCGAGCTTAGCAGCGGCGCTGGCCTTTAAAATTTGGTACCCAATTTTAAACTGTAATTTAAAAGCAAAATGATAACAGATCGTTTTTAAACAGGAAATGTTCAATTATCGTCCCCTATGGAAAGCGGGTAATATATATTAGCTATCCTCAGTCCTGAGTCTCGACAACATCAATTCACCGTAACTTAAGTACTAATTAAGTATGTTCTGACGATATTGAAAATTTCATTCCATTTACACATAATTTGGTTAAATATTTTTTTTAATTTGATTTAATTAAAGATTGTTGATGAAATATTTTTGGTGATTTTTTTATCTCTTTTTGGACGCATTTGCGTATTTTGCGTCCATGCAGCCGCCACTTTTCGAGCTTGCAAAGCCTTGCATACATAGTATTGCATGCTTTCTTTTCAGTTAGACACGGACTTGGCATTGTCTGAAACAGCACAACAGCTAGCTGAACAGACTTTCAATTTGGACCAGTGGCAGCTGACAGAGGGCCTGGGGCTAGTGTCCCCAAGTGGATCGGTGCCTGTGGCGGTCCCTCCAAATTTGAGTCTATTTTCAGTTCTGAATCCTACTGGCTCCTCTGTCCCCTTCGTTGGAAAGTATAGATTCGTCACTGTTCTGGACATAAGAAGAAATATTGGGGAATATGAGTAGCTCCGTCCCAATTAAAATTTAGGAGGGGAACTTCCCCTGCTATCCCCAAGTGTCCGCCCCTGCAACACAGGAAAGCTAAATTTTAACCCACGAGGAATGGCTACTCATCAAATATCCGTGTACACGTGTTACTCTTAACATAGATGTTGCCACAATCTAAATTTTGCTTCTAATTGAAAATATTGTTAAACCTCCAAATTAAGGATCTTTTCCAGTTTTCTGATATAGTTATCCATCAATTTACCTTCATAACTAAAAGTTAATGAATCAACTTATGTCAACAAGGTTTTAAAATTTCTTGCTCTCGATTATCGCCCAAAAACTAGTGACACCTACGTTAAATAGGGACTTTCCAGTCCTGTGCATAATAATTATGTTCTTGATTTTAACCATACAGTCAGAAGAGTAAAGGACCTAAGGTTCAAGTAAAAACTCATCAGCCGGGGCAAAAACAGCAATAGGGTAAATTTATACTCAATGGCCAGAGCAGCAAATTGGTTAGAGGTTACATTTATACTCAATGACTACAAAATAACAATGGACAGATTCAAACCCTTTGTTCAAAACAATAACATAAGTAGCATTTCAACCCATTGTCTGTTTTGCAACAGTAGACAATTTGTGAAACTGTAATGTTTACCACTGAGCAGATGCAGACAAGAGGCACCAACAAACATATCTAAATAACAATACACTCACACATACATATATACATGCATACACACATACATACATACACACACAGTCATATATAAATACAAACATATGTTCACACATGCATACATGTATCTACATAATGTTCACACATTCACACATACATATATATCTTCCTATGCACATTGATACATACATGCATACAAACACACATACATGCACAAATACACACATACATTCACGCATATATATACATTCACACACACACATAAATACATACACACATGCATTCACACATACATACATTCACACACATACATACATAAATACACTTACACAAACATACATTCAGATAAACACATTACTGAGATCTATACTAGATCCCATTCTACCAAGAGTCAGAGACCTAATCAGAGGGATTGTGGGGGCAGAGAGGGTAGAACAGCGACTCAATCTCACTGGCTGTACTTCTCCGAGTGGTAGATGCGCGATACCTGGAGCAGCATCGGACTCAGCTCCGCATCCTGGAGCCAGTGCTGCATCGTATTCGGGTTCTCCAGAATCTGCAGCAGAGCTGAAGCAGATTCACAACAATGTAACATAACTCACCTGGAGTGTAATCTATTACCTGTACAATGATGCACCTGATTCTGGCTATATGTAAGCCGCCTTTTACGTATCGAACCAGAGAGCTTGTTATTGGTAACTTCTGTTGGACACTTCCCATGTTAAAGTAAAGAAGTAAGTGACTATGTACTTTATTGAACAGCCTGTGTGAGACTCTGATGTTTGTTCACCAAAATGCAGCCAGCAATTGGTTTATTACAGGATATTTTATCTTACTTACTTAAAATAAATTACATTACTGATCACACGATATAGTATCAATCAATTGCACTGGCTCCCTCTCTATCAGCTCACATTCAGTTCAAAGTTCTTGTCCTGGTCATCAAGTCGAAAGTATCTCAAGGATCACAATCGCTCCCATCTTTCTGCAGCCTCTCATTGGACTATCTTGCTCTCTTTGTTCCATGAGTGAGGACCATTATGGCTAAAACTAGATCAATTGCTACCATCGGGCTTTCCTTACGCAATAATGTCCTCTCATTTCTATATATGCTACCGTATGCTTAAGTCTTTTTTGTTTGGCAGCAGCCTGGCTGAGAGCACCTCTGAGTAAGGATCTTGAAGGGCACTATATAAATTTTTGGAATTAATGATCTCTTCCCATATCCTTCTCCGTCCTCAAACCATTTCTCGGGGTTCTTGCACAGTAACTGGCCACTGCTTTGAGCGGCGCTACATAAATTACTATATTCAATACAATATCCAATGATGCTTTCTCACCGATTAGTGTCTTTGGATTGGAGAGGGCGAGCTGTATGACGTGGTTCGATAGAATCGCCCTGTACACCGCTCCATTCACGTCCAGTCCTTCGCTAACATCTGGTTCTGATGGGGAACTCTCCCCACGAGACAGCAGCAACTCACACTACAATTAAATTAAAACATTCGAATTAATTTGTTAATTAAACATAGGGCCGTAGAGTACTAGATAACACACTGGGGCCCAGAGCTAAGGAACCGGGCTGTATGCCCGTATCGCCTACAAGACTACAATCCTCCTTTCGCTAGTCGGTGGCTTTGGCCAAATTTAGATGCATTAAATAATAGAGCCTTGTATGGCTGCCCACAGTTAAATTTGACTCGTGTAATAACTTGTCATCATTCTTTAATACTGTGTTTGTTGTCAGTTTGAGAAACAAACAAGAATTATTATCATTGTTATTAATATTATAACAACATTTTCAGCCTCTTTCGATCTGTTTTCAAATTTCTCACAAGAAAAGTTTGTAAACATTTTATTTTTTCGTCCACGTTCCTACCGCTTCTTCCTGGCGGTTGCCATGGTTTCTCAAAGCATCGATGACGTCATCCTCTTCAAATCCCATTTCCAGAAGGTTATGCATCGCCTGAAACAACACAGAAACGTAAAGCTGAAACGATCGAAAGTGGAATTTAATATTTGTTTAAGTACTACCCCAATTGTTGAATATACAAAGCAGAAGAATATCGAAGCCCTAACGAGTATTCTGCAATTAAATGCAAAATAATTTTCCCAATTAACATAGAAGTACCTTTAAACAAAAGGAGTATAAAGTTCAACTGTCAGATGTGTTCGAAAGTCAATATGCCTAAGTGCGTCATGCATGCATTATATATATGCATAGTATTTATGCATGTATACAAAGTTATTATGTATGCATGTGTGCATGTATTCATGAATGCATTCATGTATGAATGTATGCATGCATGTATGTAAACAAAAAAGAAGTTTTAAATGCAGGTGTAAGGCCATAAATCATAAGGCAGAGGCCAGAAGTCACCAGGATGAGGCAGAGATGTCAGGAGACCAAAAATGAACCAAATCTCAACTACCAGACTCCGAACATCCATGCCATCTGTCAGCTGTTGACGGTTGGTTGGTTCACGCATGTGCATGGGCCCACCATTGGGGACTCTTTTCAGCACTTACAGTGCACTGTTTTGCTAACTGTTCTAACATAATATGCATTAGTAATGATGTTCAACATCATATAGGCTAGCCCAGACAGTGCCTCTGAGTAGATATCTTGAAAAGGTGCTATATAAATGTTTGATTACATTACATCAGCGTATTGCACATACGTTTGAGTCAGGTTTGAACTCCTGTCGCTTGTTACTCTGGAACGCCAACAGCATTCGTTTCACTTTCTCTGGACCGGAACATTTGGCCAACTCTAGAAGCTCCTTCTTCAGATACTGAAAAAATTGAAAAAATTTCACAAATAATCACATGGTAAAAAAAATAAATACTTAGTTACCAGAGACGAAAAACTGAAACATTATCCTAAGACAAATTTAAAAGAAATACTTTTTTTGCTAAACAAATTCCAATAAGAAAACGTTTTCATGGACAAATTCTATTATAAAAATATTCATTTTGTCCAGAACAAATTCCAAAAAAGTCAAAAGAAAAACCCTATCACAAATAAATGCTAAGAGATACAGACTGAACCTACAACATAAATTCCAAGAGACAACTTCACTCTCTTCAAAAGAAATAAAAAATATTAAATAATAAACAACCTGAAATTATTATTCTCAAACGTCAAGAAGCATAAAAGACGAAGCAGTTTTCACCTCCAAAAATTTAACAAATAAAGACAAACAAAAATTCCTAACAACGCAAACACATAAATTGAAAAAAGAGCGCATAATTCACGAACAGCTCCCAAAATCAATCATCGGTGAAAAGACATAAATTTTGCACAATTTTTATTTAATTCATGCTTCAGTGCATGATAAACGACTCACAGTCTACCGCCAAACAAACAGGCACCTCACTGGGACATCAGTGCTTCTCAGTTGGGTACTGTGAATGAATTTAGATTAACAACGACAAAAGCTGGGTATATAGAACAGTTCCATGGAGTGCAATGATATTTGTATAACACAACGAGTAAATTTTAGATATTATATTCGTCTATCTAATAAATTCTCAAAGTGATAACACAACAAGATATAATAATTGTACGGTAAATAAATCCACGCTAAACAGCAAGATAGAAACTAGCGCAAGGCAATCCGATAAGGCAAGCTGTTCATCATTGCCAATGTATACTTCTGAACTGAGAGAGTATCAAACAACCGTTCCATTCAATTGTCTTGTATTGACATGTTCGCACAACAGTAAACCCCTCAAATCAGCAACAACACCAAAAACAGATTCCACCTGTTTGCTCTCTTCAGCACTCTTTTCCTTCGCAACATCGTCTGCGACTTGTGTCTCTATGGAAACGGGAGCCTCAGCCTCCGGAGCCTCCACGGTCGTCGTTTCCTCGGATGGATTGTCGATCAGCCACTGTATCGCACTCGTCTCCGACATTCTGCAAGAGTATCATCAAATCGAGGCTTATAAATAAATGCGCCAACTCCTTTTTAAACCATTTGAAACAGGAAGTTCTAACAGAGCACATTGGTTGATGAACATGCACAAAAACTCTGCTGAAGATGTTGCCGAAAGGGTTGGCATGACAATGTCATCTTTGAAAACTAAATTATCATTTGACATTGTTATTTTACAAATAATCTAAATTATCTAAATGATAATTATCTAACGGTGTGATAATGTCATCTTTAAACCTTGAATTCGTAATTAATGTTTAAATTGTTATTTTATAAATTATCTAAAATTATCTAAACTTAATAAAACCGTCTCCAAATGACTATAACAATGTTTATAATAATAATTATTTTCACTACTATTATTATTTTGATATAAAGTATTGGTGGCAATAGTGGTGGCTGTACTAGTAGTAGTAGCTGCATTAGTAATGGCAGTTAATACTAGCAATACTGGTAATAGTAGCCTAAGGGCATTTTAAATTTAATCATTATCATTATTACAGATACAATAAACAGGGCATCATTTTACACCTCGATCTCTTTTCCTCCTCAAATCATTTTTCCATGTATTTATGAACCAGTTCAATTTGAGAACAAATTAATAATTAATTAAAGAGACGTTAATAGTCTAACTGACGCCTTGATCATAGATCATACTTGTTAATTCGAAGCGCCTTGGTAGCTCTGTTCTTGTCAAATCCCATGCTCGTCAATACCCTAAGGGCTTTCTCGCTGACCAGGGGCGACTTCTCTCTCATTTCCCCCTTTCTTCTTTCAAACGGCAAAAACTCTAAAAAATACAGGTAAGCATAAACAATAAATTATGTATCACATGAAGGAAAAGTATAGAAAACATTAAAAATACATCTAAAAGAGTGTTACATAAATCAGATCAAATCCCAAATTTTTTTAATTTGCAATAGAAATTGAAATTTGACATTTATAAATAAAGTGCAGCTTTAAGTAAAAACTTATCAGTGTCACCAAATACCAGAACTAGTGAATTTACTATTGAATAAAACAGACTTCAGACTCTTCCGAGACTGTGGAAGGTACGAAAAGCAGCAAAACTGCCTCCAATTGAAACTGGAAGGAAATTTTCCCAAACGTAATGAGAAATTTAAATATATCTGACAAAAGAAACAAGTGGACACAATGTTCTTTCGATTAATTAGTTCTTACTTGCAGCGTCTTTCATCGAATCTGGATTTAGACAGAGTAGTTTCTGCGCTATGTCGATCAGCGAAACGAGAATCTTCCTCAGTTCCCTCTGAAACTGAATTAAAAAAACAATATTAAAATAATCAAAAACAACAGAAATGAAAACTGATCACCAGTACTTCACTGACAAAACGAAAATAATGCAAAATAAATAGTAACATGATAATACAGTAAACAATTATCAATACTTCACTTTAAGAAACCTTGCCTTTCATTAAAACACCCCAGTTGTCTAACCTGAGCGACATTTAACCTTTGTTAACCCTATCCTTATCTGCACCTGACTGTATTACCTTACCATAATATAAATTACCTTACAATTATAATCAAAGATAATGATAACTGAGGGCGGTAACCTCGACGGTGCTGGTTGGCTTTGCTGCTTGACCGTTGACGTGACGAGGTACAACGTCCGCCGTCGCGTTCTCTATTTCGTCAGCAGATGGCGGCCTTTCCAACGGATCCTTCTGTACTCATCACAACAATCACAATAATATCGTCATCATCGTTAGTATCGTCATAGTCAATCACACTCAGCAGAAATCATCATTATAATTCTCTTCATCAATGTTACCATTATCATCATCAAACCACTCTCCTTCATCAGAATTATTATCAAACATATTACAATTCAATTAAATATATTATGTGACCCATTTCCATGACCCACTTAAATGACCTGTTTACACGAAGTGTGAAGTAGCACCTTTAAAGTAGCTACCCAAAATGCTGATTGAGCCCAATCAAAGAAATAGGTGCTATATAAATGCCTGTTTCTTTACACGACCTTACTATTTGAAGTAGAATCAATTCTCACCACTGCTGCACTTGAAAGTGGTACAGCTGTTGGTACAACTCGTTTCTTCAATAACAAAACCTCATCTGCAAAAAGATTATATAAATGCACACACACATGTTATATTATGTCTGTTTGGAACTCTTGTTCTGTTAGGGTTATGCCATACTTTTGAT
The DNA here is from genome assembly GCA_959347315.1 of Bimastos eiseni. Classification (NCBI taxonomy): domain Eukaryota; kingdom Metazoa; phylum Annelida; class Clitellata; order Crassiclitellata; family Lumbricidae; genus Bimastos; species Bimastos eiseni. The sequence goes on from OY365817.1 coordinate 27,967,840, forward strand.
TTTGCCATGCTTGTGTTATTGTTCCCACTTTATTATGTCATGCCATGTCTATTTAGCTGCTACCTGCACTTGATGCAGCATCCATTGGTGCCCCTCCTAGCTGGACGTTGTCCATTATGGGTTCCATTTGTTTCCACAGATCGTTACCCTGTTCTCTACTCATGCTGCTTCCTCATGCTGCTTCCACCATTCTGTTGTTGAAGCAATAACTGCATGTTGTGTCAATTGATTGGGAACAATAATTATAATGAATTGAATTCAATAAGCGAATCTGTAAGGTATGTAAAAGCGCAATATAAAGTAGCGAATCTGTAAGGTATGTAAAAGCGCAATATAAAGTAGCTCGCTGCATACATACAAGGCTACTTCCGCCCTTACTCACTAGCAAATGGCTAAGATGAAATTTCTGATTACCATTGTCCTTGATTCCGGCCTCCAGTACCGTGCTCTCCTCGTTCAAGACCTGTCCGGATGCGACATGGAGCAGTCGGTAGTAGAGGGATAGCTTATAACCCTCTCGTGGGTCATAGATCTGGGATACGGCCCCTATCTTCAACTTGTCGACGGAGGTGTCGGGCACAACCTCGATCAGCGTATCGACCCCTTCCAGGCTAGATATCCGAATACGGATCGCCGACGGATTAAAGATGCTCGTTTCAGAGACAAACATCTTCGCAGAACAGAATATCCTAATAATGACTATCCCAATTAAATAAAAATAAACAATCTGTCCACTATTGCCATTTTGACGTAACTGCGTGCTCTAAAAATAAACGCAAGAGACTAAAAATAGTTGTACTAAAACGGTTCCATCGACTAACTGTCGGTGATTTAATTAATATTGATAATTTCTAAGTTTGATTTAAATAATCATCTAATTTAAGCCCACGAAAACTGTATAAGACGAATCAAATATGATTGCTAGAAACTAAGATTACAGGCAATGTTTCCACCGATAAGTTAATTATTTATATATGTGCAGGTCAAATAAATACAATATACAATATCGATAATTGAATAGAATTTGTTTGACTAAGCCAAAACTACGTTAGTTCTTGCAGTGCCAGGACAGGATAAAGGAGGAGGAGTGTGACGCCAACGATCCTTGTTATCACGCAGTATCACCAAACTGAAACTAATCAACCAATTTCGCAGTGCGTAACACAAACTAACAACTGAGCGCGAATTAAGTCACCGCGGTCCTTGCTGCCATTAGATGTCGCTAAGCTGCGCGATTAAACTCTACTACTTTCTGTACTCTTGAGGTGCCGTCTATATCCTAGATAGAGACTAAGATAGAGGGGTCTTGACGTTTCCAACAACCAGTTCAATGCACGGAGATGTTGATAACATTGATGACGATGACTCTGATTTTGATGGTGGTGATGATGATGATGACGACAACCTCTCCGACTTGGCGCAGCACCAGTCGATAAGCCGGTAGCGTAAGTAAAGAAAACATCCGTCCCTCTGTGAATCCATACATAGGTTGTAACTGCTTGCAATCTATTCCAATGCTAGATTCCTGTTTTAAAGCAAGATTGCGTTAAGACACCTTTGAATAAAATATTTCCCATGCATAATATCGGCCTATAAATGAGATTTTTGCCATCGGAATTGGCAATCCAAAAACCTAGAAACTATACTGTTTTAAACTTAACCACAGCACGCATTATACCATGCCAGCCCCAAGTCTTGTTAGGCCTATAAACGGAGGGCGAAATTAATGCTTCTGTCATCACACACAGTGTCCTGAAACTGGAACTACCAACTGCTGTCAATGCGTGTTTGGTCGAAAATCTACCAAATGAAATCGCAACGGACACAGGTGGCTAGCATGTATAATAGGCCTACTAGTACGATCGACCGGAATCCATTAATTGGTTAGTTCTACGCTTGTGCATCTGCCCACTACTGGTGACTCAATTCAGCTAACTGCGTTGTTTTGCTAACTGGTGTATTTTATTCCTTTACAAGGACATTTAGCATAATATCGGTCAGCACAGATAGCGCCTCCGAGTTGATGCCTTGGAGGGGCGTTATATAACTGCTCGATTGCATTACATCTTGAAGTGGTGCTACATACATTTTCAAGATGAATGAAAAATGAATGAATATCGTTGGGCACCCAATGCCACCCATACAATCAGACAGCGATGCTCAATGGTCTAACTCAAACCAGTTATTGGAGAAAAATATAAGCACGCTAGCAGTCAGTGCCAGTTCAGAGCCTGGATAAACGAGGAGGGTGACGCTAATGATCATTATCGCACATTGTCGATAAACTACCTAACGAACTTACCTAACGAACTTACCTAACGAACTTACCTAACGAACTTACCTAACGAACTTACCTAACGAACTTACCTAACGAACTTACCTAACGAACTTACCTAACGAACTTACCTAACGAACTTACCTAACGAACTTACCTAACGAACTTACCTAACGAACTTACCTAACGAACTTACCTAACGAACTTACCTAACGAACTTACCTAACGAACTTACCTAACGAACTTACCTAACGAACTTACCTAACGAACTTACCTAACGAACTTACCTAACGAACTTACCTAACGAACTTACCTAACGAATAATTGCTGTAAGTGCTGTAATATGCCTAGCAAATGTCTGTCTATACGGCAATATTCAGATACCTTGCGTGTTATAATTTATATCTCAGTCTAGGACTCTACCATCTCTGGTTGTAATCTGCTCTGGTCATGAGAAATGTCTGTGCAACTAAAGCCTGTCTCTGTCTCCTCCGCCCTATCTATCAGCATTCTGGCCTTAACCACATTAGATTGCATGACTTTGGCGCACCATCGGAGCTCGGTGATTCATTATTAGATTGCCTAAGATATAGGACATATATATGTATAGGCTATAGGAAGTTTTACTAAAGAATTTATTTAATAAGAAATGAATGTCACGTGTAAGATGACGTTTGTCTCCGTGATACTTTATGATAAGAATTAAGTTGTACAGCGCTCATTAATAAGCTGATGCTCAAGTGTATTAATACACGGACGTCGTCGAAGCTGCTGCTACATCTAGTTCAGAAACAAGAGAATATAATTATACCAACCAAACTATTGACAACAGGAACAGAATGGAAATCATCGGAGCCATAGGTGCAAAATATCAACCGTTTTCTGTCAATTCTGTGGTCCATTGTTGGAAGAAGCTTTAGGCAACAGAGAGGCTCTATCGCGGTGAGTACGTCATGCTGCGATGACGCAAGGCAACCCTCCAATAATTATATCATCCAGGAATGTGTGCGTTTATGCGCCTGAGCGTATGTGAAGAAAAGAAGAAAAAGAAGAAAAGCTGTCCCTTAATAATCATTAATTAAGCAAGCCCAAAGGCAGGCATGTGTATGATGTATTGGAGACTTCCATTTCTTAGCCTTGTCGTATGATGGCGAATGGCCAATCCTCTCCTTAAAAATCGCATCTTCCTTCTAGAGTTGGCCGTCAGTGATAGCTAGGCCTCTCATTCACTATTATGAGTCTATGGCTGCAAATGGCTAACAGCAAATGTGGAAGAGGAATCATTTCGAGCAAAGTTTCTGCCATGGCGGGGATTTGAACCCTGACCTCTGGCACTGACCAATACACTGTCGACAGCTCCTTAAAATATAATATGCGCAGACAGATGAGTCTGGTGAGAAACTGGTAAACATGTTGTAATCATCACTCTATGGTAAAAGCTCAATATTATAACAGTGTATTGCATCGTATTGTATTTACATACTTCTATAGCGTCTCTCCAAGTACGACCTAATCAGAGGCGGTCCTCATGCGAAAAGCTCAGCGTGAAAAGAAAAGTCTTATGGACACGGGTAGAAACAGAAGCACTCTCATCTTAATTTTACAGACAAGGTGTTGCCAAGCATGGACAATTTGGACGCAATCAATTATGATAACGTATGTAGAATGAAGCAAGCGTGCATGAAACTTGTTTCATTTGTTCCTAAAGTCTCTCAGTATTCTTGTACAAACGCTGGTTCCCTTTGGGCTTCTAATGACTCAGTCGTGTCATTGGCTTACACCGATAGGGTAGTAGGTCTATCAGCACTGATAGGGTGCTATCAACACCGGGGTCCAGATTAGATGCGACACCGTGTGCTAGGAATAAACAACGCCTTGGGTGGCTAATGTTAGCCCAAAACTGGGGTAGGACCTCACCATCTCAGCCCTGTAATACCAGAGGTTGTTTTTGGTCCGTGGATTATTTTCTGTATTTAACATTCTCTGCATTTTCTACGCATTCCTCTTTTATTCAATGAATTTATTTTATATGCTTTTTTCTCATTCTTTGCATTTTCCACGCATTTTCATTCAATTCTCTATATTTTCAACGCATTTTTCATTCAATTCTCTATGTTTTCAACGCATTCTTCCTTTTCTTCCTCGCATTCTTGTTTGGATTTGCATTCTTCTGTGCATTCCTTTTTAGACCTATCTCGGATCTCGACTTCAGCGTTAAAAAAATTGTAAATTTCTGCGTGCATCTAGGCCTATCCCTCAGAGCAGAACACTTTAAACAGAACAGTAAACCACAATGAAAAATTCACCTTTAACTCCGCTGCTTCTATCCGTTCATCCAGTGTCAGCTTTCGTAAGTCCCTCTATCTAGGACTCCTGGGGCTTCCTTTGAAGCAAAAACAAAGCCCCGCCTCTTCAAGAAGTCTCACCCCAATACATACGACCGCCTTCCCAGAACTCTCGTCTGAAAACAAACCAACGCAACAGCCGCCCTTTCCATCATCCTGTCTCTCTCCTCCTTCGATCTTCTTTACTCCTCAGCCCTGACCTCATGAATCCATCTGACTAGACGCAGCAAGTGAGTTTAAGTTCCTCAGCTTCCCGCCTTTCATAGTCTCTTCTCAGTTGAATCTTCCCCGCCCGATATCTGACTTGACGCAGCGCTCATGAATACGCAGACTATGGGGAAACCAGTATCATGGTCGAAATATCACAGCACAACCATCCGACTGGAATCGAACCTAGGGCCCATCACCGTAACCACCCCCGCAGGTCGACCTCTTGAACTCATCCACTTGAGTCATCCGGGCAACCGTGCATTCTAGGCTTCCGGCTAAAGTGAGTGAGGCCAGCTGTTTGATGATCAGGTTCACCCACGAGGGAGGGCGGGTTGGTGAGTGGGCAAGAGCGCATCTGGTCTCCCGCTGCCACTGGTCGTACCCGAGGCATGTGTCTAAAAGCGCCGCTGCTGCCACCTGGCGTTAGGGAAAGATATCTAAATGAGTCCTTCAATCTCTGATTCAAACGTACGTGTGACCTCGTGCACGTAACAGCTAGAAAGGATAACAGTTGCAGATGATGATAACTATGGCGATTATGATTAACATCATTCATAAGTTGTTGCGTATGATGATGATGATGATGATGATGATGATGATGATGATGATGATGATGATGATGAAGATGATGATGATGATGATGATGACGACGACGATGACGACGATTATTATGATGAATAATGACCTTGATGATGATGATAATGATGATGGTGATGATGACGAACACTGTGACAATGCTGATGATAAATCCGATTGTTATGGTGGTTGTTTCTTCAACGACGTTACGTCATAACAGAATGATTAGTGTTGCCCTCCTCCCTTATCCAGGTTTGTCTGGCCCCGCCCGAGTATAAGGTAGACACGGAGTTGCCTGTAACTGCGCTTAACTGCCACTAGATTACAGGCAATGGCTGAAGGCATTTACGAAGATATGGCCGAGCGAAGGGTTTAAGGCTTGGGCTGAACCGAATTCCAGGTCCTTGGAAAGAAGTCTACGATATCATCGCCTGGGAAAAAAATCGTAAGAACTCTGAGCTGAGATCTGAAGCCAAACTAACTATGTTGCTCCCTCTCTCTCTCTTTTTGTCTGTCTGTCTGTCTGTCTGTCTCTCTCTCTCTCTGTCTCTCTCTCTCTCAATCTTTCTCTGTGTTGCTTCCTCTGTCGGTCTGCCTCTGTCTGTTTCTCACTCTTTCCTGCTCTCTCTGTCTCTCGCTCTTTCTCTCTCTTTCTCCTACTCTCTTCGCATCTCTGTTGTTTTGTTTTCACTCTTCGTCTGCCGGCTGTTTGTCCGTCAGTCTGTTCGTCTACCTATCTGTCTCTTGACACGTGAAAATGTTTAGTCTCGACAAATTGACCTAAAGTTGCAATGGCCTTTCTCAGGAATCGACTCGAGTGCAAACGCAGCAAATAGGCATTTAAGACGTATATACACTGTGTATACACATACATCACATTATATACATATATATATATATATATATATATATATATATGTACATATATATATATAGTTGAAGAGCAGACGATACTCAGCGGAGGAATGATGCGCAAAAGGCCACGCACTCTGACCTTATAAAGCGGCCAAACACTGCGACCTCTGCAGCTGTCTAGAAAGACAAATTATCATCATGAAGATGAACATTTACAGCAAAATCCTGATCCTCATCTCTTTAACAGTTGATCATCATCATCGCCATCGTCATCATCATCGCCAGCGCCAGAGCCAGCGCCAGCGTCGTCATCTTCGTCGTCGTCGTCATCGTCGTCGTCATCATCATCGTCATCATCATCGTCATCGTCACTGACCCGGTTAGCTACATTGGCCATAGTATTAAAACGCCTCTGTGTGTGCCTGGCTTTGAATAACCACGCTGGCTTATTTTCAGTGGCGAGAGGCAACCATTCAACAGATTGTAACATGGTGAATGAAATCTCATTCAATAAATTCATTGAGAAATGCGCATGCGCTCTATATTTACATTTAATTTACAATCTGCATCGTTAGTTCCTGACGTCTGTGGCCATTTTGGTTTCGATAATGCTAGCCAACAGACCACAGAGCAGTACTGTTGCAGCCCTGTAGAAATGCTGGAAACACACACCCTGCCATTTTCCATGGATTTCCACAGCTGTACCCAGAAGACTCCTTGGAGAGACACGGTCTTAAACTACCGTGGTGTAAATGTAGCCACTGTTTTCACGAGTGGAGCCAAGAACACGAGCCATATATCGGTCCGTCTAATGTCCGCCATATGTTCTACTGTTTACGCTAAGACGTAAATACGAGTACATTTCGCGCATGATCGATAGTAGAAACAGTAACTGTACTCGCATGGCACCACGACTGAACGTAATTTAGACCAACCAATGCCACATTTCAGACGTCTGTCCACCTGCCTACCTACATACCTGTCTGTTTGTCTGCATGCCTCTGTCTATGCACGCGTTCCAGCCTGTCTGCCTGACAACGTACGTGTCTATTCACGTCTGTCTGCCTGCCTGCCTGTCTGTCTACTTACTTGCCTGCGTGTCTTTGTGTGTGCACGCGTTTACTGCCTATCTGCCTCGAAAAGTTCATGCGAATGCGCGTCTGCCTGTTTACCAGCCTGCGTACCCTTTCTCTATCTTTCGACACTAGTCGATAATGGCTTTGAACGCCTTGTATGTATTCTCGAAGGCATGTAACTACCAAAAGAAGGGCGACAAGGTGGTAACAATCACGTCAGGAATTCAGTTGCTCCATTTGGTGAGTCATTCCTTTTAAACCTACGTTTGAAGTCCGACGATGACTTATTCTATCAGATAACAAAAGTTGCGACCAAAACACGGAAAGCATTTACTACCGCAGAGATTGTTTGCTGTTAAAATGACGATTGCTTTTTTGATTGCCAGGTTTCTTTGTAAAATTACATGTAGGCCATTTAAAAGTTTATATATATATATATATATATAAAAAGACTACCTAAGCAAATAACAAATAGGACAAAGAGCGTGAGGATAAGCAAAAGAAAGTAAATAACAGTAATTATCAATAGGGCATACATGTATAGCTGTAAAGGGACTGGATAAAATCGGAAAATTCTGTTACCCAATAAATATGATCACAAATAACGCAGAGGATCATGTAGATATAAAGAGAAGAATAGCTCTGGAAAGATGATCTTCATAAAAGGAAGGAATTGATGAGAAAATTAATACTAAAATAAAGATCTGAAGAAACGAATAAAGAAGTTTACGATATGAAACGTGGTGCTATATGGATCTAACACATGGACCACATCATAAGTTTATCAAACCAATTAATTTTCTGATACATGAGAAAATTTGGAACATCTCTGATTACTATTAATTTTATGTGGCATATTGTAATAGGTCTATAACAATTTCCGGATAAAATATTTCTTCAGTGCTTGTGCGAACGGCGCTCCATAGTTTTAAACGTCACGTCACCGAGAAACAATATGGCGGCGGAATATTTGACAAGGAATGTCAATGCGTTTCTCGAACGTTCGCAAGCTGTAAACAGAATTGGTTCCCGTTAGCCTAGTCATCGTCAACATCCAACTATATATCTGCACATCGCTTAATTGATATTGTGCCATGAAAATACTGTTCTAGACTAGCAGTCTGGCTTTCAAAGCGCGCGCGTGAATGGTCTAGGCTTCCGCCAAGGAGTCATCGGCATCTTAGGACTTCCTGGAAAAATGTCGACGGAAGCCTTATGTTTCGGAAGTTTCGCTCGATTAATTATAGAGATTGTGGGCGGAATGGGTTTCTTTCATGGCGTGAATGATCCGTACCTTTATGCCTAGGAGTTTCCAATTGTCCCAGCTTACTCATACTCACAAGCTTCGCCTTGCAACCACCACGCTCAAGTCGTTTTTCCTTTAAGCTACATCATTGTTGATGATCAAGAGTTGGGTATTAACGAATGATCGAGTAACTTTGCCTAGCTATCGAAAGGGGTTATCTAACTGATCTAAGTAACCACCTCTGGATTTTCTATTGACCTCACTCCTGAAACTACACGCATTGAGCTTCGCTGCATGCTGCTACGTGGCTCATACAACATCGCTTCTTTCTTTAGAGAAGTTTTTTCTTCTTTCTTTCACTCCCCAGGCTTTCCATTAAAATCATCAAAGTCCCACCTTTTCCAGAAGTCTCTCCCTAATCCACCCACCAGGCCGCCAGCAGTAGCCTCCCAATTTCTCTCAACCTAAAGTCCAAAACGCAAGTCAACCAATAACTGTTCCCGGACAATTCGGCGACGGACAATTCGGCGCCGGATGAGTTTATAGGTGTGGTTATTATAGAGACTGGTGAAGACAACAACCTCAAAATACTGACTTTGAGTAATTGCGATTAAAGAGTAGGCCTACAGTAACATTAAGACATGAATTTATCAACTTCTACTGCCGTTAGTAAATACCATGTGAGTCAGATACCGAAATCGATGTAATTTGCAATAGTCCTTAGTTTTCTCTACAGTGGAGGACTGCTCTAGTTAGAAGGTGACACGGTCCCTATGTGTTGACTATGACTCTACAATAACCAAACATGTGCTGGATAATATGGAGAATATTATTTCGCTCCAATTCTGAATATTTTAAAGATGTCAGCTACTACATACCGATATCTGGTCTAAATACACTTACAAATTCATCCGGTGCCGAATTGTCCGTCGTCGAATTGTCCGGCGCCAAATTGTCCTCGCCGAACTGTCCGGCGCCGAATTGTCCGGTCACCCCAATAACAGCTCTCTTCTCTACGCCTTTCTGGGTATCAGTTTTACTTTTACCATTGATAGTAGAAATATATCACTGGAAAACCCTTCTAACTTGACGCGACGTTAGTGAATAAGCTAGTGCCCCGTGTTCAGGTATAAAGATCCGATATAACGATTACCATGGCTCTATATAACCGAGGGCAACAGTAGGCCAGGTATATTCTAAGGTATACCCCAGACCGAATAATGTAGAGCGAATATATCGTAAATAAATGCGCTGAACTCTTGCGAGACGTTTGGAAAAAATAGGACATATTATTTGAACCGAGATTTTTCAGAACCTTAAGGATAGTGTCAAATGGTAAAGTATAAAATATAATAACTGTAGCGAAACAACAATTTGGAGGTGTCTAAGCGGAATCGCATTTGTGTCGGATCTCAGCAGGTGACATCGATTATAAAATATATCTTAACTAATATTAATTTATTATTATTATTTATTAATGCTTCGAAATAAACTTATCTGTATTGCGTGATGTAGCATCATGTAGTTTGTATTTGGACCCCGTCATTTAACTCGGATAATGAGCTTCTTCATCCAAGTTTCTAACTTGTAAAAAGGCACTGGTTGAGTCAACGTTGGATTTAATATAGGCGTGGAGCTTCTGCGGCCGAGAGTTTGGCATAAAAACGCACCGAAAGTTCTAGTTATATGTCTAAAAGCTACACTAACCCCGACTCTAACCATAAACGACCCTCATGACGCGCTAAATTTTTGGTGGGTTCGACCGCAGAAGTAGAATTTTCGCTTATTTTTGGGCCGAAGGTTCGGCCCAGAAGATTTATCCATAATATAGTTGATGTGTCGAACAGTTTAAAGGCAGAGTATGGACTAAAAAATTACGATTAGTGTTTTAGACGAAAACATTGCTAGATGTGGCTCTGACAAAGCACGTGACACTAATTAATATAAGCAGCCAAGTTCTTTACTATAAGTTCATCAAGCTGCAACTATATAATTATATAGCTGCAAGCTGTAGACTTTTAAAATCAACAACTAGGACGTGGTTTGTATATGGACAACTTTATATCGTGTTTTCTAGAGCTATAACCCTATAATCCTGTCCACAGTGCAGCTTTACCTTCATATAGTTGGCATCACATTGTATCCTACATTTTTATATAGCGCCTGTCTCAGTGCCAGCTAATCAGACCAACGTTCCCTGTAAGTGTTTGAAGATAGTACGCGCTAGAAATTTTTGTGCAACAATTTTTAAATGGTCCGCACTTTTGTGCGCAGGTCCGAGCTGATAATATAGTTAAATTAAGACAACATCTAAAAGTCTATTGTGATAAGTTCTTATATATATATATGATATATATATATATACATCATATAACACATTCATGTAGATACATATAATAATACGTAATATCTGTCTGTCTGTCTGTCTGTCTGTCTGTCTGTCTGTCTGTCTGTCTGTCTGTCTGTCTGTCTGTCTGTCTGTCTGTCTGTCTGTCTGTCTGTCTGTCTGTCTGTCTGTCTGTCTGTCTGTCTGTCTGTCTGTCTGTCTGTCTGTCTGTCTGTCTGTCTGTCTGTCTGTCTGTCTGTCTGTCTGTCTGTCTGTCTGTCTGTCAGACAGACAGACAGACAGACAGATAGAGAGTCTCACGTGCATCTGTGGCAATGTCTACATGTGATGTAGATGTCTGACGTTGTTGAAATCTATGCGTAGCCTATACCATAAAGCTGAAGGTGAGTTGGAGAAGGAATGTGCGCCTCGCTCCTCCTCCTCTTCTCCCACCCTCCCATCCATTCTCCCTAATTCCCCGCCTTCCTTACTCATCCATCCTACTCCCACCGTCCACTCCTCTTCTATACGCTCCTCTCTCGCTTTCTCTGTTGTTCCTCCTCTTCATCTTGTTCTAAGTCTTCTTCTCCCATTCTCACAGGTTAACCTCCATCCTCCTCACATTCTCTTTTCATTTTCACTTTCATCCACCTCTTTCTTCTTCTTTGCCCCTTCATTCTTCTTCGGGAGAGGAAAGAAGTGGAAGAAGGAGGGAAGAATCAGGAGGAGAAAGAGAAGAAGAAAACTTCTCCTCTTCCTCCTCCTCTCCTCTTTATTCCACTTCTTTTTCATTATCATCTTCTTTCCCTTCTCCTTCTCCTAGTCTTTCTCCTTATTTTTCTTCTCCTCCTCTTCCTCCTCTTCCTCCTTCATCTCATTCTCTGTCTCCTCTTCCTCCTCCTGCTTTTCCCTTTCAAGCTGGATGACGCTATAGCCTCTCATCTCCTTCGTTTTCTCACATGCAAAGCATGAAGAGGAGGAGGAGGAGGAGGAAGGGAAAGAAGTTTAACGCTCGGTTGAGGGGCGGGCCTTCCAGAGATGCCCAGCAGCTCTATCGGGCGTTTAGACTTCTAGGATCGAAGCCTAACCGACTCCAGGGCCTATATGCCCGTGTTGGTTCCGAGCCTAGGCACCTCGCTTCCATCTATAAATAGGAGCATAGACATATATATAAATAGGTTCGTCTCGCTTCCTTCCTCTCAGCTGTAGCAGAGTGACGCCGCCTGTCGCCGAGTGTTGAAGGAGCTCGCCCATCCATCCGTACGTTGTTCGTTCGTCCGTTCTTCCGTTTTGAAGGAGTAAACCGACCTTTTCAGACTTCCCTGGAACCAGCCTCGAAGGAAAGTCCTCAGAGCAGACGAAGAAAAAGAAGCGGGAAAGAGCAGACGAACAAGGCGGGAAAGAAGCGCGAAACAAAGACCAGAGAACATTTCTTGATTGTCACTAGGAATTGAAGCTGTGGACGTCGTTATCAGAGTTGGAACACATCGTCTTTCCGCACCACTGAGGTCTTTCTGATCTTTCGAAATACCCTTCATCTTCTTCCGCTATGGCTCAGTCTCAGACCTTCACGCGAACGGTCGTCGGACCTTCCACCGTCTCGAAGACGACGACGTACGAGACCCGCTCCAGCTACGGCACTGACCTGGGCTCTGGAAGCACCAGCACCTACCGCCCGGCCATTGCCCCTCGAAACCTCATCATCCAGCGCACATCGGGACTCGGCTCTGGCGGTGGCGGCGGTGGCTCCTCGAGGACGATGACCGTCGAGAGGTCCTACCAGCTGGGGGCCGGCATCCCTGCAGGGGCCTACGCCAACGTGACGACAACCGGAGTGACGGCCGTCAAGACCTCAAGGGAAAGGGAAAAGAAGGACATGCAGGACCTGAACGAGCGGTTCGCCTCCTACATCGAGAAGGTGAGGTTCCTCGAGGCGCAGAACAGGAGACTGGCCGATGAACTGGAGAAGCTGAAGTCGAAGTGGGGCAAGGAGACGACGGCCATCAAGGCCATGTTCCAGGCGGAGTTGGACGAGGCGAGGAAGCTGTTGGACGACGCCGACAAGGAGAAGGCGAGGCTAGAGATCAGGGTGGCTTCCCTCGAGGAGCAGCTGGAGGAACACAGGCAGAGGTCAGACATAAGCACATACTACACCATCTATAGTCTAATCCAAAACGGTCTAATCTCATATAATCTGCGTTTAATATAGTATAGAGAGGCCGATTTAATGGACGTGGTGGCGCGGCGGTGTGTGATGTGAACAATTTTTTTGAAAAGTATTTTTAAACAGATTAATACTGCTTAGGTTTATACCTGAATTTCACAACAGAGCTTAACGAATTTAAATGTTATTATTATCAGGGTAAACTGGTCTTTATATATTAGTATAGTGAAATAAATGGGTGTGCAATTGTTCATCTAAAGAAATGCATAATCACCTAGAATCGTGATGGTGGTTGTTACAGTTGAACGACACTGTGTGACTTAACAAAGATCATTAGCGTCGCTCTCCTCTTTTATCCGGACTTGGGACTGGCACTGCTGGACTGCAAGCAGTGTATGAGTTTTCCAATGTAATCGACGGGGCAGAATAGCTAAGAGTAGGATGGAAGAGGATCGAGTGGGCCAGAGTAGTGCAACGTATCTGGGTTGATTTGGGTAGAGCAATGTCGTATGGGTAAAATATGGTAGACAGACAGACAGACAGACAGACAGACAGACAGACGGACGGACGGACGGACGGACGGACAGACAGACGGACAGACAAGGACTGAACTTGACAACCAGTTAATCAGCAACTTCCTTTCATCTGAACGGTTCTTCCAAGTGCATGACGGGGGAGGGCTTTTCTCTCATCTTTCGCCCAGAAATAACCGACCTCACCTCCAATTCGGAAACTTTTCCGTAAACACCTTGGCCCAGAACAGGCTGCACTTCTCCCGAATGGAGTAAACACAACGAAAAGATGCGATCACCGGAGCTGCCCTGCCTTAAGACGTCACAACAACTGTGACTAAATCAACTCTTGATGCCCGATAAACACCCGTATCTCATCTCTAAACAACGAGTACACCACCTGCTGACGAATAAGTTAATGGTCGCCTGTTTGCTCCAAGGATAATCTATAGTCCGTGGCGGAGATAAGCGCCTCGTTTGGGTCGCTGTTGGCGCACATCGCCTGCCAACGGTAATTGGACGTGTTTACGGTTGGAAAATGTTCACAACCATAAACAATTTGATAGTAGATTTGTGGAAATATTGTAATATTGTATACTCAATATGCTGTTACTGATCCCAACAGAAGAACGTGTTAAATCATACATTGATAATCAAAAGTAATGGAAACAAATCCGAACATTAGGGAAGAAGAAAGACACAAACGGGACCGGTGGTCTCGCTATAATCGGGCTACCCTTTTCTTTGAATACAGTGAGAATACAATACGATTCAGATTGTTAGCGTAAATACAATGGAAAGCGATACTAAGCTATGCAACTCTAATTTGCTTATTGTATCCCCTCCTACCTTATTTAAGAAGCACACACTTGAGCCGGGAACATGCTAAAGATTTATACTTGGCCTAAAAGCTTTTTGCTTTAGAGTCGCGAAAGTGTATGTTACTAACGAACTGCAGTAGACAGTTTTGTAGCGTTAGAGGAGAAAGCTCTCGAGCTTTTTACAGAGAAACTTGGATGGATAGGTGATTAAGCATTCCAGGTAAACTTGCTGTGGTTCTACCGCTGAGTTAAGGCTTCCTTGAACACTTAGATTGCAGGCTATGTAGTAGTTGTGAGGAATTGTGTGAGGAGTGGGTAGGAATTGCGCAGATGGGAGAAGGAAGAGGGTAGGTGAAAAGGCACTCCATTCTATTGAATATGAATGTGAAAAGATGAAGTCAGGGATGAAAAGAAAGAAAATGCTGCGAGAAAAGGAAGCGAGGGAGGGATACAGGAAGGAAGGGGAAAGGAAAGGGAAGGAAATCAGGAAGGAAGGAATTGATGGATGGATGGATAGATGGAAGGATGAAAGATATAAAGACGAAAAGAAGCAACTCACGAACTAGTAGAAGGAACCATAAACATGGCGGACGTTGGGATGGACGGAGGGAGGATGAGGTATCTGGGGTCATAGAAAGGTCGTAACCCTAGACGATGCTTATCATCGCTGATGCTCAATCGTAGCTGCCGTAGCCGACGGCCATAGAGACACAGACAGACAGACATACAGACAGACACACAGACAGATAGACACACAGACAGATAGACGTACATGCAGATTAACAGACAGACAAATACGGACAGATAGATAGGCATACTCACAGACAGATAGACAGAAGGACAAAGACACAGAGACGTATGCATTGCAACTGATAAAGCGCAGCTTGTGAGTTGGTACTTGGCAGTAGATGTTCTCTTAAAAACCACAACAATCAACTCCACGTTTCTTCTTCTTGTTCCTCTCCCGTCTCATCCCGTCATCCGCAACGACCTCCTCCGTAGTACCACTCTCTCTCCTCTGCCTCACCCCTCCCCAGACCCTGTCCTGGCACGGCAACGAACCAAACAACCAGGGCTCTTGCGGACTTCAGCTACATGACTACGGTGTCTGTAGACTGGTCTCATCATCCAGTATACTCGCATTTTACTTTGATCTGGAATTTTCATCAAACCGTGACCTATATTTTTATATTTAATTCCTACCTATGTCAACGTATATGTTGTGTTTTACAAAGCCTCCGTTATTTTGATAATTCTCCTTCGTCGTTAAGCAACGAAATCATTTATCTCCTATTTGACCTATTTATCTGACCTATTTGTAAAACCAAACAGATATAAATGTCCATACAGACATATTTCTTGTTTTTGTTGATGTCCAGTTGTCGGGATAGTGACTGGCTGCTTGTAGCATGCATTCATCGTTATATACATCGTTTAATTAAAATGAATAAAATCAAATATTAAATTAAAGTATTAAATCTTCCGGAATTTTTCTTCCGTGGCCCGGTGCCGGATCGCTACCCACCATTTGGTAAACGCTGCTTGGGATCCATTCACCTTCTGTACGTTGGTTTTAATTGGCCATGGATCGGTTCACGCCCTTTCCATTACACAGTAGCCATGTAGACACTGCCCTTACGTGTGCATACCAACCAGCCAACCACTCCCTAGTCCTACGCACCGCAGGCTGACCTGCGAACTAAAAATTGCCTGACCCCTTGCACCAGTAATAACGGCACTCCTAGAAACTCCAGATTCTGGCCGTGCCGTGATGGTACCTCTGGCGTGGTCTACTTTGGGAGTCAGGTGGTGTTGCCTGGCTTCAGCGAGTCCGTCAAATCCGTTTCATCTGCCCCTTGGACACGAGGAGTAGACAGAGACAGAGACAGACAGAGACAGAGAGCGACAGACAGACAGAGCGTCTTTACACGGGCCACACAGATGGGGATGGTTGGTTGTAAGATATATCAACCGCTAGAGTACGCACGGAGACCCTGCGAGGTATTCTAATTGGAGGCGTGGAGAGAGGGTCGGATGGTACATGCTGAGCAGCTAAATATATCCCCTTAGAAGCCGTCGAACAATTATGAGTGATTTAAGTGCAATGACTGGTTTGACTGCTACCTCATTTACACGAAGATATCCGATAGTTGATGCATCTCTCTATCCATATAGCATCCATCCACCATTCATCCATCATCCATCCATCCACCCATCCATCACCTCCCCGTTTATCACTTATCCATCCATCTATCCATCCATTCATCCATCAGGTCGTTCACTAGTCAATTCATCCATCCATTCATCCATCTATCTCTCCGTTTATTATTCATCCGTTAATTCAACCATCCATTCATCCATCTATCGATCCATTCATCCATCTCTCCGTTTATCATTTATCCATCATTAATTCATCCATCCATCAATCCATCTATTCATTCATTCATCCATTTGTTCAGTCTAGCATTCAAACGGCTACACATTACTTTCGACGGACAGTGATAAAACGTGCTGTCGTTGCGAGCACGAATAGACGGAGGAGGAGGAGGAGGAGGAGGAGGAGGAGAAAGAGGAAGAGAGGAGGAAGAGGAAGACGATGAGGAGGGAGAGTAGGAGAAGAGGTATGAGAAGAGAAGGAAGAGGAAGAGGAGGAGGAGGAGAAGAAATAGGAGGAGAGGAGGAAGAGGAAGACGAGGAGGAAGAGGAGGAGGAGGAGGATGGTTCTGGTTTTACCACTCGAACATAACCCAGCAAATCCACTTTACCACTGACATTATCCGCATTTTATGGTCGCTTAATTAGCATATAAAAATTGCACCCAATCAATCTTCCTTCCTTTCATCCTTCCTTCCATCCATCCTTCCTTCCATCTTTTCTGCCTTAGTTTGTTCCTTGTCTTCTATCCTTACCAGTTGCCAACTCGCTATAGACTGATTAGATTTTTATATTGCAAATAAGTAAGTGACAACAACATTATGATGATGGTGATGGTGATGACGACGATGACAGTTATACTGATGATGATGATGATGATGACAATGTTCGAGAAACGATAGCCAGCAAGTGCCTATTCACACAGGGCGCCTTACATCAGAGAAATGTGCACATGGTACAGACGCACTGGTTACACTCTCATGGGCCTTCCTGCCCTTTCAAATGCTCCTATCGTCGGCCGAGAAGGCAGGAGGCGCTTTAGGCCGATCCCTCTTCTGCAGAGGGAGACTCAAAGGGAGAGGGGTCTTTCGGAGGGACCTACGCACTCGGTCACGTGGCAAATAGATTCAAGAATTCCAACAAATGGGTAACGCGTACTTAACTCCTCCGTTCTCCCTCTCTACCTCCTTTCCGATGGAACTTCTGTTGCCTGTCTTCCTTCCTTCCTGTCTGACTTCCACCCATCCACAGAGATTGATTATTTACTTACCTATCTATCTCTTTTAGTCGATGTTTTTGGAGTCATTTTTCCGGGTGTTTCAACTTCAGCATTTTTCCGTCGGACTCTCTCGATCACACTCTCTATCACACTCTCTCTCTCTCTCTCTCTCTCTCTCTCTCTCTCTCTCTCTCTCTCTCTCTCTCTCTCTCTCTCTCTCTCTCTCTCTCTCTCTCTCTCTCTCTCTCTCTCTCTCTCTCTCTCTCTCTCTCTCTCTCTCTCCTCTCTCTCTCTCTCTCTCTCTCTCTCTCTCTCTCTCTCTCTCTCTCTCTCTCTCTCTCTCTCTCTCTCTCTCTCTCTCTCTCTCTCTCTCTCTCTCTCTCTCTCTCTCTCTCTCTCTCTCTCTCTCTCTCTCTCTCTCTCTCTCTCTCTCTCTCTCTCTCTCTCTCTCTCTCTCTCTCTCTCTCTCTCTCTCTCTTTCTGTTTGTCTTTCTTTCTCGTTCTGTCTCTCTGTCTGTCTGTCGCTCTCGTTATCTCTCCGTGCCTCTGTTTTGTCTCCCATTATCTATGTCTCTGTCTCTCTCTTTCTTTTAGCGATCTCTGTCTCTCTGTCTCTCTTTTCCAATTACTTACTGTTCTTCGAGTCAAGTTTTTTTTAGTCTCGATTTCAGACCATTTTATCTCTGTAGTCAGTCTGTCTAGGCCAAATATTCCTAGGCCAAATAATATTTGGCCTTTGTATTTGTTTGCCTCGAAACTCGCCTCTTCCCTTATACGATCGTCCTTTAGTTATCTGATCCTCTGATCCTTTCCTTCTGATATTCCTCATTCCTCCTTCCTCAATTATCCTCTTGTTCGTTTTATTTTCATTTTCAGTTACCTCACGGTTTTATATCTCTCTTCACTGGATTCCACTCTGCCATACTATAGTTTCATTCTTTTCCTCTGCTCGCTTCCATTCCATTCCTCCACTGTGCGTAATCCTCTAACTTTCATTCAATTTCTCGCCTTTTATTCCTCCTTCTCTTCTAATTTGTTCATCACCTCTTTCACAATAATCTTCCTCCCCTTTCAATCCTTCTCTCCATTATTTACCTTCTCCTCCTCCTCCTCTGCCCCTCCTGAGCCTCTGAGAGCCCCTGCGAGTGCTTGAGGCGAGCGATGCCATTCCCAGCCAGCGCATGATGATTTGGCAGAGGTTTTTATGGCTGATGCGTTGCCATGACTCCCTGCCAAGGAATCCCGCAAGGCGGCGCCCTCTCCCGCTCGTCGCTATTTTCCGCCAGGAATTTCTGCGTAGGCGTCGAAAGGGAAGCGAGAGATGGGAGGGCAGGGAAGAGGAGGACAGAGGAGGGAGAGAGAGACAGGGAGTAGGATGATGTGATGAGCTGGAGTGGGGAGAGAGCGGAGTAGAGGAGAGGAAGGGGAGAAGACAAGGAGGAGAAGAGGAGAGCGGGGAGGAGGAGGGGAGGAGGGAGGGGAGGAGGAGGGGAGGAGGAGGGGAGGAGGAGGGGAGGAAGAAGAGGAGGATGAGGAGAAGAAAGGGAAGATGAGGTAAAGGAAGGGAAGGAGAGGAGGAAGACAAGGAGGAGCTGGAGCGGAGGGAATGGGCAGGAGGAGGAGGAGGGTAAGAGGAAGGGTGGAATGTATCTAAGATGACTTTGTTAAGATGGGAAGGAGGAAGAACCGATAATTTGCGAGTAGAAAGTCGACAAATTCCATTATGAGGAGAGAGGAGGAAGAGGAGGAGTGAAATTAGGGGAAGAGGAGGAGGAAGTAGAGGAGGAACAGAAGTAGGAGGAGGAGTAAGGGTAGGAGGAAAGGAAGAAAGGCATTTGCGGTTGGAAGGCATCATCGCTCCCATCCCAGTCTCTCATCGGATTCGATATCTCTGGGTCGAATCACCGGATTCTGGGAGAAGAGATAACGCCTTGAATTGAGCAGAGAGTTCTCGTCCCAATTCCTCAATAAGCAACTGAGTCTATCCAAGAAGCGACCTTCCACGGCCTCCATTGTTATACAATATGCAACCAGTGTTGCCTCTATTGAATTCCGGTCATAGTCAGTAAGCAAGGTCAGAGCGGGTGAATGTGGGAGAATGGTTCGGGCCGGTCACCTGCCAGCAGGTAGTAAGATAGTGAAGGTTAATCATTACATAGAAAATATTGTTATCGTTGTCATCATCGCTGTCATACACTTAATATTAATAGAGTCGGCCGTTAGCGTTTAAAAGGTGTCTATTAATTAATGCAACTCTATCATTACCCGAACTCTTTACTAATAAAACTTAGCTCTAGTATACTTCTGCTCTCCTCTACTTCCTCCTCCTCTTCCCATAATTCACTCCTCCTCTTACTCCTCCTCTTCCTCCTCTCTTCTCATAATCGACATTGTAGACTTTCTACTCGCTAATTATCGGTTCTTCCTGGAAATATAATTAATAATTTTAATAATTATAATAATTATAATAATAAAATAATAAATAATGAACTACTAGTAAATAATAATAAATAACAATACATAATTATAATACTAATAATAATATTTCTTCATTTAATATCCAAGCTGACAATGCCACAGCATGATAACAATTGTATATGTATGGGTGATCACAAGATCGATTTAACAGTAAACCTATCGGCAGTCATGGTAAAGTCCATCACATACACCTAAGTAAACCTAGCGACTGCAGGAAAAGTCAACCTTAGTCTTGCTGGAATCGGACTCGCAGTATACATGTGAAAAAATAATGTACACAATCTTTTTTGCCCCATCCAGCAAACTTTTGAAACTCATGTCTTTCCTATTGTGATTGATGTCAGGCGATATAAATTAACGAAAATGTTAGTGCAATACACTGAACGCAATACAGAATATACCGAGACAATACAATAATAGATCCGTCTCTATCGACTTCTTTTGTAAGAAGTTGTCTGTTGTAATGGTTGTAGGTTGGCAGAAGCGAATCGTTACCTGGCGGAGGAGAGGGAGAGGGTGGAGCGAATGATCCAGCAGTTGTCCGATTACGAGGCAGAGGTCAATCTGATGAGAAGAAGGGTGGAATGCCTGGAGACGGATAGAGACAAGGACAAGAAGACCATAGCCACTCTAAGAGACCAGCTGAACAGGACAAGAGCCGTACGATGATGCTTCTTAATCATCATCATCGTCGTCGTCATCATCATCATCACCATCGTCGTCGTCGTCATCATCATCATCATCACTTCACCATTATTGCCAGCATCATCTGAGTCATATTCGCTAGAATCGTCGTCGTCGTCATCATCGTCGTCGTCAACGTTTTAATAACTGTAATAATCGATGAAACACGTGGTCAATTACTCTGCATACATAGTATATTACTAATTGCCCTAATTTTGAGTAAATTACCAATTAGAAACTTACACTACATATAATTGAGTAAAGCATTCGCATTTAGACACCTTTGAATAGAATTTTCAGATGTTATATATATGATTTTTCGATTCAACTTTATTTACACGAATATTGCACAATATTGTGCGCTGCTTACTGGTAGGAAGCGTTAAATATTGTCGTAGAACATCGGCTGAGAGTATTAGGCCTATATGTGTCACATGCGCATAACATCTTCTGTGGTTCTGTTTCTGGTGCAGGACCTTGACAATGAGACCCTTCTTCACATCGACGCAGAGAACAGGCGACAGACTCTCGAGGAGGAACTAGAATTCCTCAAGGCCGTCCACGAACAGGTTGGAATACAATTCAAAACAATACAATACCAGTCTGTGTTGTTTGGTCCGAAATACATCTGATGAATCTCTGTTATAATGGAGCTATATAAATTTGTGACTGACTGCCTGTCTGTCTTATCTATAACCTTGCTCGTATAACTTTACCTTACTTTATCAGCTGTTACCTTAAGTTATATCATCTAGACATATTGCTTATAACCTTATCATACAACGCATTACTCATCAGCGTGTTTGGTTCACATTCCTTTATGACGGTTTATCTTGCACTAGTATTTCAATCTTGTGGTTCACTGACGTGTCTGTTTTCGTCATGGCTTTGATCTGGCTTCGACCCGATGGTTAATCTAAACGGCCTCGAGCCATACACGTGCGCATGACTTCATCCACGCGTCACTTTGGCTGGCTGGCTGGTTTTTAATGGAGACTGTTCTAGCTTCTGCTTCTCATTACGCTGGTGCACGACTGGAATGCCTTCGCGCTGGTGCCCTGTCCTGTCATTTCGGGGAAGCAATAACTCTCCATTAAAGTGCTCAGACGGGTATGGGGAGGTGGTGTTGAAACCGATAATTGAAACCAGCTGCGGACACAATAACTGCGGCGTAAACAAGTTATCGGAATCTCTTCGACGGCCATTTAACCCGCGAATTTTCAGAAAACGCCAAAGTACATTAGTTTTCGCTTTATCGCAGAATAACTGTCGGCGAAAGCTGGACGATTTCTCTTAGAACGACTTAACCTCGGACGCCATTTGAAATCCATTTCAAAACACAGACCTGACATTAGTAGAGGTGCTAATGATCATACGGAACTTATCTAGCGCTGACGCATATGGTGTGTGGGTTTTATAGAGATTTGTATGTCCCGTATACATCACTTTCGTCATACATGTATAAGGCTAGTCCTGCTTTCGAGTGAAACTTTTTAAGTGTGTATTTATCTGGCAACGGAGCTTGTGGAGCTGAACCTAGCCGCAATTACCGGAGACGTCCCACTTGATCTATTCCTCTGCTGTGCTGTCAGGACCTTTGAGTCACGCTGGACAAGAGCGTACCTTTGCTAATCATTATTCACCGTCTCTGCCCGGTCTGCCGTAATTCATGCATTACGAACTGCGTCATATATATATATCATATATATATATATATATATATATATATATATATATATACAGTGAGACGCTGACGCAGTTCGTAATGCATGAATTAGATAACTAGATAACTGAAATTAGATAGCTAGATAACTGCAGACGCCACCTCTACCCTTGTACACTTCTTCATCACAGTCCGACTAGATTACTGCTGCTCGTTTCTATGTAGGCCGCCCAGCTGGGCGGTTTGCAGTCCCTTGACCGGATCCTGCGTCCAGGCCTCAGCTGCATGTAGGTCTACATGTAATGCTGAATGTGCTCCACTGGCTCCCCCTCCAGCAGCGACTTTCGTTCCATATCATCGCTTTGGTCTGGCGGTTCCTGCTGTGTCTCACCCCTACCTATCTTCGCAACCTCTGCCACTCTACTTTGAGTTCACCATGTCGCCGCTCTCTACGCTTTGCTGAGCGAGGCATGCTCATTGTCCCATTTGCCTGCACGACTACTAAACAGAATCGTTGCCTTCTCGGTGGTTGGTCCCTCGCGCTGGAACACGATCCCGTTGGCGTTGCGGTTGTCGCCAAGGGTCCCCTCAGACTCTTTATCTACTTGCCTTAAAATATTTTCTTTTGAGCCGTGCCGGAATTGGGAGTGATCCTGAGTAGTAGCCTTGAAGGGGCGCTATATGAATCTTCACACTGAATGAATGAATAAAGGACAATGATAATAATAATAATTGGTTGACAATTGGTCCTAAATCGGATGATTTGGATGTGATTTGAAGGAGATGAAGGAGTTGGCTGCGTTGGCCTATCGCGACACAACATCGGAGAACCGCGAGTTTTGGAAGAACGAGATGGGTCAATGCCTGCGGGAGATTCAACAGGTCTACGACGAAAAGATGGACGCCATGAGGGGAGAACTCGAAACGTTTTACAACCTCAAGGTATGACCACAGACCCCTTTAGCTTATAATTATTATAAAGAAATGCACAATCTCTTATCATATATCTCAGTATTATGGAGAAATGCGCCACTTCCTATGCGCAATATCCATTTGTAATAACAATGGAGAAATGTGAACTTCAATGTTATTATGACGAAACGTTCGACTTCAAAGTTGGCCTATGTAATTGCATTATTTTATAATTATCATAGCCAGATGCATAACCTTATTTTATAGCTATCATGGCGACATGCACAACCTTACTTCATAATTAGCCTGGTGATATATAACAACCTTATTTCATGATTATCATGACGAGATGCACAACCTTACTTTATAATCATCATGGACAGATACACAACCTTACTTTATAATTACCATGGCAATAAACATAACCTCCTTTATAATTATCATGGCAACGTGCACAACCTTATTTTATAATTATCATGGCGAGATAAACGACCTCACTTTATAACTTATCATGGTAACGTGCACAACCTTATTTTATAAGTATCATGGCGAGAT
>OY365817.1:27994410-27995970 GCA_959347315.1 Bimastos eiseni
CCTCTGGGATGTCACGCTGAGAGTGCTTCTGAATAGCTAGCACTCTAAAAAGCGCTATATAAATCATCAGATACCATACAATGCGATTAACTGTCAATAACTCTTGCGTGTTAACTTGCATACTCTGTTTGTTCTGCTGTTTGGTCGTAAGTCACCAATAAAACTGTTGGCTATAGTTAGTCATAACAGTTCAGATGACAATTCAGGACAGCAGTTCAGATGATGGTTCAGATGACAATTCAGACAGCAGTTCAGATGATAGTTCAGATGACAATTCAGATGATAGGTCATGCAAACAGTTCAGTTATAATGTTCGAATAACCGTTTCTATTGTAGGGACGGACTTCGTCAGATCGTCGATAAGTTGGCTTCAGGCGGTGGAGACATTCAGCAGTCGAGAGTCCGCCAGGAATACAGCAGCTTCAGCGGACAGGCAGCCTCACAGGCAACTGGCGGCGTCGGTAAGAAACACTACATTCCATCAATAATCACACCACGCGCACTTATCTACACACCTACCTGGCTATGGCTACGAGACTTGCTAATTGACCATTTGATGGGTAATTGACCATCTGATGGCTAATTGACCATTTGATGGCTAATTGACCATTTGATGGCTAATTGACCATTTATTATGCCTAATTAATTACTGATGGCTGATCGATGATTACTGATGACACAATGTCCGATTGGTTAAAGCAGTCAGTTCGTAACCCGTAGCACGTGGGTTCGATCTCCGTCCGAGGCGATATTGTTTAAGGACCTTGAGCAAGTCCTTCGCGCACAATTGCTTTGCAATAGATCTGCCATTACGCTGTCGAGGTGTGTGTGTGTGTATGTGTGTGTGTGTGTGTGTGTGTGTGTGTGTACTTCTGAACTAATTGTAAGAAGGGCAATATCAAATAACAGTTGTATTGCATGGTATTGTATTGGCTGATCGGTGGTTTATTGCATTGATTGACTGATTGATTGACTGATTGATTGACGGATTGGTTGTAGATTCAGCGACGCGGGTGACTCAGGTCGTGAAGGGGGAGATGTCGGCTAAGACGACGTACCAGAGGAGTGCAAAAGGTCCAGTGGCAATTGCTGAATGCTCGGCTGATGGCAAGTTCATCGCCCTCGAAAACACTGGAAGAAAGGTGCTTCATCTCTGCCTATTATGGTCTTCTTCCATACTCTACTACTCTCTTCTAGAGTTTATTCTTCTGTATCTCCACTTTCTATTGTCTGCCATGTCTGTTTCTTTCCATACCTTGCTTTCTTCCATACATGATCTGAACGACACTAATTTAATTAAATATCCCGCTATATGTTGATGACATGTAAAAATACCTTATGTTATTATAATTTGTTATTGTTGCTTTTGCAACCTCGTACTAGAATTCTTAGGGTCAAATGCACAACCTAATATTACAGATAGAATGGTTCAAAGGACGGCCTCGTGCACGTTATAATGATTATGGTGAAGTGCACAACCTCGTGTGAAATCACTATCACGTGAAAGGCGCAACTTCAAAATTATTATTATAATTACTATGTGTTGATGATTGACAGGAG
>OY365817.1:27996170-28313670 GCA_959347315.1 Bimastos eiseni
AAGTGGTGGGTGTTGGTGGTGTTGGTGAGAAGTGGTGGGTGTTGGTGGTGTTGGTGAGAAGTGGTGGGTGTTGGTGGTGTTGGTGAGAAGTGGTGGGTGTTGGTGGTGTTGGTGAGAAGTGGTGGGTGTTGGGGGTGGTGGTGTCGGTGGGTGGTGGTCTATATGTTGATTTCTAATTTTACGAATGTTATTTTGTAATTCTTAAGACTAGTACGGTGGTCTAAACCTGCTCTTTTCTCCTGCTGCTTTAGATCTGGGCGAAAGAGTGCAGGCCTTCCAGTGCACCTTACACCGATCTAGACTACCATGAGAGCAGCTGGGGAGTGGGATCCAGCATTCTCACCAAGCTCGTCAGCAACGCTGGAGAGGTATTCATACTCACTTCGATAATTATTCTTCTATATTCTATGGTGACTAATTGTGGACATGCGTAATTATTGTAGCGCATTAATTAAGCGACACCATATTATAATCAACCGATCGATGGAACTGAAAGTTACGACTAAGGACTTGTTCAAGATTCCTTCGCATGCAATAATTAAATTCAGATGAGCTTTTCGGCGAATGTACGTTCAACGTTATCCTGCCGAGTACCCGGATGTCACTTTATCCAATAAATAGCCGACCACAGACATCGTCTCCAACATATCAGAAAAGACGATCACTGATTGGCTACCACTGTCTGCACCTGACAAAAGCGCCAATCCCAAGCCTGGATAAAGAAGGAGGGCTACGCGAATGATCTGTGTTATCTGTGTTATCACACAGTGTCGTTGAACTGCAACTAGGCTACTATTACTACTCTTAGGCCTACTCATTGGCTGACACGTTGCTACTTCATATCTCTTTCATATAGGAACTAGGCCCTAGTAGGCTACTCTACGGCTGTGTTTTTATATCAATGTATACAAGTGGACATTTCAAGTTGCAGCCAATCTTTTTTGAAGGAACATAAAACCGTTAAATATTTTTTTCATCAGGACCGAGCCAGTCACATTCAGAAGACGACCTATTCGTAAAACTCAGCGGACCAATGGGTACCCGTACGCCATCCGGCTACTTCACTCGGCGCTCACATTTCTTTCACCTCAACAACGACAGATGGCTGCAACTACGTATTCGAAATTAAATATGCAGACGTAACAAATATGGCAGCGCCATGACGGGATGCGCAGTTTCAGAAATAGTTCACCAAAACGTTTCTATAGTTTATCGTTTTATAGGCCTTTTAGACCAGTTTAAGTTATTTTCAGCGTGTAGAGCTTTAAACCATGCAAGTATACATTAAATTACGATTCAAACAATAAATTCTAATCATATAAAGCGTTGTTTTTTTATCGCGGTCAACGACATTGACAACAAACGATGTCTTGTGCGGTTATCTTCGTCATGAGTTATGACCTCGGGTTCTATCTGAAACACCGTTCACCGTTTTTGAACCACTGGGAGTATACTTGAGACACTCCAACCACACTCGCGTGGACAGAGAAAACGCACCTTTGTCTAACAGCGCGTAGCTATCTCTGTAACTAAATGTCATTAACATTTCGACCATACCAATGGCATGCCAATGTTACTGCTAGAGTACAAAAATACTTGCATAATCAGAAAGTAGGTTCAACAGCCATGAGCACATAAATGTCAATAATATATCGACCATGTATACCAATGACATGCCAATGTTACAGCTGGAGTACAAAAATATTGGCATAATCATTAAGTAGGTTTAGCCAAAGTTCGACAGCCACGAGGAAATCTTCCCTTAAGTTGTTTGCCCTGTGCGACCAACCGTTAAGGCCAGCTCGGCCACCACCACCACCATGCCTAATGCTGCAGCTGCTACCATTACTACGACTACCTATGCCAGTGTTTTTCAACCGTTCAACGGGTGGTTCGCGGACTGGTTTCGTATAAATTATCTGCCGGTCCGCGAGAAATTTCTAGAAGGAACGTAATTCCAGGACAATAATTATTAGTCCATAAATTATTTTTTCTTCAATAGGCCTATCATCATACTGTTATTTACAATATACGCCTAAAATTTTAGGTGTAGGCCTACATGCAATACGAACGTCTTCTGGTGACTACGTTGCTATTTATTTCTGTCTTTGTTTCTCCTAATTTCGCCGGTCCGCAGGTGTGAAAACTGAAAAGGTTGAAGAACGATGACCTCTACAACTACCAGCCTGCCACAAGTCTACTACTACCATCACCATAATAATTATTGCGAAATGGTTTACCCCGCTATCTCGATTAAAGTTACGCTTCTTCTTTCACCTGATAATTTCCGCAATCTGACGTGACCGTCTCCTCGAAATCTTGTCAGCATCTTTATTCTATCGTCTTCTTACGTGCACGGGTATTTACTGGTGAACAGCTTGACGTGGTTGACGAGCACGAAGATAACGACGGCCCCGATTAATGACCCGATCTGGGTCACGCCGCCGCACCAGTGAAGGCCCTTGGCACCACCTCTTGCGGACAACAGGGAGGCCAGACTGAGCTTGGCGTAGGAAAAGATGGCCGTCAACAGGACGAATGTTCCGACCTGAAACGGATAACATCGTAGGTATAAAACGACGAAGCTACTGTTTGTGGTGCACTCATAGGCTGAAGAGTACATGTAAGGCTGGTGTTGGTTACAGCGCGTTTCCCATGCTCCTCTGTACGTGAGGGTGCCGGTTGGCATGCCTTGCCTACGTATAGGGTGCATTATTTAGGAGATTTGTAAAAGGGGACCTTCAATTGATGTAGCTCCATTTCAAACGGGTAGAGGATGTGGAGGTTCTAACCCGATCAATGCACTGACAATTTGGCAGGGTGGAGGTCAGGCGGTCGCCCCAGCACAGTAAGGACTCACCAAAAGAGCACCTCTATATCTGTGCATGTATCTCATTCAGAAAATTTCTGTTTTCCCATTAGCTCTTTCATTGGGATCGCTAACAGAGTTTTGCACAAACTACAGATGGTTCGAAATTCTCTCGTAAGAACCACTAGATAAAAAACAAGTATACACAAACAACCATTTTTCTCATTCTCTCTACAATAGCCTCCCATTGAGTATGGAATTCAGCTTAGAATCTGTCTCATTGTTTAAAAACCTTGCGAATAAGTCAGTCTTACTCAGTGCGACCCCTCGTGCCATCCACTCTTGCTCACGGTCAACGGATATCCTGACTCTTGCTGTTCCTCGCACCGATGCAGTTCCCTGGCGCTGGCGCTGGTTGGTCGGAAGTTATGGAATTCACCTCAGAAATCGTGTTAGATTAAATATGTCTAATTTCCATACCATTTAACCCAATTCAGCGAGGCAACTTACTCAGCGACGCACAGGGCTCTGTCTGAGTGTCTGTTGACGTTATTCAACTGTGTTTAGGGCCTAATAGGTCGACCATCACAAATGTGCATATATACTTGCATGGCACAGGTTTTATACGCGGACCATTGCGACATAGGAGAAAAGTGTTTTTCTATAAACCAGAGAGGCCAGCCAATTAATGCAAAGGCTGCCTGAATTCACAAGCTAGTACCAACGATCAGTTTCACATGACAAACTATTCAGGGCACCGTGAAAGCAATGGCAAATGTAGTCGACCTACCGCTAGGACCGATCCGATAGTTTCGTCGTAGAGCGGTGGATATGGACTGAGGGCCGCCAGTGCTATCTGATACCCGGAAAAAGCAGTTCCAATCAGCACCAGGATGGTGCAGACGACGGTAGATCGGACTTGGACGAAGAGTCCAAAGAAACAGGCTATGGGATTTGCCGCGACGGACAGACGCACGGCCAGGTTGTAGGCAAGGTTTCCATACGGGATGCACGAGTAGGACTGGATCGAGGGAAGGACGCCGTTCGTCAAGAGGTTAATCCAGCCGACGAGGATCAATTGCGTCAGAACCTTTCGGTTGATCACAGAAAACGTCTCTTCCTGGAACGCTGCGGGGGTTGGTATGTCAGCGGACGATGAAGACGATAGGGAGGTTTCCTTCCGCTTCTGTAGCGCGGCCTCTGTCGGTGTGGAGATGTCGGTTGGGGTGGCGAGGTGATCGGCAGAAGTGTAAGTGGTTGTCCAATCTGTGCTCTGAGAGTTGGAAGTGCTAGACAGTTCGTTCGATCTGGTCGTTGTCGCCGGTGGGTTGAACTCAACGAGTGTCTGTCGGTGTCGATATAAGGACGGGTGAAAGTGAAGGAGCGTGAAGGCGGACGCGGACGCGAACAACAGCACGACAAGCACTCCGAAGAACACGTTGACGCTGAACAGAGGAGGCTCGTATGTCGCCACCACGACGTACCCGGTCCCGTTGGAGGATGGGTCCGTCGTATTGACGCAGATCGGGTCGCCCCCGACTCCCTGGATGAGGCCGATGATCGCCGGAATCAGTCCGCTCAGGCCCTCTCCCACGTATAGCGCCGTTAAGTACTGCGGGGAATACAGCGCCATGTAGGGAAGAAAAACGACGGATGAGGTGCAGTCGACGAGTGCGAGGAACCCTGTGAGAATAAGGAGTGCCGTACTGTGCTCCGCTCCAGCCACGTACGTCGTTTTGTCCCAGAAGAAGATGAGTAGGAAACAGGCGGTCATTCCTATCCCAATGATCAGGTAGATGACCCACCAGTACTGGACCTTCGTCGGAACCAGCTTCTTGGCGATCGTGTAGGTGAGAGGACCTACATTGGCGATCTGAATTATGACGATCAGGTAGGAGGGAAGGTTCCACCCCTCGGGAAGCACGTTGACCATCAGGGGAACCTCCACCCATACCCCATTTATGTCGATCCAGGACGCAATTGCGAAAACGATGATAGCAGCATAGACGGGGATCGAAATCTCCTTTAAATACTCTCTGAGACCCATTTTTACCTTGCAACTGTTGCAACTCTATTATAGGACCAATCCAGTAACCTTTACGATACTGAACTCGTATCCGCACTCAGGCTGAATGGCTGACGTTACGCCATACACCAAGGACCCAGACTTTGCTATAGTTTGCTCCAGGCCTTAGTGTTCTAACCTTGGAGCTCTTCTTTGACAATGACTCACTCACTTCATGTACATGATCCACCAATCTCAACTGCATAATAACCACAATATCAATGTATCATGTATCGCCACGAATCATTTTACTAATTGTTATTTAAATGCGGACGTGCACTTAACAAGGCCTGCACGGTTTCAGATTAGAGACGTTCTCTTCGCTTATTCTTAAAACGTTCGAGCCAGGTCTTCGCAACGATCTTTAGACCTAGGCCTCTGGCTGTCATAGGAAAACTTCGATGTCATTATAAATCGTGGGTTTCAAAATGGCTTCGTCGGCGAAATCCGGTTCTACGCGACGAGATCTCGTAACCAGAAAGCTCATTCGCATAGTTTAGTCGCTCGCCTCGATCCTCTTTCGCTGGTTCACCTACACACAAATGTAAGCCTACACAGAGGCACGCTCGGAACGTTGCAGTACTTAACGTTCGTAGGCCTAGTATTCTTCTGTACTCTGAACGGAAACCTTTGACCTCCGTTATAAATTCAGACATGCCTCTGTCGTAACAGCTCTAACGTTTCCTATTTATTACGACGCCTGCTATTAGTAGGCCTGCGTGATTACCCGGACAAACAATTAAAACGGAGCCTGATTGATACGCAATTTGCAACAGCGTGCATGCGCCGTCATATCGACCTACTCGTAGGACGCCTGCGTGGTTCGTTTCTATAATTAACATGAAATAAATTCAAATAATGATTATCTGTGAATTTGTTCAGTAAGGCTGGAAGACACTGCGAGCTACGTACTAGACCCCACGACTAAAGCCACTGCTAAACTGATATAACCGGAATCATACATCTACAACGTTGTAGCCTATAGAAACGATAGCCATCGTAGGCTCCAATAACCGATCTTGAACATCGAGCGACCTGAAAAGTTATAACATCATTTAACTCTAATTCCAAATGTAGCCTGATGTGGCTTGTCATCTGGTTTGGTGTCAATCAGAGGCGGCGATCCCGGAGGGGGGGTCAAGGAGGACAAGTCCCCCACCTTTTACAGAGAGGGACCATTTATACGTGTGTCCCCCACATTTCCTACAGCTCTCATTTGGGTGTCTCCCCCACCTGTCAAGCGAGATCGCCGCCTCTGGTGTCAATAAACGAATATACCCTATATATATATATATATATATATATATATATATTGCGCAAAAGACCGGGTATTTGTTTTATAAATGCTCCTTTTTAGACAATGATCATTGACCAGCTCGAAAACCGAACTTCAAACGGTTTATCACTCTGAACTATGGCAGAACGAATTTCCGTGGGCCTAGGCTAGCTTTCACCTCTCTGCTCGAAGCCAAGGTTTATAACGCTGCTTTTGTAGCCACTTACACTGACCAAAAGTTCCTTTACATTAAAATGTTGTCTTATGCCCATTCAAACGACGAGAACTATTCAACATCATTTATGTGAGCGGCCTTTGTTGCCATACGATGTTTGTATCGGTCTGCTGCGGATCTCATGACGTCTTATATAGTATAGATTGTCTTGTGTGAAAGAGCTGTCAACTCCAGCGCCGGTCAAAAAGCTGCATCACCACCCTGGCGAAGCTTTTGTGTGGGGCCGAGACCATTGAGTGGCTAAAATTCTAAGCACCGCCAACCGTATCGTCTTATTCGTCTCACTGTCTACCTGCCTGACCGTTGAGTCTGGACTTTAACTAAACCCGATGTCACTAACAAAGCCGATCAAATTACGCAGTCAGTAGGCTATACTAACATGAACATTGATTAATATTCCAATTTAGCTCTGCTGTATTAGACTCACAGTAAATGCGATCTCGGTTATCGTTGGAGTCAGACACTGTATACTGCGTTACTTCTATAGTTACCTCCTTTGATTTTTTTAAATTAATGTTTGAGTTTGAATCAAATACGTGATCAATCAATTTGCAATTAGAGTTATACATACACACTGTGGAACACAAACAGTAGGCCTAGCAATAATAATTAGTAACCAACTAAATTAAAGTACGGGGCAGACACAAACTTACAAATTTGATACGGATAGGCCTACAGTCGTAATCGTAATCACCAAAGTTCTAAAGCGCCACTCGAAAGTCAAGCGCAGAGAACCAGCGTATTCACGAGGACTGCGTCGAATCAGAGAGGTTGTCCATGGGAGTCCGAGGAAGGTCAGAATTAGGTTTCGAGAGGGCCATAGGCGCTGTTAAGGCGGGTGTCGTTTTCGTCGAGGATTGGAGGAAGGTAGATGATCAATCAAATAGAGTCTAGATCAGAAATCTTGAAAATCACAGAGTTAACATAAGTAGGCTAACAGTTTATCTAGTCATCCTTCTTATTTCTTAGACCATAGTGCTCATGAATTTAGATGAAAAATAATTATAATTGGGTTTGCACTCAAAATACATTAACGCCCAGTTATTTATGGCTGATTTGTTAGTAGGGCTAATCCGTCAACTTGTAAATAGGTCTACTATTTGATCTAGTGCAGGCCTATGACTGATATAGCGAAGTGTTGACAGATTATAAGGCGAAGTCTGTCTTAAGAATACGAACTTGACCCACTCTTTCGGCTTAGCCCACATTTAAGCCGGATATGTGTTAAGTCGGTCTCATGAACACGACCAAGCACACGTAACCTACTAATTCGTACTGTATAGGTGTATAACGTCTACGTATTAGATTAGATGCGTGTGTGTAGGTGTGTGAGAGTTTTCAAGCATAATAGGCCGACATGCAATGGTAATTTAACGTGTAGTAACAGAGAGCATTAGCGTCGCCCTCTTCCTTCCTCTCGGCTTGGCACTGGCACCGTCTGAGTACGAACAGTCTGGGAACAGACTGACAGTGTCGAAGTTCTTAGTCCATAAATATATTAGGCCTACGTTCTGGCCTATAAACGTCGAGTTCACGACAAAAACCAGAACAATTGGGGCAAACTGCTGGACACCGACGACCTTTCGCATGATGGCATCCCACACTCACCGACTTGCAAACTGTGACGCTCTTCTACGCCAGTATCGTCCAATGTCTTCATTCGAAACTGTGACAGTGACGCACTTCCTATATCGTATCTTTATACTTATATAGCGCCTGTCACCGAATAACTATTCAGAGGCGCTCTTAAGCACGTAAGCTCTGGGGAAAAGAAAGGCAGTTAGTGACTGAGAAGATGGAGCGTAAGGCTGTCAATAAAATTATGAAATCACGGCACGGGTACCCGCAAGGAACAAGACGAAGTTGCAGATAATTATAACGACTAAATTCGCAAATAGCTAGTTAAAGAGATATCTTGGAAAGATATATGTAAATCCTACAATTCTCTAGGGCGATACATGCACACAGTTCCACTGACAAATACCTTACGCTCTCAGCATCCAACATAAACAACAACTAGAACTTGAGAGTCTTGGACAACTTCTTCTTTACAAACCTGACGTTGATCAGAACTTCAGAAGTAACGAAAATAAAATTATATAGCGCCATAATACAAATGACACCAAGGAAAATATAACTGAGATATATACACACATAAACATTCAAAGTTTCTAATAAAATAAAGTACACATGAATGTCTGATTAACATAGCGATTTGATAGTGCATTTGGCCACAAAAAGTGATGCAATGATACAATTACTGTGGCTTGAGAATGTCACTATAGAAGTGCGTGCATGCATGTAGCTATGGCAACAGTGCACGTGGTGAACATGTGTGAACATTTAGAACTGTATAATGTACTAGGATTGCTCTGAATGTGAACAATGCTGCTTTAAATCCACCAGTTCCACACACGAGGCCCTCATGACTAATAACCCATAACTACCCTTTGCACCCAGTGTCTCAGTTGAGAAAAACAGCAGAGGGTTGCTATATCAACAGATCACCAACGTATACCAATGCCGGACAAAATCTAACGTTGTTAATATGTTGCAAATAAAACAGCTGACGACTTGTGAGTTACTCTGCTCCCCAACTCGAGCATCTTGTTGCTACTCAGCTGAGGAGGTTTGAAGAAGAGCAATGGGGGTTGGGTCTGAACCCACCCCAACAAGTAAATGCAGCCAGAACTAGAGCCCCCAACCATACAGCACTTTGCAACAACATGAATTCTTCTGATCCGTGTGATACACTCTAATAACACAACACTGTCCTTGGGATCAACATCAAGAACTGTACAAGACCAAGTAATAATGAAGCCCATTCCTAAGGCTAAACTAACTCTACTGTCCATTAATATAACTGCATTCGTAGAGCAATTTGACAGCAGAAAATCTGCCACTTCCTGTCTGTCAGTCAGCCCTGACAATCTCCCTGTCAATCTGTCTATTTCTCGCCATGCAGGATCTTGCATCTTCCACCTATGTAGCATTTATTGCAGTTTGTTTGACAATTATTATCATAATTATTATGCATTTTATTTTACAAGCAGCCACCAAATGACCAGCAATTGTCAGTGAAAAACTAGCACTGGTCGCTACACAGAAAACGTCACAGAGGAGGAGGCCCGATCCATAATAATAATAATAATAATAATGATAATAATAATAATGATAATACTAATAAGTAACTTCTATAGCGAATGTGTCTAGTGCAGAAGACTTCAACTGATGCCATAATTAGGTCAAGTGATCTGGAAGATCGGTCCTCGCGATACGCGACTAGTGCTCTATTGAACAGGTCACTTTGGTCAGTGCACACAATTATAATACACTGAAGCCTATTCATTAAAAGCAAATAATATAAATAACCTGTATACCACATCTACCATAAAGCCTACTCATACTAACCTACATCACCATAATAAATACGTATATTATATGTATCTACATGAATGTGTTATATGATGTATGTATATATATATATATATATGTGTATATATATATATATATATGTGTGTGTGTATGTATATATATGTGTGTATATATATATATATATATATATAAGGCCAAATCCCAAAATGGCTTAAAACCATGTGCCAAAAGAACCCTCTGTTGGACTCTAAAGCTCAACACATCTCCCAAAAGTTTTAGTCTCCAGCAGATGAATGAATATACCCGACATTCACACAAACTGGAAAGTCGAGAATCATCGTCACGTACAATTTGATGTAAAAGTAAGACGTGACGTGCACTTGCGTGGTAAATGCCAAAGCCTCTCCAGAACATTCTGTCCCCTTGGGACATTAGTAGCAGGTGCTCTCAGAATGACCTGGAAAAGATACTCGCCACAAGGGAAGTAACAGAACGCAGAATTCGTCTGAAAAGTCTAGTCAACACCAGGATCGCAGTCGACCGCAAAAATTCAGTTGAAGTCCGGTCAGACTCATAAAAATTATAAACGTCCTACTGCATTTCCTGATATATCAAAAGCATTGTAGGTAGGTTGAGGCATGTCTCCCTGTATTCATAATTAGCTGATTATGTGCATGGGTTTAAACCATGTCATCCGTCCTACCAGAGATTCTGCTCCTGGTGGGACATCTTGACCACTCCGACTCCGCCTCCGAGTCTCCGATAGTTCATTCCGCCGTATAGTTTCCAGCAGTTCTGTTCAAGGTCGTAGACTTCAACCGTCTTCAAGTAGGTCGTCCCGTCGAATCCGCCGATGGCCATCAGTTGACCGTTGACGACTGCAAGGCCAACCTAAAACCAACATCGACGCAATGGGTTCAATGATCGTTCGCTCTTTCTCTCACTGTAAAATGTCAGGATATGTAGCTAAGCCCACATGACCGTGTTATTCCACATGCAGACAATCTGGCATGAAAATCCTTTTTAATTAAAATGCTTCACTTTAAATGTATTGTACACCAGAATGTGGAAGAGACGTTGGTAAAACAAAGAATACATACTTATTAACTTTACTTCCTTAATCAGAAGTAGTCATTCGTTTCGTTCTTTTGGTAAGGCAACTATAAAAGCAATCTTTCTAACACATTTTGAGAAAAAATTCCTGCTCATTTGTTCAATTTATATAGCATCCCTGCAGCTATCAACTTGGAAGCAATATTAGGCCAATTTATTTGTCGTCTCATTTGCTCATGCATCCAGAAAAAATTATGAATCACCTCTTCCCAATCCAGACCAACTCAATAACACCCAGAGGACCCAACCACCTAGAAGGTATGGGAGAGACACTTACCCCGCTTCGCCTGGATGTCATGGCGATGACTGGTTGCCAGGTGTTCGTCGCCGGGTGATATCGCTCGGCGCTGCTGAGCTCCGTGGCGTCGTCACGGCCACCGACGGCGTAGATCATGTTCATGAAGACGGCCACTCCGAGGTGCTTCCGTCTTGTCCCCATCGGGGGAACCGGAGTCCAGCGATTCGTTCGCGGATCGTATTTCTCCACTGCGCAACAACACGTGAGAATTACTTGATGTTAGGGCAGAAACATGTTACGCACAGACACTTGTTACGCACAGACACACGTTATGCTCAGTTAACATCTACGTAAAATAAAAGCGACTAGGTGATGTTCTTAACAGGAAATGTACAAGTAGCCTTGCACACATACCAATATTCACAGTGACATACATAAGCAACCCACACATACATACACAAAAGGCAGATCACTATAAGCATACATTGACAACATAAACAGACAGTATTAAACACACAACACTCACATACGTAAATAGTTTTGCAAACTGATCTATATTATTTATTCGTAATAACGCTTAAGATCACACAGGACAGGGCAGAGTAGATATCTATATAAATTTTAAAAATGAATGAAAAAAATTATATACAACTTTACACTTATATAATTACATACACAGACACGATTAATCATAATTTTAATTGTTAACACCACTGACCAGAGCCTTCAACTGCGTTGTTGGCTTAGCTAGGGCTATTTCAAGCATAATATCCAATAACTATCTGAGATCAAACACATGACTCCTTCCACAAAAACCAATACAGTTGGTGACTTCACCTGTATTGAGTGGTGAGGTACCATCGCTGCCACCAACTGCATACAGGTTACCATTTAGGACTGCCACCCCGACACCCAACCGGCGAGTACTCATCGAGGTCACCTTGCTCCAACGATTACTCTGGGGGTCGTACCTGAAATTCCATCAAGGCAACAGGTGTATGCATTCAGTAAATAATAGGTACAGGTGAGTAGTCACACAAGGTGTAAAAAAACTGCGTAGGTAGAGGTAGTTTGAAAATATTTTATTTAAAAACAGGTCAAGAAGATCAATTTAAGAATGGATTAGAATAAGAATAATCTTTTAGATAATTGATTAGTATTAACTGTTAGTCTATTCGATTAGATAATCGGTCAGGAATTAATTGATTAATTAGCCAATCTTTAACTACCCATCTCTGCATTAAACCACAGTAGAAATTTCATGAATACAAACATGCCACATCAATATATTGACTGCTGTTTATATACTGTACGTGATACTCCACATGTAGCTTAAGTGAACCAGTAAACCACATCATAAATCAATGCACTCTGATACTAAATGTTTGCCGAAATGACATAAAAT
This sequence comes from Bimastos eiseni, assembly GCA_959347315.1. Lineage (NCBI taxonomy): Eukaryota > Metazoa > Annelida > Clitellata > Crassiclitellata > Lumbricidae > Bimastos > Bimastos eiseni. Next base: position 28,008,687 of record OY365817.1, read on the forward strand.
TTTATGAGAAACTGCCAGATGGAATTTTATAGTGAAAGCAAGAAGACAACGCATTCCACAGAGAAGGAAAATTGAAGCAAAGGATGAAGACTAAGCCATATCTAACAGAGTAGGGGAGGAACGGGAGGAGAATGACCAACAGACGAAGATGCTTTTACCTTTCGACGAAACTCAAGCAGGACACTCCGTCCTGACCACCGACAGCATACAGGAAATTCTCCAGCACTGCAACACCAACACTGGTCCGACAGGAACTCGTGGGGGCGACATCGCTGCTCCATTGATTGGTCTGAGGATCATATCTATCAATCAATCAATCAACCAATCAATCAACCAATCAATCAGTCGATCGATCATGAAGGAATCAATCTATCAGTCAACCTATCAACTAATCAATCAACCTATCAATTGACTTATCAATCAATCCATCATTGACCCATCAATCAATCATCCAATCAGTTGACCTATCAATCAGCCAATCAATTGACCTGTCAGTTGACCTATCAATCAATCACTTTACAGTCAATCAACCAAGAAAGAATCAACCAATCAGCCGACTTTACCAATCAATCGACCAATCAATCAATCAACCGAGAGTTTGGTAGCAAATGTAGTAAACGGGGCTTCATCGTTGTCTGCCCAGTTCAACCATTCTGAGTCATTATAAAGCAGTTTACTTTCGTTAAACATGGGTTCTGCTGGGAGCTCAGCCGAGCAGGCAATCTATTAAGTGGTGACATATTAATTGCTGTAATAACAAGACATCAGAGATTAAAAAAACAGTAGAGAAGGCAGTTGAAAAACCTTTCAATACTGTTGAGGTACGATTGCCCATCGTGGCCCCCAACCGCGTACAGTAGATCGTTGAGGACAGCGACGCCCACCCCACAGCGTCGCTTGCTCATCGGGGCGACCATTCGCCACTCGTTTGCCTGGGGGTCGTATCGCTCAACGCTCGATATAGCATCGCCACTGCACCAGCCGCCAACTGCCAGGGACAAAGACAATGATGATGATATCAACGTTGGTTATTGCTGTATAAAGACAACGTGTCATGAGGAGTAAGATTGACGCAGTCCTCCTCTCCTAAGCAGGCTTGGGACTGGCACAGCCAGTATCGCCTTTCTATAGTTGCGGCAGGGCTTGGAGCACCCCCGATAGGCTCTGATGAGGTGCTATATAAATGCTTAGAATGACTGAATGAATGAAGTAATTTGTTCGTTCTGCTCATTCGCTCAGATTGTCACTCTGTTTACGACTTAAGACTCACCTTAATCACAAGAACCTCCTCTCCCGAGATGGTAACCGCGTAGGGACCTTGAGCAAGTCCTTCATTCACATCTGCTCAGCGCCATCTATCGATGCTTCATAATTAAATAACAACAGTTAATAAATACAAAACAATTAGGTCCGATGTGCCGTGGGTCCAAGCCCTGGGCCCAACACCTGGGTGTTTGGTGTTGTGGGTCCATCTACCTGGAATGACCTTTCTCCATCATTAAGGGCTAAACTAATGACTGGCTTCTCTCCATTGGCTTCTCACTCTTCAAATGAGTTTCTTTTCCGAAAGGTTTCTGTGCTGAGAGCGCCTCTGAATAATCATTCTGCGAGAGGCGCTATATAAATCTAAAGATACGATACCAACAGCACTCCGCCACTGTTCGCATGATGACAGTGCCAGTCCCAAGCCTTGATTAAGGAAGAGGGTGACGCTAATGATCATTGTTATCGAAGTGTCGTTAAACTGCAACTACACAAACACACGACACTGGCCCAAAAGAATTCACTAAATTAAACGACAAGCAGAAGGTGGATCATTACCGGCAAAGAGGACCTCGCCGCAGCGAATCGGTTTTCGTTGCCGGGTCCTTGGTCCTTGCATGAGCGGTCTCTCCTGTGGCAGCAAAAGATAGTTCTTGGCTTCGTCAACTAAATCGCGACAGATGTCGTCGCTCTTGACGAGCAGATCGGACCCAACGGTTCCCACGAGGAACTTAGGAGTCATCAGAGGCAGACGAACATGTTGCAGGACCTAAACACACGCACATACACAGACAAACACATACACATATACATATACACATACATAGACAAACACATACACATAGACAAACACATACACATATACATATACACATACATAGACAAACACACACAAAGAGATACACAAATATATACCAAACATTCCAGCTTAATCTATGTTTCTATTTTGATCTATATATCTATCTTAATCTATGTTTCCATCTTAATCTACTGTTTCTATTTAATCCATATTTCTATCTTACTATATGACTGTATTTCACATATGTATCACAATCTATAAAATCTGGTACCGTTGAAAGATGCTGCCTCCTTTCCGGAGTGTTGTGTCGAACCCAGGTCATGACCGCATTGAAGACGAGCTCCTCCGTCAAGACGTTCAGTTCCTCGCTTGAGATGATGTCGACCAGCTGGTTGACGGGCAGAAGGAGAAACTCCTCGCAATCCATGACCTGAGCAACAGATACAGCCACAAGAAACATATATAGCGTCAATGCTCAAATGCGCTTCACTTACTTATTCACACCGCTCCCGACTTAACATAGCTAAAGAGAATGGTCTCAAGGTGAGAAAAGATTGTAGGAGATGGGTCCTGGGAGAGAGGTGAAGCTCCAGCTCCAGCAGCTATTCCACCACCACCAACCACACACTGCCAACACCAAAAGTAGAGGCACTGGCATACAGTACGTTATAAGTGAAGCCTAAACATTGTATTGTAATGTAATATATTGCACACGCATATTACCTGCCAGACAACAACAGTTTACCCTGATTCTTCTGTAAGCACCCCTTACACCCTTAAACTGTTCAATATTAATACAATTAGAAAATCTGAAAACACTCATTGCACCCTGCCAACACTTACTACACCCTACCAACATTTATTACACCTTGACGACACTTGACTACATTCGGCCAACACATACAACATCGTTCCAACATTTACTCTCAACTACCAACACATACTACACCCTCCCAACACAGGCCACACCTCGCCAACACATACTACACCCTCCCAACACAGGCCACACCTCGCCAACACATACTACACCCTCCCAACACAGGCCACACCTCGCCAACACATACTACACCCTCCCAACACAGGCCACACCTCGCCAACACATACTACACCCTCCCAACACAGGCCACACCTCGCCAACACATACTACACCCTCCCAACACAGGCCACACCTCGCCAACACATACTACACCCTCCCAACACAGGCCACACCTCGCCAACACATACTACACCCTTCAAGCACCAACAACACCCCCCCAACACCTACCGCAGTGAAATGCTGCTGCGTGTACTTATCGGCCTTCCTCAGCAGGTCCCGACAGGCATGCGTATCGGCGAACGCCCGGATCCCAAGACAGTTCGAAGGGTCAAGCTGCTTCTGGAGGAAGTCGCAGCAGACGTCCTGTATCTCGGCGAGCTGGAGCAGACAAGCGGCCGGCAGCAGCGTCTGAACGTTGCTCTCTTCTACAATGATCGACGACGTGTAACAGAAGTCGAGCAGCAACTCCATGGCATTCTCATCGACGTCGCGTATCGTGACTTCCGTCTGCCGGCTCTCGGCCAATTCACCCGTGAACATTGCGTGGAAGTAGGGACTGCATGCGGACAGGATGACGCGATGACCGAAGATCTTGCGCTGGCCGACGTTAAGGACGACGTCGCAGAGCTCGCGGTGCTTGCGCAGGACATTGATCGCCTCGAGCGTGTGACGCGGGTGCTTGTCCGAGTTGTAGGACATGCGCGCTGTTGATGGCACCGTGCCGTCGTAGATGTCCATCGGCGTGACGTTGCTCGCGACACTCATCTCGAGTCAAGAAGTCGGTCGACGGCCGAGTGTGACGAGACGTATAGATGAGAAGATGTGTCTGATGAAGAAACAAGAAATTTTATTTAAGCGCAGGGCATGCATAAGTGTAATAAAAGTGTAATGTAACATAAGTGTAATTTAAGTGTGATGCATGCATAAGAGTAATTAAAGTGTAAGGTATGCATATCATATCAATGGTCATTTGGAATATTTTATATATATAAAATCACACAGATAGACGTAGATAAACTGGTTCGATGAATCAGTGTTTATTATTTTATTTATCAATGCCGCTTCAACACTTAGGTAAGAAATCTTTCATCATTCCAACTTCTAATAATACTAGACTTATTTCATCGATTCAATGTCAAACATCTTGATTACTTGCATTATGTGACGTGTGCGGTAGTCAGAGGCTCTGTATTTGAGTGCATTCGAGGATGGCTAATGGCTATTTTGTTTACCAAGAGGTTCTTATATAGCCTATGGGACAACCCATCCAACAACGGGCGCGTAGCGAACCGCCGAATCCCCCAAACTGATTTCGGCCGTATCCCCGAAAACGAAGCTAGGTTGATGAAAAGTATTCTGCTCAAATGGAAGCTGGATCGATTAAAAGAATTCACATAGAAGCTGGATTGATGAATGAATCCCATTGTTCTGAGACAGTTAGATGTTTTTCAATAGTACATTGCTGTTTTCGGGGAATCAGGCTTTTTTATTTTTTCACCGTTTTCGGGGATTCGGGTTTCGATGATTCGGGTTGATCCCCCAACAACTACCTACGCTCGTCAACGTCGTATCCATGCGTCACGCTAACTTTATTAAGTACTGTTAAACTAGGCGTTTCCTTCAAGCGGTTCTTGTCTACACCTCCGTTTATATTAAACTTTCATCCTCTGCCTCCAAACAGCTTCCTCGTAATTAAAAATGATCTCACAACAAAACAACAACTCTCATCGTTCGAAAAGAATCGAACAAACGGAAATTAAATTAATCTCGTTTGAAAACAAATCGCAGAATTTACCAATTATAGCAGACACCCTCGATTTAAGGATATTCGCGAAGACATGCCATCGACAATTGAAAATCTAAATGGCAAGACCGGTCAGTATAAAATATTTTCTATTGTACTAGCAAAACAGGAACCCTAACTAACCATAACACACGCAAAATGGCCACCGAAAATCTTGAAGAGAGCACGGTTAGTAAAATGTAACGACTAGATTATATGACGCCATTAAAGCAATTTTTGCAGGTATTTTTTTTTTGGTAATAATTTCAACAACCTTTCCAGAATAAAATGTATCTAAGCTTACAGAAAATGACTATTGTCTTCTCAAAATCTTATGGAACTTCTATCAATAATTGCACATTTAACGTTGTCGATGACCGCAATCGTAATGTAAGTCTTCGAAAATTTCTCAGCGCCCGCAACAGAGAGATTAGCCTATTCACCGGCGCAAACCGTGATAGTAATCTTTTAACTTCTAAAGCAGTGTTCCGGCGGTTCTCCAATATTTTTTGGTCGTGGAACCCTTTAGATTTTAATTTCTTTTGTCGGAACCCCTTCCCAAAACTTATATATTCTGCTGTAGGTACACAATACTACAGATGCATGAGAATGCAGACAATCATAGCAAAGATGATAGAGTCGTTAACTAAGATATGACACCTTCTGTCTCCGCTGCGTATTATGTCTGTGTGGTGGTAAAAACACACAAACCGTGAAGCCACGTAGCGACAGGATGGGCATGGGCATGGGCGGTATCTTAGCAACGACAAGCGGTCTACCCAATCGCAGGTAGGTGACGTGAATATTTAGATACATTGAGTGTCATATCTTGGTCTGCTACTCAACGTTCATGACCATGTTTAAAATTGATGCTATTATTTACACCCTCTGTATGCTACTGAGCGTTTGCTGTTGGTCTAATAAAGAATATTCTTACTTACTTACTTTATCCTTGATTTTAGATTTAGGCCTAGATTAGACTAATAGTAACACAAATATCGATGTATTGTGTTGTATAATGGTAATCGCTAACCTTCCATATCTTGTGTGATATATGTTACCATAATAATATATTCTCACTTACCGGTGCTAATGCATTGAATACACCAATATATCATCTATTGAGTTTCATTTATTTTTAGTTAATTGCTTAAGAAGTATGTTGAACTCACAACAATTGCTTAGGAAGCATGTTTAACTCATAGAAATAAAGAATATTATAATATCGATGGTTGAGTAACTTTAGTTCGATAGCGCAATGACGCAATAGCATTGCGGTATGTGAATTAAAAATGCGCTACACATGTGTGCTTGCTCACCACAATAGATGTGCTCCATTTTAAGTGCAATTCAGTGGTTTTATTGTAAATTTTCATTTTGCAATAAAATTCTGTTATTTGAAATCATTTAAGGAGCAATGATTAATGATTATAATTATTAAAATATAGTTAATGGGATTGTAGGGCAGGCTGATCTATAACTGACTTCTTTGCAGCTTCTCGTACGATTACTTTGGTTGCATTTTGTTTTGAATTTAGGTACGTGAAGTATGGGGGAGCATCATACTAAGAATTTTGTTTGTGGTTTGATTGGTCAAATTAGCTTTAAAATGCAGACAGTTAAAACTTCTGTATTTGCGATTGCTTTAGTGTAACAAAGTAACTGCATAGTGATGCTTACAAAGACGAATTTTGCAGTGGAATGTATAATTAAAGACGGGCAAATCCCCTGCAGCCGAAAATTCAGCAGCAATACAAACGAAAATTGTACTACTGCGGCCAAACGCGTTAACAATTCCGAGAGACTTCGGCGCATGCACATCGTAAAAAAAGCGTAGATTCTTTTAACATGCACTGTGGGGGTTGATATGTGCGTTAAGTTATCATCCGTATTGGTATTCATATTCACGCATCACATTCGAATTACGAGTGATGTCCCCAATAACGTACATGCTTCACATACAAATGCCCTGGTAGGTCAATGAGCTAATATAATCTAATCTAAACCTATACATGTTAAAGCGCTTCACACAGCATATCAGTCAACTCATATACTATTCAAACAAGAATCTTCCTATCAATCCCACTTCTATTTCAGCAAGACTGAGTTTCATCAATCAATCTTATGTTCTACCGAAACTAAGACAGAGGCATTAGTCATTGTAACTTTTAAGTGCCTAGTATATTGGGTAGTCCTTGATATGGCTAATGCGCTGTGTGAAGTGCTTTAACATGTATAGGTTATGAATATCTTCTATTAGCTCGTTAACCTACCAGGGTGTATGTATGTGAAGCATGTGTGTTATTGGGGATATCACTCGCACGATATGCGACGTCGATGAGAACGTGAATGTGATGCGCGAATCTGAATACAGATGGTAACTTGATGCACATATGGTTGGTTAGGGTCAGGTTAGGCATCGTGATGGGCTGATGTTGGGTTAGTTGACGGTGGTGACTGATTTCTTTGAGTAAATATAAATTTGGCTATATTGAGTAGTGGAGGAGGATCAGCCAACAAGGAGAAGGACTGACCAGTGACCCTTGTATGCTGAGAATAAAATAAGCTGATTCACTAATACTTCATACTTACAGCTTCTTCTTTGTGAAAGGACAGAATTCGATCTCTTTGTAGAAATATGAGGCATAATTTGTTTTTACACTGATCGTGCAATGTGAGGCCTCATAAATTTGATTAAAATTTATTTTAACCCTAGTTCAAACTGTCGTTTGTTCACCTGGTGTTCATACATTGGTGATATATTTGTTTCACTCAAACAGCATACATTGAATCGACTGACAGCTGCGGTACGATGATGTTGAAAGCAGAAAAGCTGCATTTGAAGAAACTCCTTTCTGACGCCATTCCGCTGCTCTGTAAGAACGGGCTTCCACTCCATTCCATGTTCCGCGTCGAGGCGATGATCGGAATAACGGTGAACGAAAGCGAGGTCACTCTGATCTGCTTCAAGGAAACCGTGACAAGCGATGGAGAACTGCTACCTCAGGTCTATGGTCTCGACGAAGACATTGAAGAGACTGACGAATGTGAGCGATTCAGTCAGACGGAAACCGGAAATCGCTCGGCTGGAAGCACGGACCAGGAGACGAGCTTAAAGGCATGCACATTTCGAAGTGGCGATAGCGACAATGGTAACTTTCGAGGCGTCGGAAGATCGATCGAGGCTTTTTCTGCGGACAGGGTCAAGCCCGAGCGGAATGACGGGTTGGAGATGGAAGAGGAAGGGTACGGGGATGCGGGTCACGTCGGGGGTTACATGTACGAGGGCGAGTTGGAGGAGGGTGCCGGATATGGTGGTCGGGCGTCTCGTGGGGAAGGTCGAAGGTCGCATGCGGTCGGGTCTGAACAGTTCCTAGTGAAGGAAGAGGTGAATCTTGATGTCGATGACTGCATGTTCGTCAAAGAGGAGCAGGGAGTTGATCCGGAGTCTTATGCGGGATCGTTCGACTACACCCAGCCACCCAACAGCACTCCAAGCAGGTCCCGCGCCCATAAGGGACCCCACGTGTTTCCTGACTTCTCCCATCAGGCGGCAATGCAACAGGCGATCCCGTGGCAGAGGAAGTCGAAAGCTATGGGACCCCTGCGTGCCAGGAAATCGGGCGGAAATGGGGTGTCGTCTGCGAAAGGGGCGAGACAGGTCGCACAGATGGCTGCCGCAGAGTTACGATCTCGGGTGAGTTGTGGCCGTTACTTTTTTACTAGATTCATATGAATATTTCTTGCTGTTGTTCAGTGGTGTTTGAAATGGAAAGCATGACTGGAAGGATCTAAGGTTGCGCTTGAGGGGTAAAGGATAATTAAAGGTCTGGGTGAAGTCGTCATTAGCAGAAGAGAAGAGGAAAGAAGAGAAGAGGAAAAAAGAGGAACAGTCCCTTATGTCAACCCATGAGCACCTGACTGTCAAGTGTCTTCCTTTCTCAATATTCGGTCATGAGGACTTGTGGCTGGTCCTGTCCTTTGCCGCCTGATGTTCCAACCGACCTCCAACCTTCACGAATCTCGTTTCCATAACTGTGGTTTGTCGATGTCAGAACCTAACTGATTGTGAACAGTAGGACTCTTTGATGTCTACTCTATTGTTATTCTATGTCCATTTATTTCCTGATTGTCTTGCACTGCATCTCAGCGGGTCTTGGCTTGTGTTCGTTTTCTACAGCTAGAGCAATCTCCTGGTTATTTTGGATTTATGAGGTCCAGACTAAGACTCCTGCGATACATTTTCAATCCAGATATTGTTTGTCAATGTCTTCAAAGGGTTTTTGGTATGGATTTTCAAAAGTTTTCCAGGAAGGCGCATTACAGTAGTGTACTGGCAGTAGAGACGAACTGAAACTCAACTCGGTCGAGTATCATAGTACTCGACATTAGTCGGACCAGGACAAACAATGGGTCCAAGTATTAATGCAATAAACAACATAAATGCTGTTACCCATGGCTGCCTTAGAGGTGTTCAGGGGACTGCTCTTCATCTTATGTAGTAGACCTGTTTTGAAATCACTGACAATATATGAACAACGTTTTTGCAGTTTCTAATTGTTAAGGAGAACGTCACCCTGTTGACTGGTCGGTTGGTAGTCGAATTTTTCAACGGAAGTGTACTGAAGGCGACTAGGGAAATAATGTAGGTTGTCGTTAAAGTGTTAGGGGGATATTGTGACTATCCCCAAAGTCCCTTGACCACCACCTAAATGCTGCCTCTTAGATACTGCTTGTTTGTTCATATGCATCCATTTAAAAGTACCAGGACTGGTTTGGAGTTCACAGTGCCAATTGAGACCCTCTTAGGGGTGAGTTGCCAGGTAGCTTGTGAGTACGGCAGACAAGTTATACGATTGACCAATGGGGAAAGACAGAGGGTAGAAAACAGTGTGGATTGAGCTGGTAGCACTGCCGCAACCTTCAGAGACTTCTGGAAACGACAATGATGGAAAATGTGAACGATTTTCATGCAAGCTGCTTTGACCGCTCAGAACTGCAGGTTGAGATGGTAGAAAATCTATTTAGTGGTTTTGGTACGCGACGGTTTACGTAGCTAGTTGCTAATTGTTGTTTTGCTTCTTAAGATGAGGACAGGAAGAATTTCTGAGCATTAGTGGCATTTTAAATATTTACTCCAAGAAAGCAGCCTCCACCGTCAACTAATTCTGCTTTGTTTGGTTATGATCTGTAGGGGGAGCTGCATGATCAGCAGAATATGTTGTCCGACCTGTGTCGTGAGATGGTGCGTGAATCCCTTGTCAATCCACAGTTTGTCTGCCACATATGCAACACGAGACTGGCCAATAAGTATTCGCTCGCCACGCACATAAAGGGTAGTCACATCGACGGTAAGCTGTACCGCTGTGACCAGTGCGACCAGAGTTTTAAGTGGTACATGCAGCTTTACCGTCATAGGAAATACTCGCACCCCGATCCCGGTGAACAGGGTGGGGATACGGTGATGTAGCTTCGTCCAGACTGTTTCGTTCCGACCTCGAGAAAATGTTTCTGGAGTTCTGAGACTGTGCCGTTAAATATATTGAACCGCATTGAGTACTAAATAAGTTAGGCATGTTTCGTGTTTACAAGATTTATTTTCATTTTAATAGTTCAGGTGATGTAGATCGGCAAACTGTACAAGATGTACAATGTGTTAAGTAGAGTTCTGTTGTGGCAAAAATTTGTTGATTGGTACATTGGTTTTATATTTGGTAAACTTAATTGAAGGAAAACGATTTAATGTTCCTAAGAATGTTTACTGTTACTGCAGTAATGGCTGCTGTTAACCACTTGGTTGTTTTTAAACAGTGTTTTTTTTTAGCATAACTGTTAAATGTTTTAAAGATATGCCTCTCGTTGATGAAGACTTGTGTTGAAAGGCTGTGTTTAATTGATTGTTCTTGGAGTTTTTTTAATTTAGAAAATTTTAGATTGAGAGTGATGGATATTCGATAGTTATGAGGCGTCGACAAAATGCTATTATTGGCAGTTCCTAATTTAATTTTTTTCTGGATGACTGCTTGAAGCTCTCTTACTTTTCAGTTTCGTTTTCAAATGTGTCATAATACTTGCAGTTCATTTTCAAGCCATATGAGGAGATGATCTACATTGAATTGCCATCACATTGTTTGCATTGTTAGTCTAAAGATGATTATTAAGTTACAGACAGATGTTTTCTTTCAAAATTTGCTCTCATAAACAAGTTACAGTGTACAGCGCACAGCATAGCCGATGACTTGGACATTTCCAAGCACAGATGACTGAATGTAGAGAAGAGGTTAAAGGTGAATTTATCGGGAAATACAGGCTCATGTACGACATATCTGGAACATGATTGGTCCAGAACTACAGACCAAGAAGTCTTGAATGTGATTGTTGCTGACTTGCTCCAGAATATTACCGCTCAGCGAAAACAGTGCTTAAGAGAAGTATCAAATGTTACATTGTGATATATTTATGCTTTGACCGTGATAGGGTTCGACAGGAGCGGGCGGTTACTCGACCGTAATCCAGGGATTATGCGATTCGATCTTACAGCAGTCGACGCAGAACGGCGAGCAGTACATCTGTCACATCTGCGAGGCAAAGCTGAGCAACGCTACGACGCTACGGAACCACATCCGCGGCACGCATCTTGCGCTCAAAACTGAACGCTGCAATATCTGTGGAGAAAGCTTCAAGTGGGCGATGCAACTCGCGAGGCACAAGAAGCGCGAGCACGGCGACGGGTCATTCATACAAATCTACAATGCTGCCGGCAGCGGAGCGAATTCGGTCGCGGGCCAGGAGGAGTATTAGTCTTTGCGGGGGGAGACTCGATCGTGTGACTGAAGGAATTTCGGACTGGTTTTGCCGTGAGTTTGTTGCTGTGGGCAACATGAAACTATTGACGTATGAGTGGCCCAGATGTATGAAACGTTTGCTGTCCTGGTTGTAAAGAACTGAAATAATTTCTGGTGGGATGATCGAGACTTTGGCGTAAGTGGATGCAAGGAGTTGGTGAGCTTCTTGGAAGTCTGTTTTATCTGTGGCTTGACATTTGCATAAAAGTCCTCAATTAATAAAGGTTTACAATCGAATATAAGTATTCGAAGAACAATTTGTTGTTACGATTTCTCTGCGCATTCACGAGCAGCATTTTAGTTTCTTTTAAGTTGATTTGGGTTGAATGGCTGATAAAAATATTTGATTGTTGGTTAGTAGATATTAATGTGGATAAGTAGATGTTACTTTATTGTGCAAGTTTAAACCATATTAGACTATGTTGTAGATGCTTGTGTCCGAGACCAGTAAAAGATTCTGTCAATTTGTCCAATTTTAAATCTGCAAATGTTAGAAGTTAATTGTTTTTTGTGGAGTTTTATTTAAATGCAGATTTGAAAATTGTTGGGCATATTATCTGATTTGGTTTATATCTTGGTCTTCTTTTGGTCTCCATTTTACCCAGTTGACCCAGACTAAAAATTTGAAGTCGCCTTTAGCTTAACATTGCCCTTTTTTATTTGCTAGATCTCAGTCTAATTTAAAGATTTCTTTTGTATTTTTTAATTGATTGCAGTTGTAATTGAAATTAGGTACTTTATAATAATAGACCATTGTAATAAATCACATTTTTGATTGGCAAGATTTTGTGGTGTTTGCAGTTGTACTTATTGCTGAATTGTAATTCTCCCCATAATTTTACATTTGGTAATATACATATGGTAATTATAATTGCATATGAAAAGGCAGTCTTTGAACAGTTTTAAGTAAATATTGTGTAATAGTTTAAATTAGAGAATTTACAATGTTTGCTGATAATTTCAGTAATTGAACCAGTTCAGGTGGTATTGTGTCATATATGTTTTGCACAGCAGTTTAATTATAATTGTCTCCTAAAACTGTTTATATAATGGATGGAAGTTTTGCTGGAGCTGAAGCAATGCTCTCTTTTTAACCATATCTAATGCAAGAATTCGAACACATGTGCTTATATTTTTTGGATCATTGATGTAAAGTACAGTGCATAAATGGCATGGACAAATGTTTTCACAATAAAAAATTTCTATAATCTTAATTAAAAGCCATTAATTAAAAACCAAGTGCCTTTCCTGGAAAATGATACACCCTTCTTGCAGCTGAAATATATTGAGAACATTACAATGGATGTGCTCTGTAAGTTCTTCAATTAGGTCAAATACATGTAGCATGTCAGAACACCTTAGTATGTCAGAAGGTTCTGTCCTGAACTGTTTGTGGGTATATCAATCACTCGAACACATTTTTACTGGATGGTAGAAGGCAGTTCAGCAGCAAGTCGAACTGTATCTTACCATCCGTACGTACCGTTTGCTACCTCCATGGCCACATGATTTTAACACTTCTAATGAAAGGAAGGTTTCAACATTATTTTTAATACCAACCATACTTTTTGAGCAAGCTCAAAAACTGAGTATTCAAATGTAAGTACGTTGTGCTTTAAAGCCATTCTTTTCACAAACCCACAAGCTGAAATGGTTTAGCAGAACTTACTTTTCCATGCTACAGACTCATTTATTGCACTGCGCTTAACAGTTGTACTTTTCAGCTGACTGAAAGCTATAAAGTAGTTTATTACGCTGTCATATTCGCACTTGTCAGCTGATCTTCAGCTCACAGTTAATGACACTTGAATGGTCATACTCATGGCTATGCTTAAGTTTACAATAGCAATTGTGCTTAGATATAAAACCGTCTGTCCTTATTTAATCACCAATAAAACATAATTTCATGTCTCATTTTTATACTGACACTGATAAAAACTTTAAACATCAACATGGAAGACCGTTTAGCTACAAATATCTCCAGATAAGTCATAAAAGTTTGCTGAACATGAGATACGCACAATGATTCGTCCGTTGGAAAGATTTGGCACAGATCAGAATTTTCGCAGCTGCACTTCCATTGAATTATAAAATGTACGCATGCCTAAAAATGGACTTCAACTTCATCCATGTGCCTGGTACAGTGTGAACCCACCTGTGTACCGCTAGAAACTTTCTATCGGCAAGTGTATCCACGTACACGATGCATTTTTGACAGTTTCAAAAACGGATGTCCAACTGTTGAATCTATTTTCTCTACTCAAGCACTTTTGTGTTTTTATTAATTAATTCATGAATTTTCTCAGGCACCATGTTGTGTGGCACAAGTAATCGACCGATTTTGCACCAAATCAACACCAAATTCCTAGTGTTTCTTCATTAGCAAGAGTCAGCAGAATATAAAATACCTTCTTCGAGTCAACAAATACGTATCAGCAAATCATTTGCTTTCTAAACGAGCTGATGATACAACTAAACAAAGTCTCGTCAATTTATACATGTCAAATACCTTCTTACAGTCAACAAACAGGCGAAATTCTATCAGCACATTGACTTTCTAATATACATAAAAACAAAAAATCTGCCTGGTGGTACATGAAAACCTAGTCTTGTCAATTTCAAGATGGTAGTCTGCTTTACATCATCAACTCTTAATGGAATCAGAAAATAAAACACTGTCATACCCCTTCTTCAAATCAACAAACAGAAAATGCCACACATTGAATATCTTGTACACTATTTTATCTTCACGATGCTTCATTCTAAAATATCTGACATACAACATTTAAGAGCTGGCAAGTGGCTCAGCAGAGCAAGCATGAGCAAAATGCAACGGCATTAGGGAAGATTGCTACCAGCACAAATAGCAACACTGTTAATAATTAGCAGATTAAATTACAAACACAAAACACAAGCATGACCAGATAACACAGCTTTTCATCCACATTACAACTGCACGTAACCTTCAAACACTTCGACAGGTAAATTAGAAATCTGACTCAATTAAAACAAAATAATAACGTCAAAACCAAGAGCAACTTAAAACCTCTGAGGAAGCAAAATACGTCATAGATCATCCTGTGAAATGTAAAATAACCAGACCTTTATGTAGAACTGTTTCAGTATCTCATAACGTAAGTCATGATGACACGCATTCCTACAGCAGACCCATAAGTCCAACCTGACATATTTGCCTAGGTCACTCCAGCATATCAGGTCCCTTCCTTGCTCTTACACCGATATGTGCAGAAGTTTAAGGAGCGTTTAAAACACTGAAAGAACAGTAGCTGACGTGGAAAGAACAGCAAAAAGATCTCGCCAAAAACTGACAGATCGGAAAAAATAGATACGCAAATCGTAAAAACGATCACAAAGAATACACGACTCACACGGCCGAACCGGTTGACACTTCATCAAGGAGATCGGAACCAGCAAGCTCCATGTTCCACTTGTGCTTTTCCAGCAGATTCCTACATCGCTCCCTGGAGGCAACCCCGATCCGGAACAACTGGTCAATTTTGAGGCCCCGCACAGCAGCCTCAACATTCCAGTTACTGGCCACCAGTGCGACACGACTCTTCTCTTTCGACACGCCGGGAATCTGATGCTGGACTTCGCGAACACACTTCTTCGCCTCCTTATCCAATGTTTCAGATTCACCGTCGTAAAACTGTGAGTTAGGCTTCGTCTTCGGAACACTCGTTCGCGTCCTGGTAGGAGTGGCCGACGTGGAGTTCGACTGGAGTGGCCCCTGAAGTTCCGGAAAGAAATCGCATAGCTTGCTTGCTGAACTAGAATGGGATGAGTGCGACATCGTTGATTTGACACGGTTGGCTTGTCGAGTGTCGGCCGTGGTCGCGATCTCGGAGTTTCTTTTTGGACCGGCGAACTGCGACATGTTGTGATATGCGCCGCTGCTCTCACTCTTTGGTCGCCCGTCGTGGGGAAAAGGCCGAACTTCTGCGGTCTGCTTGTTCGTGGGATTTGAGCGCACTGCTGATTTCGACGACGCGGTGACCGCACACGTCTTTGGTTGTGCATCTCCCGTGGACGATACTCGCATTTTCGAAGAGATGCCATTGTCTCTTGCCGGATAGTCCCGTAGAGGAACTGGAGGTGCCGTATCGGTGACCTCTTTTGGAGTTTCCACGTAAACCTCGTCATACTGAGCCGGGATTTTATTATTTGTCGTATCTGTCAGACCACTCCAGTCGTCGTTCCCCTTCATGGTACCGTCCTGCACGTTCGACTTTGCCGCAAATCCAGGCTGAACCTTTGCACCGATGGCAAAGTCCAGCAGCGCACTGTTCAGCCATTCGAACGACTTGTCTGTCCCTTTTGTCTCGGCCGAGTTAATGTTCAACGAATCTGTCTTCAAGATTTTACTCTTTTGCAGCGTGTTCTCATCATCGGCCGACTCTTTCTCTTGAACTTTTCGCGACGAACGCTTCTTAGAAGAATCTTCGACAGGCGGCAAAGAGTAATATTGCTCCGTTGGCGTGTCGGGCGACTTCAACGACGTGGCATTGGTGTAGGGTGGCTGCTTGGTGTCCACAATGCCGCCGGTGGTGCCGTCTGGCGTTGAAAACTCATGAAAGTTCGTGTAGAGCGCCGAGTCTGACCGCTGCATTCGATCGTTGCGTCCAGATTTTCGCCCGTTCGGTGGCTTAATCTGCGAGCTCGAAACGTCGGAGGTCTGCAACGATGTGGTCATATCGTCGGGGTTTCCCGTTGGGCTCGGGGGCGAGAAGTCCGAATCGAACGAGCTGAATGAGTCGAAACTACACGTGCTCATGCCCGAAGTCGACGAGTACCGAGTCTGCGACTCCTCCGCGCAGTTCGAGTACTCGGATCCGGTGGCCGCGACGACCTGAGGAGAAAGGCTCTTGATCTCGTTGCTCACGATGAATGGATCATAGGGAACCGCGCTCCTCTCTCCGATCGGCGGCGGCAGGAACCCGTACTTCTCGGCAATGGAACCGTCGAGTATTGCGATCGTGCTCGTTGAATTGTTCTTGTTCCTGCGCTCGACGCCGCTCGCAGGACCTTTTGAGTCGTCATTGAGATCGATGAGCAAGCCCTCCTTCAGACCGGCTGGCGTCATAGTCGTTGTCTTCTTTGGACTCGTCTGCTTCTTCTTGTGAGACCGGCGAGACTTTAATGAGCCATCGTCAAGGATGGCTCCATGGTTTGTTGTGCCTGAACTGCGCTTATCCGTCTGGCTCTTAGACATCGACTTATAGCCGAAATGCTTTGAGCCACGCGAACTTCGATAGATATATGGTCCTGCAATTCAATTACTGTTATAATTAAAACTCTTTAATTATTTATTTAACTTATTAATTATATATTTAACTCATTTATTATTTATTTATTACATGTCATATAGTAGTAACAGTATCTATAGTGAGCAAATGTGAGTAAAGGAGTAGAGGACTTGCTCAAGGTCCATAAAAGTTCCCTATTTCTCTTTGTCTTTCAACGATTTGGATATGGAACTGCATCTTCTCCTGGCGACTGACAATCAGAGTATTAGATTCACATTTTGGTATGACCTTGTGCGCATTAAAAATTTAATTAATGATAGCAATAAAGCAAAACATACGATGTGCTGCATCCTTCGCCACGGATTCTCCATATCCCGCGACGTCTGGAGGGTCCATCGGATTCCTCAGATAAACCCTACAAACAACATTTAATAGAAATATCGATAGCAATGCTAAGAAAACCCAACTAGCAGTGCTCTTGCAAATTGTTTCATTGCGTTAAAATTTTATTTCACAATTCCTAGCTAATAATTAATTGCAAGGAATGATAATTCTTATATTTCTGAAGTCACTTCCAATTGACATCAATTATTAATACAGTATAATGTATTGAATTAAAACTTAATGCTCAATTTCCAGTAACAAATTAATTGCAGACGAGAAAATAACCCTAATTCTTATACTTTATTAAGTCCCTTTTGAATGGCATCGTTTTTCTAATATGGTATAATGTATTGCATTAAGACTTAATTCCCAGCTAACAATGAATTGTAGGTAAGTAAAAATGACATTATTAAGTTCATTTATATGACATCATTTTCTCATCCCTTTCAAATGACATCGCTTTACAAATACAGCATATGAATGTAACGTACTCGTCTATGAAGCCGGGATCTCCCCATAGGTTTCCGCTGGCGTCTGCATGTCCAGTGTGGATGAAACTGTGCTTCAGAGGCTGGCTTATGTCTTGACCTGCTTTGCAAAACAATTGCAACGAGTGATCTCTCATTAACAACTATTGTTCATCTGTTGTTTATTATCATTATTAATTTATGTTAGGAATAACGACAACGTTCATACTATCAATCAAAGCTATTTTTATTTGAAACATCAATCATCACAGTTGCAAACACATCAAGGGATTAATTAATAGACTAAAGCAAGCACCATAAATATAATTAACAATTAATATTTAATAATGTTAAACATTAATAGCACTCACATTTACACAATAATTTATAATAATATTTTCTCACCTGCCATTAAAGTTTCTCGTCTGTACTTAATTTTATCACCTGCAAAATTAACTTTTGTTATCTGTAATTAATTTTCAGACCTGAAATTCAATTTTCAATCAAGTTAAACTTCAACTTGTAATTTAATATTGTCACCTGTAATTTTTCTCTGAGGATTGACGAGTGCTCGGGGGAACTGCCCCGATTCACAAGTCCTCTTATTCTGTCCATACCACCAGTAGTAGTCAGATCTGCAAATAGCAGCAACCAGCACCTATTACTTTTCCTAGATTTATGTAAAGCCACTGACTTAAGGTGAACAACTAATAACAATGATGACAATTTATATAGTGTCATAACACAAGGGTAGGCCTTAGAAAATAAGCGAGTGTTGAGGAATCAACCGAGTCTGCCGCTCAATGACAGGAGTAAGACCATTCAATCATCTTGGGACCAATTGCTTTCAAAAAAGCAACACCAGGGACAGAATGTCGATCAGTCCATGATGTCCTTACTGGCCATCGATGATCGTAATCAGGTCATTCTCTTCGATCTTCAGCTTTCCGTATTCGTCTAATTTGGCCAAGGCCTTCATCTCACGAGGACGAACCTACAAAAGAAACCATTCTCAATGATGAATCTTCCTTAGCACATCATGTTTGGCACATCAATCCATCTATCATTTAATATTCATTCATTATTTATTCATTATTTATTCACTCAATATTCATTATCCGGTGGCACAATAACTTCAACTGCTAGAATTACTTGTGATTAAATTTAAGTTGATTAAAGTTGATATACAATCAATTTGTCATTTAAACTGGACACACACACACACACACACACACACAATACAACATATTGTGTGATACAGCATTTGGTTGCTAGACCAAGACCGTCACCTCGGTAGAACAGTACCACAAAGGCTCAGCATATATATATCTCGAAGCGGTGCTATTTCAAGCTCCACTGATTGATTGATTGATTGATTAATTGCTTGAACTGTGCGTAATTATAAAGAAGCAAGCAATGACCTCGCGCATGAAATCGATGAGAGCTTCGAACGTCGGTCGATCCTGTGGCTTATGTGACCAGCACTGAGACATCAGTTGGAATACGTCGGTCGGACAATCCTTCGGACGACTCAACCGTTCGTTCTCCTGATCGATCTTCTGAAGAATCTGAACATATTTACAACCGAACATAACCATAATGTTTATTGGTCCCAAAAACATTGGACCAATCACTGTGGTGTCCATTATGCTCTTTGTGACTATTAAAGGATGTGCCTAGTTATAATTCTCTTTAACACCACTGTGCGATAACAAAGATCATTGGTGTCGCCCTCCTCTTTTATCCAAGCTTAGGAATGGCACTGTCAGAGCGCGAACAGTGGGAGAATTCTAGTTATCGATGATAATAGTCAACGTTATAATCATGCAGCAGAGAAGTTCCTTGGCAACAACCATTCACTGACAATATTTCATAATTTATAAGTTATAACATTGGAATTAAGAAGTAGAACTAATTAAATAGAACTTATTTTTTAATAATTATTGTTCTTTTATGGGCAACCACAAATATAATTTAATAGCGCAGCCCAACGGGAAGCAGCTCCCGTGTCCTAGTCCAAGCCTGGAAGAATCTTGTCCTATCAAATCATTAAGATATTCTAAGGGTGAAGGCAATATTGGAAAAAACGTGTACATATACAGTAACAGCTACTGACAATGACGACAGGTATGACGTACCTGGGTGCCATTAAGGCCAACCCATGGTTCCTGGCCGTAGCTGAACATCTCCCAGAGCGTCACGCCAAACATCCAACAGTCGCTTGCATGAGAGAACTGCCTCATCTTCAGACTCTCTGGTGCACACCTTTAATCATTTATAAGAATAAATTACAATTGATGATGATTAATTGTACCTTATGTAACTCAATTTTGACCACAAACTCATCAGAGAATTATTTTCACAATTATTAAATGTACTACATATATATATATATATATATATCCCTTCACATGATACGTATGAGACAATGTACCATAGCCCTATATCCCTTGATATAGTACAAACAAGACTACTTACCATATTCCTTGAATTATCATATTCCTTGAATTATCATATTCCTTGAATATGGTAGGCATCATGTATCCAAGACTAATAGTAACTGCCTACCTGACCGATATGGCTCTCGTTCAACCATAGTACATGAAACATAGTGATGAAAGTCATTCACTGAATACCATCTAATGCGATATATGACGTACAACGATATGGCACAACAGCATAACAACATCAAGTTCATGCACTAGATAATGGAGCTACATAAACAGATAAATACGCACCATGCGAATGGAACCTTCTTGTGTTCCGTCATGACGTAGTGGTCCTCCTGACTTGGCAGAGCTCTCATCAAACCGAAATCACCAATCTTCACCTAATTAAAACAACGCAGAAGAGTTAATGTGGGCTCTTATGCATATCATGCCTCCGCTCCAAAATATTGAATTGACTGTCACGCTCTCTTCTTTGCTCAAATTCAATTCCTTCCTTCAAAACTGACCCAAACTCACTATTTCTCATATTCACTTTTCAGTGTGACCTTGCATGCATTACAAAACCAATTAACCAAACTTACCCTGTCACACCGCAAACACCATTTCAGCATTGTCCATCTGTATCACTTTTTACAGACGTTCTCGTACACTTGGTAAAGTGGGAGAGGTTTTCATACACTTGGTAAAGTGGTAGAGGTTTTTGTACATTTGGTAAAGTGGCAGAGGTATTCGTACACTTGGCAGCAATCAAAGACCACAACATTGATGTCAATGAATGCAATGGGAAATGTGATGCCTTTGCTGTTTTGAGTTGATACATTGGTCCAAAGCGTTTTCAATAAACTAAACTAGAAAATACAGAACTGAAAGATTTTCATACAATTTCCGATGATGCCAGCAGAATGTTCCTCGCTGCCAAATCCCGATGGATGAAGCGCTTCTTTTCCAGGTACGCCATACCTGTCGCCACCTGGACTGCGTAGTCGCACAGGGTCGTCACCAGGTAACGGTGGCCCTCGCGCTGGAGGCGGTCGATGAGCGCACCCAGAGGTGCCAACTCGGTGACCTACAGGGAAAACAGAACAGGCATGGAAGGCATAAGTAGGTAACTAAATAAGTGGTACATTTACAGATTTACAGCGTAATGTATTGCTTGATATTATATTCATTCAGCAGATCAGTTGAATAGTCGCATGCACAGCACTTTTGCAAGGTAATAAAACGCCGGTGCTATATAAAGTGACTCCATATATATATATATATATATATACACACATATATATATACACACACACACACACACACAACTTGAGCCATCTGTATCACTGTTTACACTGGTAGATATATACATACAATATACATACATACATATATATATATATATATACACACAACCATTCATCAATATATCTATACATACATGTATTCATATATAAACGCATACATGAGAGCACTCAAGTATTTTGATTGATTGATTGATTGATTGATTGATTGATTGAGATTGAACATTGTTTACCATCATGAGTGGAGAAGAGAGAACAACTCCATAGAGTCGGATGAGATTCGGATGGTCAAGGCTGTGCATGGAGTTCACCTCTTTTACGAAATCCTCAAACGCTCCAGGAAGACTAAGGACGTCGTTCTTCAGGATCTTTACGGCCACCGGAACCTATTCCAAGAGAAGCTATTGCTATAGACATTATGGAGAAACCATTGTTGCACTCCTCTTAGAAAGTCCAACATCCATCCATCCATAAAACATCCATCCATCCACCTATCCATCCATAAAACATCTATGCATCTACCTATCCACCCATAAAACATCCATCTATCCACCTATCCATCGATAAAACATCCATCCATCTACCTATCCATCCATAAAACATCCATCTATCCACCTATCCATCCATAAAACATCCATCTATCCACCTATCCATCCATAAAACATCCATCTATCCACCTATCCATCGATAAAACATCCATCCATCTACCTATCAATCCATAAAACATCCATAAAACATCCATCTATCCACCTATCCATCCATAAAACATCCATCTATCCACCTATCCATCCATAAAACATCCATCTATCCACCTATCCATCGATAAAACATCCATCCATCTACTTATCCATCCATCCAACAACCTTCCATGCACCCATCATCCCTCCGACCTCCATCCATTCATCAAGCCATCCTTCCACTCTTAGCTGTAATCAACTGCAGCTGAATTCCCACAACCAAGCAACCCCTTTACATATCTGCCCAACTAACCCATCCATCCATCCATCCATCCATCCATCCATCCATCCATCCATCCATCCATCCATCCATCCATCCATCCATCCATCCATCCATCCATCCATCCATCCATCCATCCATCCATCCATCCATCCATCCATCCATCCATCCATCAAACCACCCATCCACCCACTCACCTACCTACCACCCATTCATCCATCCATTCATCCTCTTTCAATTAATTCTCTAACCTTACAGCCTGATGACGTGGTCCAGTCGCCCTTTCTCACGACCCCAAATGACCCATCGCCCAGTTTGCCATAGAGACAAAGGTCCTTATCATTGACCAGGCAGGTCAGACTGCTATGGCTCGGGTCTTGGGTAGCAAGTTGCCCTGACCCAGTTAAAACCGGCGACGTACTCTGACCTGACCTCTCTTGCTTCAAGGGCAGAAACTAGGTCAAGAAAACAAACACACCTCAGAATAATATCCTACACACTACACACGTAATCAATGCATAATCAACATGTAATGTAAAATCAACACGTAACATGTAATCAACATGTAATTCCTAGAATTTACCTAATAACAGTTGTAGTCACAAATCACTTGATTACAGGTAAAATACTGCATTACAATTACAAAAGTATTACCACAAATACTTTTTTATTAGTCATTTATCTAAGCATATACATTTTTAAATGCCTTTTAGGATCTTCATAAGCAATAACATTTATCTTAGTATAATTAAATTTATCAAATTACAGTCACATTTAAATCTATGATAGCTAAATATACTTCACTGCAGACTTATTTTATTACACTATTCAATTACAGTAACAATAACCAGATGATTTAAATTTATTACATTTAAATTTACACTTCCACAGTTACAATAACCTTAAAATAGTGAAGTTAAATTCACCTCATTATATTTACATACCGGCCTTTACAGTAATAATCACACTGTAATGGTCACATTTTTACAGTGACAATGCTACAGTGACAATGCTATAGTAACAACATTACAGTTACAGTGTAAGTGTTACAATGCTACAGTAACACCGTTACAGTGACAATGTAAGTGTTACAGTACTACAGTAACAACGTTGCAGTTACAACGTAACTGTTATGATGTTACCTTGTCAAGAATTGATTTTTTCGGTTTCTTTCTCTTGACGGTGTCCATGAGTCGTCGGATGGCTGGTTTTCCCATTCCAATCTTCTCCAGGTCTTCCACCTTGACATAGTCAAAGTGTGATATTCTGCCAAGACAATTAATCAACAAACAATCATCTGTAGGTACCACGCCACCAGCAATTCGGACAGTCGTCATAATCAAGTATTTATATAGCACCACCTTATGTCACATCATTCAGCATATAATTCAATTGATTCGAATGCAAATGGTACTACATATAATTATAATATATGATGTAACAAAATTACATTAAAATATCATGCACAGTTAAATTAGGTTCTTCTTTTATTCATATGGAAGATTTATATACCACTTTTACAATGACCACTTTTACAATGACCACTTTTACAATGACCACTTTCACAATGGTTGAATACAATGCATCAGATCAACTGATCATTCATTTGAATGTACATCATCATTCAATAGCCTCAGCAAGAAAAGCGTAACCATGGTGACATGCACTGAGCAGTGTACCTTGTGACCTGGAGAGTGTCTCGCAACTTGACGTAGAACTGCTCGAGTTGGACTTCCTGTAGCAACTCGAGCAGCCACTCGGAGCTCTCGCTCTCCGCCATTTTATCCAAACGATTACTCTCTTCTTTCTCCCTTGCAAACTGCTCTTCTGCAAAATGAGCAAACAGCAATTATAACCTCTTACCACTTGTGACCAAAGATTTGGATGTCACAACGAGCGTTGTATATCCAATTTGTATTGTACAAAGTTACATGTGTATAATATGCAGATTTGTGTGACATGCATGTATAATTGTATATCAATCAATTAATAAACCAATCAATTATTCAAACAGACTTGATATAGTACCACTTCAAGATATCTACTCAGAGGCCTAGAGTAGTGTAGAAATTTGTTGCAACACCGTAGTTGAATAAAAGGATAGTTCGTCATTATTAAAAGAACTAAAGTCTGAGAAAACAGACATGAGACAAAGACCAAGGTATTGTCAAGTGAATGAATTTTAAGTAAAGGGTGTTTTGTTCTGGAAAAGATTGGCAACCCCTATATGCCACACGACTTGTTATAAAAACTAGGCACCGACCGGAATTCGCTTCTGATAGTTGCATGGGAACCCCTATATTCCACATGATTTGTTATAAGAAACATAATATGTTCTTTTTATTAGCCTTAAAGAGTACAAGAGAATCATGGGATACAAGTAACTTAACATGTAAGGTACAACAGGAAAGATAAGACCCAAGAAGGACCTTAGGCCCTGTAGGCGAGGCAATCCATATAACAAAACTTAATGTTGGGACAAAAATCAAAGGCAAACAATTCAATGCTCACAAATAAGACTGGATTAGTTAACTACCATATAATACGTCTGTTGACTTCAATTCTTCATAACTATATTCACAATTCTTGTCCCTCAAAAATAATCCAATTTGCTTGAACCGACATTTCATGCAAAGATCTTTGTTGCACAATAGAAAAAGGCTCATAAAAGCAGCTGTTACTTACCCAGTCACAGAAGTTCTAGACTGGTCTTGTCTTTCCCCTTCAAACTCGTGGATTTAACCTACAACATCAACGCACAGATATCACTAAGAGGAGACCAACATGTTAACATGCGTTGCATGAGGCTGAAAAAGCCGGAAATTCTGTCGATAATCACATGAAATGACCAAAAGGAAAAGATTTCAAGCAGGAAATGTAACCGGAACGGTTTGACAACATGCAGCTACACTGATAAGACTTAAACAAAAAGAGGATTCTGAACTTTAGCATACATGATACACACACAACATGTCCTTCTTACAAGAGATGCAAACGATTGGTCCAAATACAACATGCAGACGACCAGCTTGTGTAGAGATGGTCGTTAGATTAATCATCTACTCCTCAAGCCACTGCAAAATGGCTTTAAAAATTTGTTTGGAGTATGGACTTAGTCGATTGGGTGAGTACCGTGAGTCAGTGCTCCTCTTGTAACGTGAAGGGTATGGGTCTAATCCTCCTCCTCTTCCTAGTCCTCCTCCTCTGGGATGGTTACCAGGGCCGTACCGAGCTATAATTACGCCCTGTGTCTAGCATCAATCTGGCACCCCCACATTTTGAAAATAGTGCATTTTATGGAATAATAAGCTATTCTATCCTGAAATTTGTGCCCTTCCCACATTTGCACCCTGGGCCACAGCCCCGCTGGCCCCTCCCTCGGTACGGCCCTGATGGTTACTGTATAGAGACATTGATCAAGTCCTTCTTCATTCACAGTTGCTCACAGCTACTATAATTATCAATTGATGTTTGGCCATTTTGAGGATGGCATTAATAAATGTGCAACAATAATAACAATTATAATTGATAACAACAATAATCATCATCGTCATCTTTATAATCCTAGTGTAGGCCTACCTCCAATGTCATCTACTATAACAGATCTTAGTCACAAGATATAGACAAACACTTGTATAGCATTACAAACACTAGTACCAGTGCAATTATTTTTGCTATCAGTGCTATACTACTAGTCCAACTTGTACCATGACTACTAATATCATCATCACCACCACCACACCACTAATGCTACCACCACTATTACCACTTTTGCTATGACTAGGTATATGTAATAACTGGATTACCAACAGCGAAGTCCTGAAGTTCCTCTCGAGAGCCAGAATCGAAATGGGACTTAATTCAGTTAATTTGTCATTCAATTCTCCGGCTGTGTGATAATGTCTCCTGGGAATAATAGCAATTGCGAAATCCAGTGCAAGTGAATCAGCTCAGCCTTGTCAGCCGCCGACGACGCGCAAATTGCAGCAGACGATATATATGGCGGAGGGAGTGGGAACGACAAAATGAACAGCAAGGGCCTGGTCCTCGTTGGGCAGAATTCACTCAGATTTCGCAATAAATACGACGCAATCAAATAATGAAGATAATTTCCAATTTGAAATATTTTTATTCCTTGAAATCAGCATGGCAACGACCCAAGTTCTCATGGTAAATGATAACACAGTGGAACTTTTCAACGTGACACATGTATTAGGCCTAGATTGATTAATCATCATATTTAGCATTAATTCACCTTCTACATGTAACTCCCAGGGATTAAGTAGACGTTGCCGATTTAAATTAATTAATTTGCTAACATCCTGGTTATTGACTATTCAGACTTCTAAGTTGCTAACTATTCAGACTTCTTAGTGTTGACTATTCAGACCTCTAAGTTGCAGACAACTCAGACTTCAAGTTGCAGACTACTCAGACTTCTATCAGTGCTGACAATTTAGACTTCTATTAAAGTTGCAAACTATTCAGACTTCTTATCTGTAAACTAATTCGACTTCTTAGTTGCTGACAATTCGGATTCCTTATATGAAAATAATTCAGACTTCTTAGTTGTTGACTATTCAGTTTTCTTAGTGTGCAACATTATCGATATTAATAAATAATTATTCCGTATTTATCAATCAATTGATAGTACTAAGCATTTGTTATTGATGGACTTGCTCAAGGTCCCTACACAGTAAACGCCTCAGAGGAGAAGGAGGATTGAACCCATGCTCTTCCTGTTGCAAGGCAAGCGCTCTTATTAATCAACTAGATACTCTGTCACAGACGACTATTTGATTGTAACAGAGGGTGCTTCTGTTTCTGTCCAAAGTGTCCATGTTCTTAAGACTTTTCTATTTTCCCATGGGGATTTTCTCACTGGGATCACCCCTGCTGATTAGGCTGTAGTGAGAGAGGCACTGTAGATTTAACAGGTAAATACAATACAACAGAATGAGTTACTTTGGTGTAGGGCAAACAAATATCCCATCAGTCAAATGTTGAAATTCGAATGTCAAATCTAAAGAGAACTTGAAGCCTATAATCCATCTCATACAACGGAGACTGACTGGTACTCGGCCAATAATTAGACAACGGCAGATCATTTGAATAGTTCATCACGGAGTAAAGTTCTTCATCAACCATTTCCTAATTGCAGTTTGGTGTAAAAAGATCCAATAAACTCAGTCAAAAAGCAACTGTAATCTGCAAGTTACTGAAGCCACTTGAAAGCAAAGCGTAGGGCACCAACGTATTCACGAGTGCTGCATTATCTTCCCTGCCTAATAAAACATTAATAATTATTTCCCTTCTCAACCATGCCACACGATCCATTGTAACTAACACTTGAGAAATACCAAGCAACGCCTAGCCTAGTCAGACTGACTTCCTGCCAAACATACTCCGTATATACTTAGACCATAAAGCCACTAACAATGCAACCCAGACCCTTTTAACACTGGATGGCATCTGTTTTCTCTTATCAAAGAACTCTTACAGAATACAGACAGACCAAATCCTCTCCGCCCATACACATCTCTCAGGTCACGCTTATCAGATCGTAACAATTAACACTGTACCAACAATTAACACTAATAACAACCTTTAACATTTTAACCACACTTTCATTGGTTTTCCGATCACTTTTGGTATAGACTCATCGTCAAATTAGCTGCTACAAATTACACTGCAACACAACTGTATTTGATGAATAGTACAGTGATCACTTGCAGTTGTTGTCAAGCGTCTAGTGTGTCGCTGTCTAATGACAAAGCAGCATTAATCGATAGCTCTAAGCCAGCGGTTCCCAACCTTTTTAGCCCTCCGACCCCCTGAAAATATTTCGAAATTTGTGGTGACCCCTCTTCACCGCGAATCATAGTTGGGCCTACAAGAAATAAATAAAGATTAATTTGTATTATAGCAAAGTTAGTGTAGTAAACATGAAAACCTGAATATAAACTATATAAGAAACAACGAGAGCTGAACAGATATCACTTTTTGCCGATTATGCCGATACCGATTATTGCCGATTATTCATTTGCCGATACCCGATTATTTAGCCGATTATTTAGCCGATTATTTCATTGTGTTTCCCAAGATGTCCGGTTCCAAAAGATAGACCTACTGCCTATTGTTGTGATACAAGTAAAACACTTGCTCCGTAGGAGGCATACGCACGTAGTTGGGGACTAATCCTAGGCAGGCAATACAGATTAGACACACCGCCCGCCGCCGCGCCTCGAACTGTGCCCAGGGTAATTAATGGCCAATTATGGCTGGCCAATTCACAGCCACCCATCTAGTCTCAGGCAACTGAAATGTTTGGGGGAGATCTGATTGACAGCTAGCATGTATTCATTAGGCATGCCTCCAGGATGTATATTCATCGGTTTCTCTGTTGAACTGGCCAGCTGTTCCTTGGCACTATGATTCACTCTGCACAACACCAATGCTGACACGTTCTCACGGTCTATACTAGCACAATGGGTGGTCTCACCATTGGTCTGAAGAGGCCATTGGCTCGACGACACGATATGGAAACGGAATGAAATGCCGTCCTTCACAGACCCAGTGATGTTGCTGTCGTAATTTTGCTTCTATAGACTGAAAATAATATTATAAAATAAAAAAAATAATTTTTAATATCGGCGCCGATTATCTTGCCGATATCCGATACTGCCGATATCTCTATGATCGGTCCGATTAATCAGCCGGCCAATTAATCGGTACAGCTCTAGAAACAACGTTGACACTGCTTTTTTATAATTAATGGCGGCTCGAGCCGACCTCTGGTAAATCGTAAGGCGACCCCCACGAGGGTCGCGACCCACAGGTTGAGAACCGCTGCCCTAAGCAATTCTGAGTTAAGAACTCGCTCAAGATCTATACACAATAACCGTCCCAAGGAGAGGGTTTGATTCCTGTACCCCACACCGCACAAGGTGATCATTCTCAATATTCTAATCAATAGTCCAACTTTTATTTAAGTCAAGCTATGCTGCCCCTCAGGGAAGGGATGTCAAGCACTTTGTCGGCAGTATGATTGGTGTGGTGCTATTATTTCATAGACCCTACCTTGTTTTTAAACTAGTTTTTATTTCATTATCATCATTAGTTCCTCACGCCAGCTATTTTTCGGCGATGGGCACGAATAGTTTACCTCCACAGTCCTTGGTCAATTGTTAAGTCCATTGCTCCTAGCTGTATGAAATCAATTGAGGCTGCTTATCATAATGTAGGAAAGTGTTTAATTTACCATTCAAAATTTTGCAACTTCTTGATTATGACAGAAATTCTCTTTCTAAAAGAGTCATCTCTTCCCGACAAATCCTCGTTACCGATAACATACCCGTAGTCTTCTCACAAGGACCATTCTTAATATTGTACTTCAAAGGAATGATTCCCTTTGACAAGTGTATGTAAAGTCGTTAAAAACTGCTTTGAGATAATAGATAAGACCCCAATACAACAAACATACACTTTCCCAGACAGTCAAAGAATATGAGATCAAAAACGAGGACATGTCCCCCAAGACGTCCCTGACGAAAATTACTATCACCATTGATATTAGTAGTTTCAGTTTAACGACACTGTGTGATAAAAAGAAACATCTGCATCGATCTCCTTTATTCAGACTTTGGACAGACACTGTCAGAGCGAATAGTGGCGGAGTTTGCTAATGATATCAGGCGAGTTTTACCATAAACAGCAGATATTAAGCGCCTCTGAGTAGCTATCCTGGAGAGGTGCTATATAAATTGCATTGATTGCTTGAGTGATTGGCGTTACACACTGATCGTTGCTTGGGCTATGATGAGCTAGCTAGTCGTTCGGGCTAAACTCCTTATTCGCCCTTGAACAAATAATGAATTTACACTGAACTATATTACATTACAGTATAATTACACTATAGAAACTTTACACGTTTGTGCAATGATCATCGAGAAATCAGATCTAATCACGTAAAATGCACTTGAAATCACGTAAAGCACCCCTCACGGTTTCTATTTTTTTAGTCAGGTGTGTGAATCTGACTAAAAATATGTCAGATGAATAAACAATGATCAAAAATGTTTAAACTGTTAGAGAATAATAAAAATTGGTTTATTTATACTTACTCGATCTGAGCATAATTCCATTATTTTGGCAGAAGCTAAATAAATTCACTCCCACAATTCAATTTTAAATCATATAGCGGATTTTCTTTCACGAAGTCTAATTTGCGACATTAATTTGCTTTTTGAGCAATTATTTAATACGAAATTTTACCTGAGTATAAAATCAATCGTGCTGTGATATCTACATTGTTCGTCTGTACAAATATTTCTTGGCAAAAGTTTTAAGCGTATTGCATCGACCTTTTGGTAAAATTCCAAGTCGCCAGAATATTTTCTGACATCAAACATTCGCTAGGTGACGCAACAATTTCTTGACGCGAACCACTTGCTCACGCAGACACGCTAGCATTCTACTCTATTGTTCACCACTTAGATTCAAGCAGTGCTTACAGTTGTGTTCTATAATTGTATAATAGTACTATGACCCAACATCAGAGGCGGCGATCTTGTTTGACAGGTGGAGATGATACCCAATGACAGGCGTAGGAAATTTGGGGACACATATATAAAATGTCTCCTCTCTGTAAAAGGTGGGGGGACTTGTCCCTCTCGACCCCGGGATCGCCGTCTCTGACCAACATAATTATTATTCGGCAGCAGACATTGCAAATGCCAATGGAGCATACTTCACCTCATTCGACACCATTCACCACACAACCTTGTTCAATGACTATCGTCTTGGCGTCTCTGGCTCTGCTTTACTCTAGCTCCAATCCTGCTTGACTTCCAGATCCTTCTCTGCTGAAGCCTCCTCCGTTGTCTGCAACCCCTACTCTCTTATGATGTCCCTAGCGGCTCCGTTATGGGTTCACACCCATTCATCTTGTATGCCACACAAATGAGCAATTTCCCTTCACAGATCTTTCATCCAAAACTGAAAACACCCCTTTGGGGCCGTTTATAAATGCCATCACGAGCATAGGCCCTAGGGCGACAGAGCTCTCAGGGTCGAGTCACATATTTGTGACGATATGTCACGAAAGAAGGGCCAACGAAATGTTACGTCACATCATCAGATGCCCTCCGTCTTCCACCTTACAATGATCTACCTACCTTTTGTAAGCTGCTAAAGTCATTTCTTTTTGGCCGTGGCTGGGCTGTGAGCATCTCTGAGTAGTTTCCCTTGAAGAGGCGCTATATACATTATCGAAATGAATGAATGGATCACATCAAATATCAAAATGCATAACTGTATTACATTTTTAGGCCTACTCCATTAAACAAGTTTCACATAACTAAAAGTAATTGTTACCACAAAGTTAAACAACACTAATTATGATTATTGTGTTCCTAATTTCTGGATTGTTTGCTTTACACTCAGTGTCGATTTTAGGGTTTTGGACGTGAGACACACAAGCTGTAACACACAAGCAGGAACTAAGTATCCGCCCAAACGGACCAAACGCATGGCGGCATACGGGCCGCAGAGCCGCTGCACGTCGGTCGTAATCTCTAACGAAGCAACGATCCAACGGAGAGTGTGAATTGGACATTACTAATATTATTCGATGAAGGAGCATTTTGCTTCACCGTGGGAGGATGGAGAGGCATAGAGTTAGAATTGTTTCGAATATTGTAATTAAATTTTAAAATTGTAGTGATTATGCTAGAGCCTTAATTACGTCGTAACATTTCGTCATAAAATTGTAATAATTATACTTTTCCATTTACTTCGTTCTTCTAGGTCTATATAGTTTTAAATATTTTAGGCCTAATAGTGGTAGGCATAATTACTTTCTTGATAATTGTAAAAAATTTGCATTACATTCTGAACATCTGCTTTTTTTGGGTCAGAGCTTTGTGACGTCATAAATTGAGGTCATGATATTTGTGACGACGTGCGACGAAGGGGAGGAGTCAAAAATAGTCCACAAATGCGTTACGTCATTTATGGGCGGCCCCTTCTTTACAAATCCTATCCCTGATTCCTCCATTTTCCTCTGATCGACCTACCCCATTTGCTGGTTCAACTCTTAACACCATCCACCTTAGCCGTCTGTCTGTCTGCCTGACACTGGGTCTTGACTTCTGTGTATCGATTTGATTGTGATTAAACGCTTGCGAATAACCTGGTTCCCGCGAATTCGCCCTGATAGGCGCTGTTGAGTTTATGACAACGATTACGATTACCCTTTGTTCAACCTCTTCGATTCGACAAAACGCTGATCAATGAATTTTGGCACTGGGCTTTGCTTTCAAGTGCTGCTTTAGAAGTTAAGAGATTACGATTACGATTCTATACTCTGACAATGACGCACGGCGCGTGTGTACAATCTAGGCTACTGCGCCTCGCTTTCTCAGGTCGATATTTATGCGGCCAGTGGCCACACGCCTTCAGTCTCTTGTATCCCTCTACCGCCCACCTACTGAAATGTCACCTCTAACGGTCACGACCTCAAAGCGACCTTTCAGGCATTGCCCGTACAAACACTCACGTTGCGAAGGCGTGTCCTCGAATTGCTGGCTCTGATTGGCCGGCACGAAAACCGCCCATAGCAGCGAGCTGCAACGACTACGCCGTGGAGTCACGTAGACACAAAATTATTACGCGTCTTTTATGCTGACGCAAATATTGCTCCGTAAAATAATTTCCGCTACTTGATAAGAATGGGTATTGGCTCAAAGCCTTTAAAACTGGTTTAAGGCTTACTTTAAAGCACCACATAAGCTGTAGAATTGGATACGTTTTGACATAATAAATTATTAGGTCTATTGTTCCCAAAAGACATTTGGAAATGTCTACGACTTTTAGTTTGAAATTGTATGCGCAAGCGTCGAACCCAAAAAATAAGGTTGTCATAAATTTTTCCGACTTAGGCTAATTGTTGTAGGCCTACAGTTCTTAAAATATTCCATCAACTTCCATGACTAACAGGGTTGTCAGAAATTTTAAATGTTAATTTAACTCCATTAAAGGAGTCGGAGTCCACCCTGGGACTAATATTAGTCCCAGGTCCACCGTATAGGCCTAGTATTGTAGGTTGTAACTTTAACTGCAATTGGACATTTCTTTATCGCTACTCCAGAATAAATGAATTGGACGGAACTCTTATTCGACAGTCTTAGGTGTTGCTGTTGATGCATTTAATTGCCTCCTAGGCACATATAGACTAGGCTGACCAGACGTCCCGGTTTTCCCGGGACAGTCCCGATTTTCAGCTAGCTGTCCCGGCTGCCGGGAAAGGTAGGCCAAACCCTAAAAATGTCCCGGTTTTTAAATTTAAATTTAAAAACTGACCTGACTTATCTTGCAACGTCTCCTTGACTTTACTACTGGCTTCTGGTATGTAAATTCATTTTGAACTTTTATTTAATACAGTGCATATTAC
The DNA here is from genome assembly GCA_959347315.1 of Bimastos eiseni. Lineage (NCBI taxonomy): Eukaryota > Metazoa > Annelida > Clitellata > Crassiclitellata > Lumbricidae > Bimastos > Bimastos eiseni. Next base: position 28,042,673 of record OY365817.1, read on the forward strand.
CTTTTCCGATTTTTATTACCCTGCTCCAGTTGAGCGAGTTTTCTCACTGATGAACTCTTATTGGTCAGATCAAAAAGTCGATTATCAGAAGGAATTCTTGAGGCTGTTATGATAGTGAAAGTTAATATGGAAGAAGCATGTGTTGAATTTATGACAAAATAGGTGGCCTTTTAACAGAAAAAACTTTTAAAAAGCATACATTCAAGCGTCAAATATGAGCGACTGATTTGATAAATTTCTAATAATTAAATTTAAATGCAAGAGTTGGTATGATAGAATGTTAGCAGCCAAAAAATGTTAAGAAGCATACATTCAGATGCCAAAATTTGAGTTACTGATTTTATAAATTTCGAATTTAAAATTAAATTTAAAAGCATGATTTGCAATAAAACCACTCAGTAACTGTTATACCAATATAATGCGTAAGCATAAAATAAATATATGTGGAAGTTATATTATAATTATTGACAACATCAAAAATTTATTTTGAGATTCAACTGTCCCGATTTTTAGTTTCCAATATCTGGTCAGCCTAATATAGACTCACTGATTCCGATGGGGTAACGCACAGCATCTAATGACAGTACAACCCTTTGTTGTAATTTGGGGCGACCGCTAAAGTAAACCTGCAGGAGCACTTGGCAATCTTTGATAGTATACTATTGGGAGTATTGGCATCTTGTTCCTAAGTCTCTGTCCATCCCATTCTTTGTCCGTCTTCATCCGTTTGTAACAAGCATCCTCAGTTCTAAGTCAGCGTGACAGACTAGGCTGTGATTATCATAATATATGTGATATTATTTCTGTCGTTTTTTCATTGGTTTTCCCCGCCTCTCACGGGCGGACAGTCGTTAGCTGTATGAAGGCTTCCTAGGCAGCTCAGGTCCTTGGCTGGGTGCACGCAGCCCATCAGCCCGACCTCTAACGAACGGAGCCAAGGCCTCGGTCTTTCTTTCGTTCAACGCCTAACGTAGGGTAGAGATCTGTTTCCACCACGTTATCATCTTCGGTGCAAAATTCTAGCACAACGTGACAAGATTCCTCGTTCTTACTTACTGACGTGTCGAATTGTGAAAAAAGGCGTAAATTATTAGAATATGAACAATTATTAATCAACAAAAACGGTTTAAACCGAGCAGAAGTCGTTATACACGCGCACGGCACTCGTTTTCGTTCTGCCGGCGTGCAGGAAAGCTTTACTGTTTCTGTAGGAAATAGTCGAATTTAGGTTTAGTTTCTTCGGTCAGCAGCGATGACCGAAGTGAAGGTTAAAAACCCCGACAAGGGCCCGATGCCCTGGTACAAGCAGCTCTGGGCGATCAGAGATACTATTATAATAGTCGCCACGCCGATTCTGCTCCTCCCGATTGTCATCGCCTACCCAACGTCAAAGGTATTCACATTTAATTAATATAGAATAAATATTGTAATCTGATGAATTTTTTAGCCTATAATGTTTGGAGTAAATTGGAATAGTTATGTATGGGGTAATGGCGTGCGTCTTCTCAGTACTTGTGTACGTGACCTTGCGTGGGAGGACTGAAGGTTACATAATCGTCCCATAGAGGTTACAGGATCAAATATAACTTCAACGTTGAAGGAAAGTTTTCGAATATAAGAAATTTAACGGAATAAATGGCGATGTCAAATTTAGTTGTTAGGTATACAGAACATGTTTAGTTTTCGAGTTATTTCATTCAAAATCTCACGCAAGAGCCATTTGAGAGGGTTTGCCCCAGATTCAGAACACATATCAGATGACAAGAATATTTAGTAACGTGAAGAGTTGAGATCTGTACTGTGTGAATGTCTTAGGAGAGCGTTAGTAAAGGTTACATGCCCTAAAGTGAATGTGTAAATGTGAGTGTTTATTATATAGCGCTGCTTCAAGATAACTCGGTTCAGAGATGCGCCTGACAAGACTAAATAAGACCATTGTTGATCGGAACGGTCTTGTAGGAATGTTGGGAGGTGTTCCTGTGAAGGTCATGGTGAAGGACATGGTGTTCAGTGCATTGCAATGCTGGTTGTTTTACGTACAAGCCTATGCTAGTTAAAATTTCTAACTGCCCAATTCTTGACAGAGATAATATTTACAAACCCCTTACCAGGATCGTGCCCAAAGCCCTCTTCACACCCTTGGTTGATAGGGAGTTTTTGAGTAGGGGACTTGCTCAAGGTCCCGGGTCGAGGTAGTTTCGACTGGTTTATCAACATTTGAATTCAGGATATTTTTAATTATCTTATTATTGTGTGACAAAATTCACTGTTTGAAAGGTGATCCGTATCCACTGCTTAATGATACTGCAATCCGATGCCAGTTATAAATTGGTTCGCTCTGTTCGATTACCGTTGTTATGTTTGTACTGTTGTCTGACGAATTTGTAAGATGTGAGGAAGTTGTAGAACAGGGGTGTCAAAGAGCCGGCCTCTCGCCATTTATCGCCAGCGGCAATGTTTAGTGGAAACTAACCGAGCTGTGCCTAATGACTACACTGTTTCATTAATTCAGTTTTGTGAGCTTGTCATTACAAGTGCTTTTGACTCGGACTTAACCCTCGGTAGAGTTTATACCTTTGCCAAGAGAACGTTTATTATGCGAATGTTATATCTTTTGTTTTGTGAATGTTATATGACTTCGTTTTAAATTGATGCTGTTATTTATGCCTCTTGGGAGCTATTGTTTGTTTGTTGGTAGTCTAATTAAAAATATTCTTACTTAATTACTTATCAGAAAAAGACGTAATTAAGTTTTTTTAAGTACAATTCCTAGAAACTGTGATACATTGACCTTAGACTTAAGGGTTGAGGGGTTTGTGTGATGTTCGTGGCTGATAATGAAAATCAAAATCAAGATTTTTTTCTGCCTAATTTGACTAAAAATGGTCTCTATCAGATTTACTGGTGACATTTTCCTGGGACAGGCAAGCCTGTGATTCCCTTCCAGACTGCTACCCCATTTGCTCAGGGCCTTTCGACACTAGCTCGCCACGTGCTGGAAATATATATTGCCACTGGCCCACCAATAAAAAGGTTTGACACCTCTGCTGTAGAAGAGTGTAAGTATGTAAGTAGGATACAGTTTGGTCAGGGCACATCCATATATTACGTATGTGCTGAGGGGTGATCGGATTAAAGAGATTGTGCATGGGGGTAGTATGGTGAGGGGAGGACGTCTCAACAGAATGTGTACATACGCAAACTAAATTTCTTCTAATGATGTCTGCATTAGCCTATTATAAATAATTTTTTGAATGCATAATTATATGGATTTAAGGTACTATATATGGATACAGACAAGAGCAATATAGGGATATTAGGCTCTCACCTTGTGATGCAAGTATGGGTTCAAAACTCCCCACGTGAGACAACCTCTGTATAGTTGAGCAAGTCTTTGGCTCAGCGCCATCGATTTATGCTCGGTGATGAGATAATGGCAGTTAACGAGTGCATAAGAAATCAAATAATTATAAAGCACGTTGTTAGGTTTATTATTTTCCTGATTCATGCTTTCTAAATACCATCATGGTTGAAATGTGAGCGAGTGGTGAGTACTATAGGATTCATCCGTAAAATAACACCAGGATTAGGTATACGTGGGAGAATGTCTACTGCTTGAGTTTGCCTACAATCCATTCTTATTCAAAGTCGGTATAAAGTTCAGTTTAAGATTCCTCATTTATTTTCAATGTCTTCATTTGTATTAATATTCAAAGTCGGCATGTTTATTGTCAATCTCCTGTGCTATCTACGAGGCAGTTCTTCAGTTTCCAGTTCTATTATGACTCCTTTGCTGCTTGCACTCTGACAGTGCCAGTCCCAAGCGTGGATAAAGGAGGAGGGCGACACTAATGATCTTTGTTATCACACAGTGTTGTTAAACTGCAACTAATCAGTTGTATTTGGGATGCCATGTACATGTATGTTCAGAACCCTGTTGCTGGTATTAATTTTGAAACTCCCTGGTTTCTAGTTTTAGACAGGGTCTGCTAACGACAGGTTCAAAGTGCGATGAAACACACTGTAGATTACCCTACATAAGGTTTTGACACCAAATAATCCAGACATTTGAACATAGGCCTAAAGGGTGTGATGCCCTTGAAAGGGGCAATAGTTACCAATAAACTCACCTCATCAAGTGTTTGAAAAACGAGTAGGGTCAGGCCATACGGTCGCTCTATCAAGGTCATCCTAAGGGGTGGCACCCATTAGAACGGACACAGGTAGTTAAGGATCTCAAAGGATGAATTTGTCTTAGAAGAGCAGTGTCTTAGAGGAGCAGTGTCGACTGTCCATGCAATAAACTATGGTCGCCATATAAAGAGTTGTCTAGGCTTAAGCTCCCGGTTATGTTTCTTTGGTCTAAATAGTGACCGGTGACATTGGTCGCCTTAGATGAGGCCCAACTTTATAGCCTGTGCAAAGCACCCAGATGTACGCATGTAGCCCACGTGTATTAGTCAGACTGCAGTAAACAGCTGAGGTAAAAGTGTTGGGAGGGACGAGGCATGCTGGAGCATGATAATTTTTTTAAATCTTTATGAACTTGAATTTGGTGAACAAATCATGTGAGTGTTAACCTGCTGGAGAGTCTACTGTAAGGTCAAGGGTCAAAATCCTGCTTGGGCTGAGGTGTTGTGGGATTTTCACCTTCACTGCATAGCTGATCACGACCTAATGACGATCAGTACAGCCAGAATGGAAGGGGAAGGTCTGTCGTAAAAACCCTGCACCCTGAGAGAGTGCAGGAAGTGGCATATATGGAACCACCCCATCTTTCTTCTTTTGTGATCAGCCCATCCATCTGGAATATGCTGCTTAAGAACCTACAACATGAACTCCTCGGTGTCTCTCGTTTTGCCTCTCAACGCAAGCACATTTTTAGATTGTGGTGTGTTAGGTAGGGAGTGCCTCTTAAAGAAACGCTGTATAAATCAACAATTACAAATTGCAGTTCTGAAAAACCGATTTTTGTGTTATGCAATGCTTGTAAATCACAGAGAAATTTCACAGTTGATAGCCTGTATATATACAGTTACAACTGTGAAATTTCTCAGTGATTTATGAGTAGCTGCAGTCAAGTCTTCTTCTGAATTTGCTGAATTTGGCTCAGCAAATGTGGAAATCCTTTTGATTGCAATCATCCTGGCTTTTGTCTCAGGTAATTGACATCACGTGAGATGAACACTTAAGGAATGTCATCCAACCGTAATTATTTACCAGCCATTAGTAGATGAATTGATATCATATAAGTTAGTGCACTGGGTTCAATTTCTGTATGGGATATTGTTACTGTAGTCATTAATAATAAATTTGAGCTAAGTAGGGCACTGACATCTATTACAACTATATGATGCAGGACCAATAATGGAACTGAATTGAAATTGTCCTAATTGATTTTACTTTCACCTATGAGTGGTATAAATTATTTCCTAAGACACACACTCCTTTGGCTATACAAATACAATACATAGTTGTTGATAAATATACTGATCTGATGAGCTTTTGTTTCAATGTGGTTAACTGTTACTAAATGCGGTGATTTGTAAATTGTGAAAATGATGTTAATTCATATTATGATGTTGTTGACCTACTGTAGTGTTTATAATGTTTGTTTATAATGTTTGTTTATCCTATGCTTGAAGTTCATTTCACAGTTGTAATAAAAATGCCTCCAGATTTACTTTTTCTCATTGGCTTCTATACGTCTGGATATCTAACAGCTCCTCCTCACTTAATTACTGTCTAATCTCAGATCTTTGCATCTCTGTGTCGTGTATTTTGTATATTTTGTATGTGTTAAGTGTTCATAATAAATTATAACTATAATGATTAACAATAATAATAATAATAATAATGGTATTTAATAGTTAATAATGATAATAATAATGATGATGATAAGATAATGAAGAGTTAGAAAGTTGTTGGCCAAATTATTGTTCATTTACGTGAGTTCTGCTGTCCTTTCCTGTTTGGATGCATTTGTTAATTTCAACAGGTTATGTGCTATAGTCAATCGTCCGTGTGAACTTTGTTTCAAGGTGTACATTGCCTGCTACCAAGTCACCGTATTTGGCTGCATTGAAGTCTGAAGAATGTCCTGTTGACTTATCTAACAGAGTTTGAGTTGTGTCCGTGAGATTTGTCCGAGTGTACCAGAGATAAAAGAACACTTGAACAATCTTGGGCATTGTGTGTGTGTGCGTGTGCGTGTGTTTGTGTGTGCGTGCGTGTGTGTGTATGTGTTGGGGGTTTACATGTGTGACAGCTTCTGGTCAAAAAGTCGGAACAAGATGAGGGCAATTTCTTGGTGCAACATTTTTCAATGCTACGCTCCTTCTGAAATGTTGTCAATAGTGATTTATGACTCCATTCTAACTGCTAAACACCGGTAGGAAATAATAATGACTTTTTCGTGCTCTGGCCTTCAGCGTAATAGATTTATAGCGTGGCATGATTGACTGCAAGGATCCCAGGTTTAAATCGATGTTAAATCCTCTTTACTATTGTACAAACCTTGTTTCAAAGTGGATAAGGTTAGAGAATATGATCCATGTTCAGATGTTGAACTTATAAATGCTTTGACTGCTTCCTTAATGACCATTAGAGTTGGTTCTGCTGTGACACAGAGTTTGATATTGTCAAGCAATTTTCATCTTTTATTCAGCTCATTTGCACTGACCCGCTGTTTCATTTTTGGAAGCACGGTACATTTTTTGTGTCCGTTGTTGGAAAAACTTTGTGGTACGTTAGCTGATTGGTTGATTAGTCCTTGTAGTATGGAGTGTATGAATTTAGACCCCCCTTCTCGGAGATGGTTACTGTGTATTGACCTCTAGCAGGTCTTTCACTTCAAATGCTCAGTGTCATCAATTGGTGTTTACTCATTAGAGAGATAGTGGCTTTAATATATACAGATATGCTAATTACAACAAGTACTGGTACCCTTTTCTTTCTGTGGTTGGTGCTAACAGATGTTGGGGCATATGTGACATTTCAGCTGTTTGGGCAGTGACTGTGGGTTGTGTAGGTTTACAGAAGATGTAGTTTCATACAAATTTATGGTAGTACAACCCATCTGATTCGCTCATGAATAGCTGCATGGTGCCCTGCACTTGGCTTTTTAGAGTGGCGCTTTAGAAGTTTGAGGATTACGATTAGTGTTATTCTGGTGCATAGTTAATGAACCATGTCAAGATCTTGGTTATAGCAACCTGGACCTCACGTGTTGTAATGAGGTTTATAAATGTGTATGTCGTTTACCTTGGCATGACTATATGGGTCTTAAATTGAACCCTTGTTATCTGTTGCTCAGGGTTCTGATAAAGGGACTCTATTATTGTTTTGTGCAATGAGATATGTACAAAAAAACTTGTGTACATACATAGATACATAAACACCAACTTTCTTTGCTGCTCCTTAAAAGATTGCTGCAGGGGACCAGTTGATATCCAACGATTCCAAGAATAGAAAGAAATTGGTTGCTTGAAGACCAGGAGGCGAGTCAGAGGCAGATTCGCTAATCAATGCAGACTCTTTCTTTTGAGTTGAGAGCGATTGGAAGGCGGTGGAGTAAAATATATATGTATATATATAGTATATTATATATGTATATATATATATATATACATTTAATATAGATATTTATCATATACACAATAATACTCTCTCGTATGCAAGTGCACGTTCAGAAGGGAATTTTAAACCACATCCCATTTGTCTTGTAATCAAGACATGTTGTTCAAGGAGGTTTTGTGACAGGAGTTGCCAGTGCAATGACGTATCCTAGAGCTCATAAACTTGGGTTGCTTTCATGGCTGGTAGAACTTCACAAATTAGGGGCAGGTGTGTCAAGGTGAACTTCTAAGTCTGTGTATCTTGTTCGATGTAGGTGTTTTCATCACTCTTGCCGAGCTCTTGCACCGCAGCATTAACCTACTTGCTTTGCCATTGCTAAATCATAGCCGTTGTTGTTTGTGTAGAATACTCACTTAGGCTCAGGGAACTGCTCAGGAAGGTGCGTGGCATGCAGCGGAAAACAAAAATATCCACTTGGTGGAAAACTGTTGGATGGAGACTGCATGCTTTTTATCACTGCTGGGAAAAGCATTTATTCTGCCAAGATTTTGTTTAAGAAGGTCTTGTGCAGGAAGAATCATGTTTACATAGACCTTGAGTCTGGTCCTTGAGAGCGACCTTTCTGATGGACCTTGGAGATGATGTGTGGTTATTCATGGCTGTGTTGTTTGTCTCGGTAACTACAGCAAGGTTGCGTATTTAGCATTTTAGTTGCTTCAGGTAGGGATCATTCCTCACTTCCCTGTCGGAATGAATTTTGTTAGTACATTAAAAAAAGGGGGATTATTGAAAACAGCCAGGAATATATATACACCTACAGCCAGCAATACATATATATATATTTATGTGTGTAAATACATATGTAAAACTTTGGCGGAGAAAGAAAACCACGTGTGAGTAGTAGATCATCTGGAAAGTGACCTTTTCCACAAGCCAGGAATATTGAGTTTTGCTTCTAATTATTGCTGCTGTGGTTCTGGCTGACTGTTTGCTAGGTACCGTATTATACGACATGATGTATTGAGGCCGTATTGTACTGGGTACTTAATGCACTGGGTTGAGATGGATTCGATCTTTATATATACGTTTTATCAATCATAAGGTTTTTTGTATCTTTGTATCATTTACGACCCAACCAATAAAGCAATCCACATACATCGATCGGTCATATTCTAAAAACTTACAAATAATGCAAAGTCCATAAGCCTTAAATCTTTCAAAAAGCACAAAAATGTTGCATTCAACCATGGAAGACCAGAAGGCAAAAGGGGGGGGGCCATTTGCCCCCTAAATTTTGTGTGCGTGCATGTTTTATTAAATTTACTTATCAGCTTAGTTTTTAACAAGGAATGGCTCTGATTTTTTCCTCGTTTTTTGTCCAAACTATTAAAGATAACCTAACTAATTAAATTATATAAAGACATTGAAACTTATAGTAGTTTCGTTTTTTTAAAAATGATTGATCGGACACTGCTGAAAATTGAGTGCTGACATCAGGCCTCGCTTTATGTCAAATGCTTCCAAAGGCATATAGTAGCTCCCCCATTGTATAGTGAGCACATCGAGGGTGGTGCAATGGGTTGCATTTGGCAACCTCGTTTGTCGCCGTGCCAATATTAGACAGTGTGGCCCCTTTACAAATTTCTGTCACCGCCCATTCGCAGAGCTCAGACGTCGGATCATAAGCAGATATGAGACTCAATATCCCGTCATATAAGCTGTAATCAGTGGGTCTGGCTTCAGGGAGGTGTGCAGTCTATAGCTGCCTGCTTAGCCTAAAGGCTGGCTTAATTTGCTTAACTATCACCCACCTTGTTCAGGTTGTTCTTCTATCAACCACTGTGAGAGTTTGTTGAACTCTCAGGTGAATAACTGGGCTTCAAACAGACGAAAATGGGATGAACTACCAAACAAGCAACTAGGTCGGGTCCAAACAATTGGCAAAAAGTAGGTAAACACTGAAGAAGTTACCTTTGCACAGCAACAGATATAAAACCAAAAACCAGACTAAGATGACCTATTGACCTTCATGTTATTTAGTGATTAACCAGACCTTCCTGGCATTTAGTGAGTAGTTGCTCTAAGCAAATCACCAATCGCGTATTTTGGATCTGCATTTTCGAAGTGATCTAATAAACAGTGTTCCCATGAGGATATTTTGTGTGTCGTAGGTACGACTCTCATGTCATACATGAACTCGTTTTGGGTATATGAAGCCCACTTGAAATTATGCCATTCTTCACACCATATCTTAGTAGATGATGTTGATGGGGTCATTGGCACCACATATGAAGTCCAAATGGCATTAAATATTATTATGTTTTGACCACACTGTCAACATATCCTGTTTTTATTGGAGATATAACACTGAAGCACAGACTCAATTTTTCACATATCTACAATTCTAAATCCCATATGGATAAAAATTTTGATTCCAATTCATTCATTGTACGTAACCTTCTGTTTAATATCCTCATCTGAATAAAATTAATAATAGTAAAGGAGGCATAATTATATTCATTCATTTTTATAGTCAGATGTGTTTGAGCGTTCCTTGTGTAATTTTTATCTATTATTATTATTTCACCAACACACAAAGGATTTTTATAGCTGCCCATGGTTTAAACATCAGATTGATTGACAATATCAGCATACCTGATAAACAACAAAAAATAGACATTGCTATTCATGGATACCATAAAAACTCAGAGAATCCATAAGTCAGATTACGATACTAATTAATAACTAATTAATATGAACCAAACAATGATTTAATTCAATTGATTATTCACGTCGTCTTGAGAAGTAGACATGAATTACACATTCAGTGTAGTTGCATGCCTGGATGGAATTGATTGGGGTTGCCTGGGGATGACCACCAACTGCCTGGCCTGAGATATTTCCTACGCTTCAGATGGATTGATATATCGGACACAAGACTAAGCCTGGTCTGCTTTGCCGTCCGCTGGGTATGTGGACCAAATCAATTATGTTCTAGTTTAACGACGGAGGGAATCAATGTTGGGGTAACCCATCACTGTGAGATGCATGGTGTTGCTGATGTTGAGGGTACTTGGTGACCCAACGGGATTTGATTAACGAAGGGCAGTCATGGGGTGGAAAATTTACAGGATTCTGAGCCCAAGTGAAACCCTTGATGCTGATGTCTATACCGTGTCCTCCGTTCTGTGTCTGTCTGTCTGTCTTTATAGCTGTCGCTTGAGATCTGTCTCCATCTTGCTCTTTATCTGTGTCTTAACCTTCCTATAAGTGAAGGTCTGTTGCTGTGTATGTCTCCTTCTCTGTCTGTATTCTTCTTTCTCTTGGTGTGTGTGTGTGCGCACGTGTGTCCCTGTGTCACAGTAATATGGTCGCGTGGTCTGTCTGTCTATCTGCATTTTTATTTGTTGGGCAATTTATAAATAGTCTGTTGTTTTCCTATTTTCCATGATTGTTCGACTATCATTAGGCATGTATGCGCCAACATTTGTCTGAGTGAGAGCTTAACGTGTAATTGCAGCCATCATGCAGAGTCAAACCTTCCCTCAACCTATCCTTGGTCTAGGACGTAACCACATCTAACATACATTTAGAGGATTGATTGAAATATTGTGTCTATCTAGGCGGCTGTTGTACTTGATGTATAAAAAAAAAACATGTGCATCTGAGTGGCTCATTTAAAAGACGACCAATTAAGTTTGAACGACACTAGCGCAATATTGAATGTTTAAAGTGATCTGTTTGATCGATTGTCTGTCTGTCTTTCTGTCTACAGCCTGCCATAACCGCAACCTGCTCCCAACATTGAGCAATACTGTGGTGTTGGGAGCACCTTACCTGTCTACTCTTCTGGCCTGTGACATGGGCTTTTCAGATACCAGTATTCTAAACTTTCCTACCATAGAATGGATTTTTGTCTGTCTACTGAGTCAATCAATACCCATTAGAAATTGAGATCCTGAAGCTGCCTTTTTTGTCAAAAGTATTTCTGTACGGGTGAGTGTTGTTTGCAATGGAGTGATCTAGAGTGACAGGGCAACGCTTGAATAATTATCGTCATCGAGCTACGTTGGCTGAATCAATATTGAAAAGAACTTCACTTGAACTTTGTGTAGTTTCTGTCTGTTTAAAGTGTCTTTGTGTTGCAACTCTATCGAACGTTGTGTATGAGGAGCCGGTACTATTAATTCTTGTGAGGATATTTCTTCCACTACCCTGTTTTTGTTTCGATACTTGGGCATAGTGTGAAAGCGGATTATCAAGGATCCAATATCCCTTTGGTATTGTACTATATGTAACCTTCTTGAATGAACGAATGAACGAATTATGCCCTTTATATTTACCTAAAAGCTGTTCTTTTGAACCATGCTGGTGTCGGGAGTGCCTGAGTAGTAATATTGAAGGGGTGCTATATGTATTGAATGAATTACTTATACCAGCTAGGAAGGGTTGATTTGGTTAGGTTCTATGGTTATTGTGAACAGTTGCAACATGCCAGAAGACTATCGAAAGATTCTAAACCATCTTTCTAAACCGTTTCACCAGCACATCTTCTCTCAATACGCATATTCAGATATATACATATGTTTATTTATTAATTGTTTACAAACAGATGATCGTGCATAAGTGCATAAATTAATTAGAAAATTTGTCTAGAACTGTTTTCTCTTTTGGTAATTAGTTAGAGTCATCAGCGTCATCTCTTCATGAGACCCTGATGTGTTACAAATGAATCTTAATAGAGCAGCATCGTTAAACATAAGTAGGTTGCCGTTATAAGGATTCTATAGGTTGAACTGGCTTGTATAAGTCTGTTTCAGAATTGTCCACGACACCCACCATTGTATCTAATCAAGTAGGTGGAGGGAGTTTGTATGAGAAATGTGTACATCACCATGAGTAGGCATAATCGTATGCGTAAGAGAGAGAGAGAGAGAGAGAGAAAAAAGGAGAGAGAGAGAGAGAGAGAGAGAGAGAGAGAGAGACAGTGAGAGCATCCAAGAGAGCAGACTTGTGTAACCTGTGACATGTCTTGTTAAGAACAAACATTAAATCACATGTGCAATAGAAACAGCATTTGCATTATGCAGTGGTTTGTAATGTGGATCAAAATCTAAGATTGGTTTGTTGGTTTGTAAGGTGGGGTCAACGTGTGGGACTGGAGTCCCGAAGTTACTGTCCAGAGTTTGTGTTTTGGTTTGAAGGTCCTGCATTTCCTGATGATTGCTAAGCATGAGGTCATGGACCTAGAAGACCAATTTCTTCACCTAAGTTTATCTTGTGAACTTGTGGTCTCTGCTCTGTGGTGTGGTCTTGAGGGGTTGGGGTGAAAAACTTGGTGCCCCAGTCAAAGGCCACCCAGCTATAGTATCCTACATTGGGAGGTCAATGCTGCGTTGCTGCTGCTCTTCCTGTCTCTTTTTCTGATTCAATTATTTGCGCTGTACTATCTATGATAATGAGGATAATGCCAATTGTAATGGCAATAATGATGATGATATTAATGTTATTATAATAATTATAATAATGTTGCTGATAATAACAGACTTTATTGATATGTACATGTACACAGGGCCTTTACCACCTCTGTTGAGCACTGTCACTGTCCCTAATCATCAAAGCCATTTATTGAATCACCATACTAGATGTTAAAGACATTTTCTATAGTACAATAGAGATGTAGATTGTTTTTTTTTGAGGTGTAGAGTCTCATATGTATTTTACTTTTTACAGCCGGCGAAATGTGCATACACGATTGCCATAATGGGCATCTACTGGATGACGGAATGTCTGCCAATGGCTGTTACTGCTCTGATTCCAATCGTGCTCTTTCCGTGGCTCGGTGTGCTCGGCTCAAAAGCTGTATGCACCAACTATCTCAAGGTGAGCTGATCATCAGTTCTGCTTTCAATTGTACTCTTTGGCGACCAAGCTCGATTTGTACGCGAATTTACTCTAAACGTTCGGTAAAAGTCAGTCTTTGCACTTTAGTTGATACAAGCAAAGAGCAGTTTTAATTAACAATGAACAACTTCTTTTTTTGAACCCAAAGTGCATAACATGGTTAAAGAAATGAGCAGTAAAAATAGTTGTGCAGATACTTTTGTCAAGTTTGTGGATCAGTCGTGAGATGTTTCAATGCTATGGGAAGAGATGTGTGGGGCTGTTGTTGAATATGGAAATGCTTATGAGAATATGTTTGATTGATGTTGTAGGATGCCAACATGTTGTTCTTTGGAGGTCTTCTGGTTGCCGTGGCAGTTGAGAAGTGGAACCTCCACAAGAGAGTTGCCCTTCGTGTGCTCATGTTGGTCGGATCCAAACCTCTCTGGTCAGCGGCTAAAACACCTCATCATCGAATTTGACTCTGTTTTGACAATAATTGACTGGAGTTTCTTATTAATTTTGTTGACTTCCATAAGCCTTTTGATATCATTGACCTTTGAAATGATTGATAGATATGGAATTTGGGTGAAAGGAAACTAGAGCTAAGAATTTAAAATGCATGTTGACAAAATGTTAGGTCTATGAAGTAAGTGGTAATCTTGGGAAGTCGTCATTTGTTGATAATTTAATAAGATGTTTTCATTTGTGTAGTTAACCTTATCTACCTGGTTCACTTTTCATGATTTACATTACCTGAAGTCCGGATTTTCCTACTGGAACTTCTGACCTGGATTGCATTACATGGAGTACTTTAAGTGGATTACTTAGCTTAATGCAACAAAGGTATAAAGGTATTCTACAGACATACAATCTGTAAAGTTACCCTTTGCAAACATTTGATATCCAATCCTTGTGAACCTTCTCTTACAGGCTGTGATATAATAATAGCCACCATCATCTGAACCTTTCCACAAGTCTCTCTTGTGCTGAAGAATCTGCCTCATAATCACGTACCTGGATTTTCTCACCTGGATGACAGTATTGCAACCACCTTAATTGAATTAGCTCACCTGTATTTCTTTCGACCCGAAATTACAATCTCTCTCACCTTACCAGTTCCGGAGATGCCCTAAGACTTTCCTGTTCTCTGATGCAAACACAGACTCCTGTTGAGAGCACTGCTGATTTGAGCGGCGCTGTATAAATGCTTGATTACAGTACTTTACATTAACGTGACTACACCTGGTGTGTTTGTTTAGGATCACGTTTGGTTTCATGGCAGTGACGGCATTTCTGTCCATGTGGCTAAACAACACAGCCACAACGGCTATGATGATGCCCATCGCCCACGCCGTCCTCACGGAACTGGATACCAATAGGAAGCGCCAGTTACAGCTGAAGGAGATTGCTGTCGACACCCCAGGCAAAGGAACGGGTCAGTGGGAGGGCCGCAAAGTTTCTGGCATCTGATTTACCCTAATGGTGTGAATGGAGCTGTAGAGTTACATCAGCTTTTTCAGTTGTTTGCCTGACTGCTTGGATCTTCCCACTGGATCGTCAGCTCTTGTCTGGGAACTCTATCCCATTTTTTTTCCACTCTGAAATCTGTCTTATTTGGTCGAGGTTGATCTTGGAGCGCCTCTGAGTCGATTTGATTTATTGATCTAGTGTATAGCATCCTCAATCATAGAAATATTCACCAAAAAGTCTCAAGCACCCAAATCAAGCACTGGTCAAGTCAGAATCTGATTGATCAGGTTCCCTAAGAAATGGAATTGGTATTTGATTACATTACATTATAAGAGAAAATAAATATGAGCAGTCAGTTAAGCTAGCCATGGGGCAGCCTTAATTTTCTTGGCCCTGGCATATGAACATTGATCTTCCTGATGTTTCTTTGGCGTGCCTTCTGCATTAGACACTGGAGCTATAGAAGTTTCTAATTACAATTACGATTCATTAGTGGTTACTTTGTTAACGACTGTACTTTATTTGTCCAGAGGTAATTGCGCTACAAGACAAGGGAGAAGTGAAGCTGGATGATATCACCGTGGATGATGGCGTTGCCAATGGCAGCCAGACACCAGACGAGAAGGGAGACAAGATCGAGTGAGTTCTTTTCACTCGTTAGGCACTGTTGCTCATCATTCTCAAGAAGAACTTGCAGAATTTAAATACAAAATCATACATTGGGTGCCACTATTTAGCGTATTCGTGAAGCAGGTAGATACAAGTAGAACTATCAAGATGTATGTAAAGTTGGAAAATTATATATGTATATATATATATATTATATATAAAACAAAGGCCATTTATACAGTCGACATATATATATATATATACATATATGGATATGTAATTAATTTTTCTTTTACAATAGCTATTTATACAGTAGAGTGAATAGACATATAATTAACTATATATATATATATATGTGCATATAAATTGTTTTCTTTCGTAATAAGTATATATGTGTATATATATATATATATATATGTATGTATATATATATAAAATACTGTTGTCTGTAATTATAACGTTTTATAGTGCACTTCTTCAAGAGAAGCTAAGAGCATCAATCAATGGTATATAGCGATTTTCAGTGAAGGACGTATTCAAGGTCTCTATACAGACAGTAACCATCTGATTAGAGGAGGAGGAGTCACAAACCTCTGCTCTATGCCATATTGAATGTGCAATACTTGCCTTGTTTACTGCTTAAATCAACTCTCCTGGTTTACACTTTACAGCATAGTGGTAGTTGTAATGATCAATGACTGTTAATGCCAAACTGTTTGTGGTTTTGCTTGTTGCTGAAGGGTTCAGAAGTAAGTGGCACATTGTAAATAAGTCGTATTGGAATGCGTTCTTGTGATGTTCTTTTGCCGCATGTGTTTGTAGTTCCATTATCTACTCTTTCTTTGGCTTTGCATATATCTGCTGTGACATCGTTTTTGTTCATGTTTGCTGAGTTTTGTTACACTCTTAATTGTTATTTATTGATCATAATTATTTTGGTTAGTCATTAATTATCATTTATTAGCATTTTGATTAGCAGCTTCTATAGCACCATTGTCTGGTGTGCAAGATTTGAACCCATGGCTCTTCGAAGTGAGTTGTAATCAGGCTGACCCCTTGAAGATCTGTTGGTTAAATTAGATGTATAACATAATGGCGCCTTGTGTGGCTTCCGACAGTTAAACTTGACTACTGTCATCATTTGTTCATACTGTGCTTGTAATCAAGCTGCAGTTTGTCAGTTTGAAATTTAAAGATAGTTGTTATTGTTATTAGAGCCCAACCTGTGGGGTCTCGTTCACAGGAGGGAGAGAGACAGAGACAGAGTAGTGTGTGTTCCAATGTGTGTTGATAGCTATAAAAGACACTGAAGACAGGCAACAGTTTTGTGGTATTGTAGTCACTAGGTTGTAATTGTTATTCAGGTGCCAGAATGACCACAGGGTTTACCCCTAAGAATAGGTGTAGGGAGGTTAACCTGATCACTTTTAGATTGTTGGTGTTGCATTTGTCTGTATTATAAATTCTTTCTGTTGGGTCTTTGTGCCCTACTACTTCTTCTGTTAGGATATTCAGAAATTTATTTCCCACTTACATGTTTTGAGCCCAGCCACACACTGTATTGGATTACAGAACAGTTAATGGATCCGGTGGACTTTAAAAGTTCAGGTAGGGTCCACATCTGGGCAGCTAGAGCTATATTTGCATCAGAGATCAACAAGGCAGATTCCAGCAAAAGCTGTAAACTGAATCCAGAATCAAAATTGATGAGCTTTGTAACATCAGTTAAGATTTCGACCAAATGCTGTAAGTTGAGTAGTGATTGAAAGTATACGACACCGTAAACGAAGTAAAGATGATATGCAAAAGCAAAGATGTAAGCCAAACGGAATAGCCTTCCAGTAGCATTGTGCCTCACACCAATAGGCCAATCTGCTCTGTTTTTCTCTGGCCCTAAGACTGTCTTGTTTGACCGTGGTTGGGCTGGGAGCGCTTCTGAGTAGAATACCTTGAAGGGGTGCTATATAAAACGGCTGTAATAATAATAATAATAAAACGAATATTGAAAGCAAACCTAGGCTGAGTGAAGATTAAAAGCACGACTGTAAGCCAAAAATGAAGATGAGAAGCAAGGCTATAAGCCAAATGGAGATGAGAAGCAAAGCAATGAGCCAAATGACTATTAGATGCAAAGCTATAAGCCAAGTGAAGCTACAGAAGCAGAGCTATAAGCCAAATGAAGATACAGAAGCAAAGGAGTAAGCCAAGTTATGCATCAAGCACAATGCTCTGACATCTGCAGATGTCCAAAAACTAAACCCTGAGCTGAGTGATAATGCAGCTATGTGCCTAAACTGTAGCAACACGTATATGATAGCCTCATTCTTACAGTTGGGCTGTTTAGCTAATTATTTGGACGGCTATGTTCAGTGCGAATATCTGATGTGAACAACCCATGCGATAAGCCGACAGGGATAAAGTAGTTGACACATGCGTTTTGATGGACAAACCTTTCACAAGAAGGAGATTGACATTATTGTACACAGATCCTCATCTTCTCATTATTTCAAGATTATGATCTCAAATGATTAGATAATATTTGCGTTAATTTAAAAATAACCGAAATTCTCTTGCGTTTGCAAACATAACACAGTGAACATAACCAGTCACAGTAATTGAAAAGAAAAATCACCTGTAGAAGGGGAGAGGGTTCAGTCGTTGTTCTTTCTATTGAATTTAGGTTATTGACTAAATTGAAAAGTTTCACCTGATTAGTTTACTGCGGTGTTATTATACTCGATGAACAGTCAATTAATAATATTATTTATTTAATATCATATTTAATAGAAGTCCGGCTATAGTACAGTATTGCAAACTGATACAGTGCTTGGGTGGTTTGTGGTGCCAACAAGTTTGTAGGGCGTGGGATTTGATGGGATGGGATTGGGTAGGCCGTAGTTCACTGAGTTTAGTATCATGGGGTGTATGAGTAAGCAGAAAAATGTCCTCTTTAGGTCTGACAACTGCTTTATTTAAGGACATTTCGTTTCTTCTTTTACTCGGATCGTACAAATGGGTCGTTATTGATTACTCAACAATGGATGACATTGGGCTTGATGCTGTTGTGCCTTTGCTTTATACCTTTTGCATTGGACACTGGCGGGATAAACTCGCCACTGCTTGCACTCTGGCAGTGCCAGTCCCAAGCCCGGATACAAGAGGAGGGCGACGCTAATGATCTTTGTTATCACACAGTGTCCTTAAACTGAAACTACAACTACTATCAGGTGGGGTAGAAAAGTTGCTAATTATCAGAACAATTACATAACAAAGGACAGATTTTAACCCGAGTCAGGGCACATATCGACCTCAGTTGTGGTTGGAGGTTGAGGGACATAATATAGCCACGGCTGTACCACCCTCTCCCCAAACTGGATGGGGTGGGATGCTGGTGCTTTGGTCTGTCCTTGGATGGTTTTGACTTGCATATGAATGTGTGATTGGTTTATAAATGAGTTAATTTTGCATGATGTTGAGTTATGTCTGTTCAGTTTGCTCTTCACGAGTTGCCCTTTAGCAACAGGTGACACTTTAAATCAGTTTGAGAATATCCTTAGGTTGGGTCATGCGTTGATTCGTGTTGCTTCACTTGACATTGCTTCATTGGTATTTATATGACATGATGCAAGCATGGCATGCTGTTCTGCTACGCTGATCAGCATGTGCCGGCTTAAGCCAGTCGGCAGTTTGTTTGACCTCTGCTTTACACTTGCGCTGTGCTAAGTCGTGCAAGCTTTTTCAGTGCCAGTTTTTCATTCAGCATAGGTTCCTTTCATTGCAAGTTTTTTTACATTACAAGTTTTTTTAGTGTAAGTTTTTTTTACATTATAAGTTTCTTTAGTGTAAGTTTTTTTTACATGATAAGTTTTTTAGTGTAAGTTTTTTTTACATTATAAGTTTCTTTAGTGTAAGTTTTTTTTACATGATAAGTTTTTTTAGTGTAAGTTTTCTTCCATTGCATTGTCTGTTTTACTTTAATTGAGTTTATTACACCAAAATATTTTGAAGCATATATATTAAATTGAAACAGAAATAGAGCTCAACAAAAGCTAAAGGTTAAACGATGTTAGGCCCCGATTTTGAGTTATCACCTCATGAATGTAATGGAATAATCCCAGCAACAGAGAGAGAAACCTGAGAAACCTTTCTAATCTGGATGATTTAGTATAATAAAAGTTTTAGTTGTATCTTGTTTATGGATATTTAGCTCGTAAGTTGCGCCATTGGACTTTATAACTGGCTGCGTTTTGATTGCCATAACTATATTCTCAATTAACGAAACTAAAAAATTTAAGCCTACAATGCATCCATGATTTCTTAGAACTTTCATGTAGGCCTACACCATAGACAGCACTGGGTCGAATAAAGGACGTACTTACTTCCTTATTTATATTCCATTTTTCGGACATATGCTTCAACCAATCAGCCACACCTACATGACCATGATTCATTTCTCTCTTGTATTGGGCTACAACTGGTTAAAAACTCTCAACCAGACTCGTGACAATCCCCTCACCCGGCCTATTGCCCTTAATTTATTGCAGTCGTTGTACAGGCAATTACTAATTAGGAGCCCTCTATTTGAGTATATTCGGGGACGGCCATATTATTTACATGCTTCTAGTGTTCGGGGTTACCAGGGCTAAGTTTGAGCCAGCGGTACTGCAGCCTCTAGGCCTAACAATATCCTCTCCCCATGCTCCCTCTGCAAATCGATATTGCAAGCTAACAATAGACACGGACATTGCTGTGCTCCGCACCCAAACACAGTGTTGGGCATATTCTGGGCTATGTCGATGTGGAATAGGTTACCCATTTCGTTCGTTATATTAATTTGTTTGTCATTTGGGCTCCATATTTGAGCCAGAGGTCAAGGAATAAAAGAAGTTGTATCTGTTGAAGTAGCATATGTAAGGTTGTACACGCCCACCTTAAGACCCAACATGCCCCGACTGCTCGATTCTCTGATCTAAAGTATCTTGACCCAGCTGATTAAGTATATTATGCGTTTTGAAATCAGTAAGTCAATTGATTGATTGATGTTCTGGACACTACGACGTTGATGCCTTGGAAGCGTTAGCTTTGAATGGATTGAAACATAGCTTGAATGCACCGACTGTATCTGCTTTAGTGTATTGCATTTATTAATTTATATAGCGCCACTTGCAGCAGCACGAGAACTCCAAGAGTAGAAAAAGGTTTTGAGGAGGGAGAAGGATGGTATAAGTAAGACAAATTGCCTTCTCACATTTGGGTGCGATGTCATTCGGAGATTAAAGGCAGAATTGATGAGCGAGGAATTTGCACTTCACTTTTGAATGCCACCTCTATCGATCATCAGCATTGACTAAGAAAGATGTGTTCACCAGGGATTCATACCAGTGGCTGCCTCTGCACTGCTCGCTCCGCTTTCTTACCTTAGAAAGTCAGAGTATAGTGCGAATTGGCAAATTGATGTGAGCCTACTAACAGTAGTTAAGTTGATCAGTGCTTTGGTGCTGGTTAAAGCCAAGTCAGGTACCATTCTGGAGGAACTCTTCTGCCAGGGCTAAGAGATGCTAAGAGACATCACAGCAGCTACTCACAGGTCCAAACACGCTGAGGTAGAGGTACGGGCAGATTGACTGTTGGAGCAACGAACACGTGAGAGAGGGTTGGTTGATGCGGCGGGTAAATGGCATGGAAGATATAATGGGGAGATGATGACTTGTTGTTGTTCTTAGAGGACCGAAAGTGCTGCCATCTGCCTTATACTGTTTGCATGATTTGTGTGTTTGTGTGTAAACCAAATATTAGCTGAATGTTGAACATTGGTCTGGGCTAGACCTGTTTTAAATATTCTTTAACGGCCTGGAATATCCTCAAGCTCTCATAGAAACGAACAGTTATCTTTCACATTTATTTTGGCCTTCTTTTTGAAATGAATCAGTCTTTTCTCTTAGTGATTTCCCCCATTTTTAATGGTAAAGTAACTGATTTGCGCCGAAGTCGTAGTAGGACCACTGGACTAGCACCTGTGCGTCCTCTCTTACTTCCTTAGCTGATTGTTGCTAAGCAACAGATTAGTCTAGTTATTATTTTTATTATTTGAGAAAATAAGAGAAAAAGAGTTACTTGTAAAACCAAGTCAGGTTGATCAGGAGTAGTGACAGTGGTCATGTTCTTTATGTTGCTTCTCCTTTCTTTGAGTACATATAAACAGGACTGTCGTGTCATGTCTAATCATCATCGTCACGTCGCGACGGTTGACTGCATGAATGGGAAAGTGATGTCCAAAGCTTTCTGTCTCAAAACATAACTTGCAGTGAATTTTTCAATTATGTATTTATTCTCCCATCTGTTTTCCTATTGAAGGAATGCAACAGAAACGGATCCTCTCCAGGTGAAGGCACCCGATAGCGAAGCTGCCAGGAGCGACCGTATGTTCATGAGTTTTCGTACGGCTCTGAAACTCAGCATCCCTTACGCTTCGAGCATCGGTGGCACTGGAACCCTCATTGGATGCGGACCAAACATCGTTCTCAAGGGACAACTGGAATCGTAAGAGTCGCAGGAAGTCTCTCAACGTTATTTTCAATCATTCAGAGCGCTTCTGAGTTGCACTTCCTTTTTGTGTAGGGCTGCTGTACGCAGAGGTGGTGATCTCGTTTGACAGATGGGGGGGGACACCCAATGACGGGGGTAGATAATATGGGGAGAAACGTATAATGTGTCCCCTCTCTGTAAAAGGTGGGGGACTTGTCCCCCTCGAAACTCTCGTGGGATCACCGGCTCTGGCTGTACGATGTAATGTAATGTTTTGTAATGCAGGAGGATGTGATGTACTGTAGTTATGTTGCTCTATTCATCTGTAAACATGTTACAATATCGTAGCACACGTGTTAACGTATTATAACATGTGTTGATGTACCATACCATTTGATTTGCAGTATGTACAAAGACGCTGAGACTGGAATCAACTTCACGTCCTGGCTGGTCATTGGCTTTCCTGCTATGGTCGTCGATCTGTTCGGTGCTTGGATTTTCCTCATGATCATTTTCTTTGGCCCAAAGTAAGTCCTCTTGGTTTTTCCCTACACCTTTTCCGATCTTACTGAGATATAAATGCTCTGTTCCAAATGGTCTTCAACACAGCAGTCTTATCTAAAATTGTCTCGTTTGCCTGAAATTAAACACGGCTATTATATGAAATATTTGTACCCTCGTGTGGGAGGTAATGGTATGACTACCGTGTGCTGGTGTTCCATACCATTTTGTTATGTACCTTACCATTTATTGATCCATCATAACATGTGTTAATTTGCCATACCATTTTTTAATGTGTCATAACATGTGTTGATGTACCATACCCTTTGTTAATGTGCCATAACATGTGTTTTGTTGTACCATACCATTTGTTGATGTTAGCATAACAATTGTCGAAGTACTATAACATGTGTTAATGTGTCCAGCTGTGTTCAATGCTGCTCATAGGTATCCTCTTTAATTAAGCAGTTGAAGCTCTTCTTTTGTTCTCTCTACATTGCATTATCATTTTGCCTTTGTTCTACAGTGGTTATAGAAACACAATTGACTTATTTTATCACAATTTTATCACAATTTTTATCAGTTTTCATGTAAGAAATTAAATTAATTATTGTCAGAAATTTAATGGATGACAGGCAATTGTGAATCATTAATTCTCGAGTCACATTTGTATTTCAGATTTTGCAATGTCCAAATTGTGCGCTCCAGGTTATTTTAAAAGCCACGAATACTCCGCTTCAATTACTAATATCCTGAAATGCCCGAATTCGTGTATATGCTGGTGTGCAAGCTGCATCGTTATTATCAACCTTGTTTCGTGACATGACTAATAAATACTTGGATAATGCTTTCACTATCCAAACATGAATATATAATAATAATGTCCGTTTATTACTTGTTGCCTGTAAGTACCAGTATATAATATTTTATATCTTGCAATGCATAGATTTCATTTGAAATGATGAAATAATATTTTGGAAAATTACTAACATCTTGACATGTCATGATTTTGTGACTGACGTAACTTACAGATGATTGCTTCGTACAAATGCTTACATATATTTGCATGAACTGCATGAATTCGTTTATTTAAGGTTAAAAGTCTGATGGTCCTGTTTGCAATTCCAGATGGTATCCTGCCAAAAGCGGCTCAGGACAAATGGGCCCTGATTAAATAGCTGTATTTGATCAGCTAGTTCTGGATTGCGATGGACGATGCAATAGATGTATAACTTAATGGGCGCCTTGCATGGCTGCCGACAGTTAAATTCGACTCCTGTAATATCTTGTCATCATTCGTTCATACTGTGTTTGTAATCATATTGCTGTTTGAGAACATTTTTTATTATTATTTTTATTATAATTATTATTGTTCGATTGCTGGTAGGACAACCACAGACAGCCCTGTCTGAATTACCTTTCTTTAACCCCAGATGGGGTTTGGAATATCTTGTTTGCAGTTCCAGGTTGTATTAAGAGTTGTGTCCCACACTAAAAATTAAAATTAGAATTCACAATGACCATACTAACCATGCAATTTGTGCAGGAGTTAGGTTATAAAGCTGTAAGGTTATAATTATAGTTCTATATTCCACTCTCCAACTCTCTCTAAGTAATGAGGCCAATGAGCATGTGTAAAACATGTGTTCTTGCACATGCGCTCCATATGAGCGCAGCCTTCCCCTTTGGAAATGTCATCTCAAAAGCTAAAAACACAGTTAAAAAGCAGAAAGTAAAATAACACGGGCCATATAGTTGACACACATGCATGCGAATGTAATAGAAAAAGGATTGGATGAGTTGGACATTCACCTCTTATGCATTTTGTTAACACTTTGAATGGCCTATGAGTACTGAGCTGTTAATGTTTTGAATTGAATATGTTATGTGCCTTGTTATGAGACAGTGGTATATCAATGTGAATGTAAATTTCGCCACTGCATGCGGTGCCAGTCCGAAGCCTGGAGAAAGGAGGAGGGCGACACAAATCATCTTTATGACACAGTGTGACCTAAATTTGCTACATGTTCATGTGAGAAGCCACAGGCCATAGGCTGCCTCTCTGTCTTATAGACTGATCATCTGGATCCATTGACCTGATCATGGGTTGGTCTTGGGAAGCCATCGTTTGAGACCTTGTGCATTATACACTGGCGCTATAGAAGTTCTAATTACAATGGCAGGTTGGGGTTATTATTTTGGACAATTCCACAATATCCCTATTGTTGTTCCTCTGCCAATTTGCTAGTTACAAAGTCTGTTAATTGCTATAAACGTTATTAATTATTCCGCTAATGACTGTCCATCAAAAGTTTTCGTTGATAGACAGTAACCAGCTGTTATTGTTATCGATGAGCGTCTTTCTTCTTTTGTCTCTTGACTGTTTGAGTTGTACATTGGTCCAGTGGTTGGTGTGATGGACTTTCAAAGCAGAATGGTTTGGGTTCACATCCCCCCCTTCATCTAGGGGCAGAATGTTCATATGTTGCATTTGCATCACGTAACAAATTAGACAATGGAATTAGTGATTATCGTACTGGCTGTTGGCTGTAAATAGGAAGATTGGGTGGCAAGGAAGAGGAATGGCAAGACCAAGGTTGAATGACTGACTGGTTGGCTGGCTGGCTGGCTGGCTGGCTGGCTGGCTGGCTGGCTGGCTGGCTGGCTGACTGACTGACTGACTGACTGACTGACTGACTGACTGACTGACTGACTGACTGACTGACTGTGACTGACTGACTGACTGACTGACTGACTGACTGACTGACTGACTGACTGACTGACTGACTGACTGACTGTGACTGACTGACTGTGACTGACTGACTGTGACTGACTGACTGTGACTGACTGACTGTGACTGACTGACTGTGACTGACTGACTGAGTTGCTATGACCATGCACCCAAAGCTGTCCTTTGGTTTAGGTCAAGATTTTGTTTATACAAAGACAGGAATGGGTAAGGTCAGGCAATGTAATTTGGCATTTATTATGCTCCTTTTTAATTTATTATGCTCCTTTAAGAATTTTGTCATCAACACGACAGTGTTCGTACAACGTGAAAGATTTTCTAGTTCATCGGAAAGGGAAATTTTTGTGTTGGAAGTTTTTCGTGTGTGGGGCTTTGTTTGATTAATGTATGCTTCTAATTAATTTGTGCTGTTAATTAATTTAGAGAGACATTTAAACGTACCAAGAAGGTGGATGATTCTGCGAACCAGATTATCCGCGCCGAATACGAGAAGCTGGGAAAAATTACGTAAGCCTGAAAACCGTGCAGCTTTTTTAGCTTAGTCGTGTATTAGATTTCCCTCACTGCCATAATGCGTAGGTCTGAAAATGAATTTCTAGTCATGTGATACGTGTTCTTCCTTGTATACTGTTAAGATATCGGGGGATATTATTCTTATCTGTTTGCATGTGTTTTATGCAGATGCACATATACAATGGTATCGAGTATATACCTCTGGTGGCGTTATTTAAATTCTGATCGATTGATTGATTGATCTATTGATTGATCGATTGATTGATTGATCAATCGATCGATTGATTGATCAATTGATTGATTGATTTGCATATGATTAAACCTAATCTGAGAACTTCTATGGCTGCTACTCTGTAAAATAGCTGGGCCAGTCAATTCCAAGAGCGAACGGATCCAGGCACAGGTGGTCTTTCAAAATACGCTGTGACCTCTTTGTGTTGCTGCGTTTGGCATCCAAATCTAATGCAATGTCACAATGTGTCTTAAAGCAAATTTGAATCTATGATCCATATCCCTACTGAGGGTTTCATGGGTGGCAGGGAAACAAACAAGTGTGCACTGAAGCAAACGGGTTGAAACTGTTTTGGTAACATTTAGTGAAGGAGGTTGACTTTCTATGGTCATATTATGTATTTGATAACTTTTATTACCATTACTAATTTATTATTATTGTTATTATTGTTATTATTATTGTTATTATTATTGTTATTATTATTGTGCTGTCTCAGAATTTCTCTTATAGTGCGCATTTGTTCAGGTTAACTAGCGTTTGTGTTTGGGTGTTTGTAGGTTTGCTGAAGTTGTTGTCCTGGTCAACTTTATCATTCTGGCTCTGTTGTGGTTTTCAAGAGAACCAGAGTTCGTCCCTGGCTGGGGAAGCCAGATGGCTGAAAAAGGGTAAGTCATTGTCTCTGCTGTTATTTGTTTTTAATTTCCCCCTCAATATGTTATGCTTCCCCCAATATGTTACAGCATGGGTAAACTGGGGGTGAGTGGAGCTGAGGCAATTCTGCTTGACTTAGACATGCTCTAAAGTTGAATGATGGATATGCAGTAAATGTATAGTGAAACTCTGAGTTAGAATGTGACTTATGTGATTTAGTGCTTACATGTCCAATGGTGGATGCACTGTGAAGTTTTGATTTATACGAATCTAACAGTTTATGGGGTGTGCTATAGTATAGTCTGTGTGTTACGTGTGGGAATAAGGTAGTTGCTGTTTATTTACATGCTGGACTGTCAACCAGGGGTTTGGGAAAGAAATTTGAGCAGATATCTGTGCTGAGATTTCTATTCCACCTTCTCCCTACTTAGCTTTGTTGGTGGAAAGATGAGACGGCGAGGGAGAGGACTGGCCATCCACCATCGTACTTTGAGGCGAGGAAAAATAATGTTGCTATACTTGCTAACATGTCATACACCTATGGAGTGATCTTCTGCATTTAGTGTTTGTGATATTTTGATTTAACACAAGGTCCAGATTTAATGTGGAAATTGGTGTGTGGCATTGTGTAGATACGTTACGGACGCTTGCGTGGCCATCTCCATCTCACTGATTCTGTTCATCCTGCCATCACAGTTTCCCAACTACCTCTGCTTTAGGAGAAGCAACGGTAGGAGCAGACTTACTTACTCAGAGTAGTGGCACGAAGTAGTGTTGTTTTTAATAAGTAATATCATTATAAGTTAAATGTAGCATTTTTTCTTGGTTTCTATTTGTTGATGGGGATTATAACTGTATGCTAACATCACCATCATTGATTTGTATTAATCAGTAATGGTGATTTTTTATTAGTATTTATTGGTATTTACTTAAAGGCTTAATAACTGTTGGAATTAGTCCAAAATGTCTTAAATGGCCTTTTAAACTTATTTCTTCATAGGCTTAATTATGTTATTTACGAATATCATAGGTTAACAATTTCAAAGGTGTCATTGATTGATTGAACATGTGAGCGAGTGAAGGAGTAAGTCAGTGAGTGATTTTTATATGATTGATTGATTGAATGATTGAACAATTGATTCTTTTTGTGATTGTTTCAGTTGAGAAGCAGTTTCAATGGTATGGTTGATCTAGTGACCATATGAGTCAGTGCCTGTCAATCAGTGATTGCAGATTTAGTGATTGATCGATTGATTGTGGTTTTGATCATTTTAGCCGCGAAGCCCCCCGGTCCCGCTCCTCCAATTCTCGACTGGCCGACCGTGAACAAGCAGATGCCGTGGAGCGTCATCATTCTGCTTGGTGGAGGGTTCGCTTTGGCCGATGCTTGCAAGGTCAGCAGCTAATCTCTTATTAATTAATTAATTAATTATTTAATTTATCCAGTGCTCGTGGGACACAGTGGCCAATTGGTTGGATTGCTTGCCATATCATTGCGTAGAGGTCAAAGCCAAGGGAGGATAAGGGAGGGAGAGACCGAGAGAGTAGTGTCCAACTTTGGGATATGTATGAGCTAGGAAAGAAGAGAGAGGAATAGAGAAAGAGATCATACAAGGAACAATAGAGGGTGCTAGAGGAAGAGGACGACCAAGAACAAATTGACTGGATAATATTACAAAATACATGGTTCCGCATAACCCATAGTTTATGTTGATTGATCAAAACCTTTTGACAACACAGATGATGAGGACTACAGAGAACAGACAGAAATGGAGAAGGATTGTGCATGACGCGGCCTACCTTCGTACCAAAGACGGCTAGAGAACAAAACAGAACAGCTGATATCAGACATCATTATTGGGGAGAGTGTTGGCTCGAACATCCTCCCCGAAACGGTTATTGCACCTTTCAGTTGCTTGGCACCATCGATTGATGTTTGTTAGTCTGAAGTTTCAATAGAAACGCTTTGTCAGTATATGTTTCTGTCTGAGACTCTTGATATATAATTTCGAACATCTTTATTCGGTAGGACGAAATCTTGACACCGAGGTCGGATCGATTGTCGATGTTTAGGTAGACTTGAAATCTAATTTGCATTTAGAATGTTGTGTCTTCTTATAATGTTTTTGCCATCACTTGAGTTTGAGTCGTCTAATCTGTTTCTTTCTAGGAATCCGGTCTCTCTGCCGCTATTGGAGCATCTCTTTCCAGTTTCCGCACCTTGTCGCCAGCTCTGATCGTTGCTTTAATGTGTATTCTAGCGACCGTTGTTACCAGTTTTACGAGCAACATGGCTACTACGACCATCTTCATACCTATTCTGGCTGAACTGGTAAGGTAGCAGTTGATATTGTGATGCATGTCAGTCATGAATTTACATACAATCTTTGCATCACATGATCATGTGACCTCTTTGCCCTTTAACGATCGGTGTGTACTAAAAGTGAATGTGAAACCGACGTAGCTGATCGTGTTGAGTTAATTTAGTGTATGGTAAGGTTGGTAATTGCCCTGTCATTATATCATTCCTACGCCAACAAAAACAGGTTTGAAGGAAAGTTTGGTAAAAGATCACATATGACCAAAGAGCAATAGTTGAGTGATTGAAAACGATCTGTAATAATTTGATACGAGTGATTGATTTTCTGGTGATTGAAATTTGAGTTTTTGAAATGTATAGTTGAGTGATTTGTATTTGAAAGGTTGAATTTTACCTCTGAGTAATTGATTCTAAGATTTAGGAGTGAGTGAATGCCGACGACCGTTTTGATCAATCAACATAAGCTATGGGTTTTAAGACCAAGGAATTTGTCCTTGGGAACAAGTGCAGCATCGATGGAATGCCTTTCCAAGTGGTCTGGCCCACAATGAGGAAAGCCCGGGTTTGCATGGTGGAAGCGAGTTCAAAGTGGACTGTGGAAGATAGTGTGTGTTCAACAATTATCACAATAAGAATGTGAATGTTTTATTTTACTGGCTAATTGCATTTAAACTTTGCTTCACATGATCATGATCATTTCAGTCTGCCAGTACCTGCATCAATCCGATCTACCTAATGCTTCCCGTCACTTTGGCTGCTTCTTGGGCGTACATTCTCCCCGTATCAACGCCTCCCAATGCGATTGCTCACTCGTATGGAGACATCAAGATACCAGATATGGTACGGCTACTTTGTTTCGTCATATTCTTTCTCTATTCGTTTTGAGAATTTATGTAGCACCTCTTCAAGCAAAATTACTCAGAGATGCTTCCAGCCCAGTCAGAGCTGTTGTTGTTAGCCTACATAATTTTGGTGTTAATTGCTTTGATTAGATATTAGAAATCAAGTGTGATGGGTTGGTTCCTGGACTTCGTTCGGTCTATCGGTCAGGATCAAATTCCCACCAGGACAGAACATTTTCCAGATTTCAGTTTGACTTGCACCCTCTGGCCAGCACTGCTAAATTTAGTAGACTGACCATACTTTTCGGTGGAAAAATCAGCCTGTAAGAAAGAAGACTAGCCACACCCCCCCTTTCTCATATACCGAGGTTAGAAATTGAAACTACCAACCAACACCTCATGCCCCTGGCTGGCTAATGCTGCCTCATCGTAGCCACTTCAGCAACAAATGTGGTATGATAATATGTAGGCATGTGTGCTTGTCTGGACTTCTATTTAGTGCCTTTTTCAGAACCTTGCAAGGACACTAAAGATACAACTGTGTTGGTATCTTAAACAGTGCATACATAGCTCATCAGAACCAGCAATTTTGAATACATTGTATCTTAGCAAAACCCTACTTTGTACATATACATTATACACGCATTGTGATTTGTGCCAATCTGTGTTGCATTCATTGAGCATATGAGTCTTAAATTTCTTTTAAGATCAAGGCCGGTCTCGTCATGTGTGTGCTCTGCAACGCGGTGCTACTCTTCTCGATCAACACGTGGGGATACACGTTCTTCAATCTCGGCACGTTCCCCGCGTGGGCGGTCACTCCCGGCTCCAACTGCACGGCCACGGGAGGCGTCCCCGGAGTGACGGGCAACGCCAGCGACTTCTTCACGACCACCGCGTATGACTTGACGACCGCCTCCCTGTTTAAACCAGCATAGTGCCTCCGTGTGTGCCCTCTCCCGTCTGATAGAAGTAGTCGCCTGTTGTGTTGACAAACATCTTACTTGCTTTTTTGCGGAACTATGCTGCATGTATCGCGTCCCTACGTCGTGTTGGAAGGCGGCATCTAGATATGAACATCTCACTGCGGTCTTGAAGGAACATTCATTCATTTGGAGCACTTCTTTTGCACCCATCCAAGATACCTACTCGGAGGCATGCCCAGCCTATTGTGGGCATGAAGAACAGTTTTCAATGCTTGCGAAAGGGGTTTGCAGATTCCGTCACTAAAGAACATGCAGATCTGAAGGAAAGGCTATTCCATGTCGTCGACCCAACGGCTAATGAGTCGAATGTTCTGGTGATTGAATGTTTGATCCAGTGTGAAGATGGTTTGTGGTTGGGAAGAAGTGTTGAGTTTCTTCAGTGTGCTTTGTCTGTTCTGATTTTGAGGGAATATTTTGCATATAAGAGAGGATCAGAATGTGCCAAAAACTGGGTAAAGGGGTTGACTTTTACCAGAGGAATTGGGCTCTGCATAAGTAGAAGCATATTTGGGGAATGAGAGTTTGAATTGTTCAGTCTTGCACAAGTTTAATAAGTTTTGAAGCATATATGTACGTGAATTAAAACTCGGCCATCATGATTGATCGCTGTAATGTTTTTGCTGCTTATAAGTGAAAGAGTGTCTGTAGAGAAAGCTCCTTTCAGAGGTTGTCACAAAACTGCTATTATAAATTTCTAGTTAGATACATGTCTATAAGAGAAGTGTTCTAACTTATGCAAATTCATTAGCTTGTTGTTGCAGTCCACGGAAAAAATATTTCAGTTCGCCAAAATTTTCCTATTTAATATTTGATTTTATTAATTTTTAGTAAAATAAATAAATAAAAAGACGATCGTGTGCTGCAAGATATCGGTCACCCCCTCCTCTAGCAACTGTGCTTCACCAAAACACAAGAAATTCGTATAGGTGTTCATATCTGTTTCATTTTACCTATAGGCCAGTACAGATGAAAAAGGGTTCAGTGGGTGATGAAGGAGAAGTATAAAAATAACCGAGCCATGGAAAAAAGTTTGGGAAATGCTGTGTTAAGTATCCTGTCGTTGTGTATTACTGGAAAATATGTGGGTGTTTAGTAAAACGCTCTCGGTTCTACAGCAAGGCATTTGGCACAGTGGCCGATTTTTTGGAGCAATCGTAATGTAATGTAATGTGCAGAGTATGGGTTTGATCCTCGTCCGAGGCGGTTACTGCATGGGTACATTGAGGAAGTTCTTCGCAAGTTGTTGCTCTTCAATTGAATTGCATCTGTGCATGTGTGCACTGATGAACTGTTTAAAAAGGGCAATATCAAAATGCAGTTATAATGTGTTATTTAAATGTTCTTTTTAGCCACTTTGTGTATGTATCAGCAATCGAACTTGATAAAAATGAAACGTCTGGTCGAAACTTTTACAGAACAAGTTCTGTCCTACAGGATATATTCGGCTGATTTATATGTCTTATACCTGATAGAGATGTTCAGTAGATTAACGATGTAGAATTCCATGCAAAAAGCCTTTGGTCTTGACTGTTAAGATGGCTGTTGGCTTGCCCTTTGCGGCGGCGGTGTTCTTCTCTCGAGGACTTGGCAACTTCTGTCGTTTTTAAAGTTGACATTCAATTTTTACCTTAGATGTTTTAATTTTTGTCCAGCGTTATTTGTTGTGAAGGTTGTTCAGACTTTGGTAGATGGGTCACTTAATTTTGTTAAGTACGGAATCTTTTAAACAAGTTCAAAGTATGAAATGTATTTTACTGTTTGATTATGTTTTCAGTCTAAGTAGTTGTCTATAAGGGGGAATTATGCCAAGTTTTCAGCGCTGTCAGTTTCTAGATAATGTGGTGCCTGAGGACTTGTATAACTGATACGCATATTTTAGATTTTGTCCTCAGGTCGTTATTTCCTTTAAAATTCTGGAATTTTTAGACGCTTGAAGTGTTGCCAAAGCCATGTATTGGTCTGCCACACAGTAGGACGCGATACTGCAGCCAAGTGTCTTGCTTAATCGAACGCAGCGGACACGAGCGACTGGTGTTTGTAAGGCGTGTAAATATCGAACTTGATGTGTGTTTTAAAATGTCTTTGGTTTATGTCTGTGTTTATTATGTGTTCTTTGTCGTAGTTTAATTTAACGTTGGCCATCTGCGCATCAAAAACGTATCCGCTGCCTCTTGTCGTGTTGCCTTGGCCGCACGATAAGGGGCATGTGTTGCCGACTTGAGACTTTTTTTGAGCTTATTGATTGTGTACTTTGACGTTGGAGGTGACAGGTTCGCTAGTAAATGAAACTGTGTCATCACTTCTTTCTAGAAAATTAAACTTTTAAAATCACTTCTTACTCAGAGATTCTAACACCAATACAATTTCAGGCAAAGTTATTGCAGCACATTGATTTTCTGCTGTTGGAGTTTTCACTGTAAGTACCGTGCACTGGCATTCTATGGTCAGAACAATGTTCTAATGTTAGAATTGTCATCTGCTGGTGTTGCAATGATGTGCTGGTGTTGGACTTGTCAAATAGCATCTCAATGCTATTTATCATCATTCTAAAGTTAAAATGAGGTTAGAACTGTTTAGTGAAAGGATGTGCACTTGTTTTTTTAATTGTAGAGCCTATCATAGCATTAGAACCATCATTTGTTATATGCTTTTAGAACAGTTTTTGGTGTTATAGTCATCTCATGTGATGCCTATAAGCAGTTCTTTCTCAAGATCATCAGTTGTGCATGTGAAATTTTAAGTGCAGCCATCCAAGATCAGACTCAAAAACCCTGAGATTCCAGTGTGGTATTGTGTAGAACATTGATGTGCAAACATTCAAACGTACCAATTGTGAGCTCTAAAACTAGAATTAGGATGTCTTCGACAGACATCACGTTTTAATGATCCCTCTTTAAAAACTGGCATCTTTGATTTTAATACAGAAAGCTATTCTAATAACAGCAGAATGCCTGTTCATATCCGTGTTTAGTGGAACTTAATCCCTCAATTAAGATAACCACTCTAACTTATTCTGTGTGTGAGCAGATTTGCTTTATTAGTATGATGTTATAGTTTACTGCCACTTGTTTTAGTGTGTTATATGTTGAAAAAAATCGGCTTGACCAATGAATTTCAGGCGGTCACTTATAGAGATCATTGTTCATTTCATTTTTGTAGAATCACGCAGTTATATTCTCTTTAGGAAATACATGACCCAAGGATGTCGTCGTAGTCGTTTCTTTTGTTCATTTGGACTCGCTTTGATGATTATTGTTTGTCTTTTTAGGTAAGTGGTCTTGTAAGGCGTCATCCACAAAGGACGTCCGCAACGAACGGGAGGGGTCTTGGAAAAAGCGGACATATGCGGATATGAGGAGGGGGTCATGGACTGTGCGGACGTCCGCATGTGACCATGCTAAACTATTGCCAAAATCACGTCTAATGGTGGTTACGTCATAATCTTAGTTGTTTATTAGTAGCTTTAGGGTATACTTCACATTTGAGAGAATGATATACCAAGCCTACATGCAAATAAGTGTTTATTAAATTAAAGTTGTTTAAATAGTTTTTATTCGATCTAATTCTTTGTCAATAAATGTCTATTTAAAAGCGATGCAGTAAAATAATTATCAGCTGTTGTAATGGTGTGGGATACATGTGTGATACGGTCGTCCGCAAAGAGGGTTGAGGGGGGGTCAGTTGGATTTTTGCGGACGTACTTTATGGACGACCCCTAAACTGTTCTGGTCAGTTCAGTAGTGTTGTGTTGATCGAGCATTAAGAGTAATTGTTGGATTTTGTATTTAATGTGAAATTCACAACTAGGGTCGATTAAGAGAAACCTGAGTTTTGTGCTTGCATGTAGAGATCCCAAGTAGCTCGTGTAGTCGATACATTAGCGGGTCAAAATATCTGTACCAACCATCCATCACTTGTGTAATGTAGGTTATCGAACATATTACATTACATCAAGGCATACCATTCTATAACTCTCGGTTTGCCTTAGTAGGCCTACTTGAATCTTACGAGATGTGAAACCAGTTGTAAAAACAGTTGAAGTTGTATTTGAATTTGATTAATAAGTACATCGGTTTTTTCATGGCTGTTTTTCATTTCAAAATTGTGTTAGTTCCTGTTAAACATCGATGGATTGGCTGTATGTGTAGTTCAACTAACAACTGTAGTAGTCTTATACTTCATCTGAAATCAGTGACCGATTCTTTGCAATCTTAATCTTAAAAGATTCACAAATTTTAATTAATTAATTAAATGATAATTTGATCTTAGTCTTGTACTTTATAAGTACTAGGTGTAAGATCAACTTTTCTCTAAAGGATTCAAATATTTAAATTAATTTATTAATGTTGTCAGACTCTGTGTGTTTGGAAATATTTCTAATTTCGTTCGTCCTTATGAAAAGCACTTCAAGACATATCTGATTATTTTGTCAGTGAATAACTTCTCATTCTTTTTTTCTTTGCTCTTATGGTGAAGTCCATTTTTGAAGTGTAATGATTTCTTGGCGTTGTCAGCGTGATGACGTTTCTATTTACTACGTCATTTGATTTGTATCTCAACCAAATCACGATATAGGATATTTGCTGGTGATTCTGGATGCGTGCGGACATTCGAGCTTTGAGGTCCGGAGTTTGCAAGTTGTTTCAATCTAAACAAGTTGTTGACACATGTAAATAAATTGTAGGAGAATTAATTTTCATGAGCTGTGAATATATATGTGCTATTCTTTGTTGTTGTTTATGTGTCTTTTCCGAATTTTAGGCAAACATAAGGGGTCAATAGCAAGGTTGTTAATTTTTATTTTATATCAGTAAAAAAATTTGAGTGAAAGGTCTGAGCTAGCTAAATAAAGCATGTGGTACTCACTTAGTTCCATATTCAATTACTTGTAATTGCTTTTCGTCACTTTAAGTAAGGTAGAGAGCTGGTGTGGAAACTTAGGAGGGACGGTTCCCTCTGAAAGTTCAGGTGGAGGGATGCAGAGGCACGCTTACAGGAAACGGGGCCTTAGGCGCACACTTTTTGGGGCCTTCTGAATTTATACATTTGAGTCTAAGGGGCCACCCGGTTTTGGTCTCGGACCACCCAGTCTTGGTCATGGTCTACTGTGTTACCGTGGGCAGAAAGGAAATGCTTTTGCAACGGAGCCAGCCATTTCAAAAGTTGGTTTCACAATTTACTTTCACAAATTTCAAGGTTTTGGAGCAATCTAATATTTATGTTGTCGGAAACGTGTAGACACTGTTAACCTACAATTCCGAGGTCCGTGGTATAAGCACACCATTCAAACGGAACGTTAATCTACTTGTTCAGGTGTATATTTACATGTCGTAGCTCATATGCTGTAAATAATTTATAGTTTGATATTCTTAGGCCGATGCCAAGGGCTGATCACCCGCAAAAGTTCAGAGTGGCCGGGAAAACTGTTTTCTGGACCATTATTAAGAATAATGCTCTTTGGGGTCGTCCATAAATGACGTCACGCACTTAGAGGGGGAGGGAGATCTGACATTTGTGACGATGTGTGACGAGGGGGAGGGGTATGAGTAATGTGACGTCACATTAAAAAAATAACTTGATAAATTTATAAAAACGTCCTTTAATATTTTATAAAGCAATATAAATTTTTTCTTTTATTCACTAGATGTCAATAGCATAGGATTTCTGACAAAATTTTGGTTCTAAATTTATGTTCACTTTTGACGTTTATTATTACTCTGCCAGGAAGAGGAAATTGCAATTATTCTTTTATGCAGTCGTTCAATGTAGGCTACTATATTAAAAAACGCATTATTTTCGAATTAATAATATTATAAAACGTAAGTATTGTACTTCCTGTCACTATTACGTTGCCCGAGAACTATTCTGGCGTATCTCAAAATTTGCCATTAAATTTCGAGTAAAATCAACCAGAACTTCAGAACTTTTCATCCTGCTGTGGAAAAAAACTATAAGTCGTTCTACCGCAAAGTTTCAATATTGCTATACATAATTATAACTATTAATTCTATAGGTTACTTCTTTTTATAAGAAAATAAAAGAATAAAAATTATTCTGAACATTGCATTTTTTTAGCATTAATAGACGATGAGTCTACGATTATTTTTAAATGATTTTTTATGCTAAGTTCAGCAATGTTTAAAAAAGTTAATTATTAATTTTTATGTTTTATTTGAAATTAAATGAAGTGGTTTTTTCTGGGGGGGTCAGAGCATTGTGACGTCATATTTGAGGGGGGTCAGACTTTTTGTGACGAAGCGTGACAAGGGGGGGAGGGGGGTCAAAAATCAGCCAATTTCGCGTGACGTCATTTATGGACGGCCCCTTTGGCAATAAGCGTGTTATACCGTTTTAGCATCTTAATAAATTGAATTATTTATTAAAAGAGTATCGGTCTTGGTCTTGAACCATCGGTCTCAGTCTTGGTCTCGGACCTCTCGGTCTTGGTCTCAGTCTTGAGTTGTTGGCCTCGTGCCCAACACTGCAGGACTCTCACTAAATCACATATTTTTTGCAATCCTTTAGTGTAGTTATATAGGCCTATTAATGATTGAATACAAAGTCATAAATTTTTCATTTAATTAACTTTTATTTGCTACAAAACCGTGTAACTTCAACCCATTTAAGTCATTTTCATTTTTGAACTCCGATCGAAGGAATAACCAACAGAATAAATGAGTTAGCAAATTTAGGTCAGTTGATAATCATGTGACCTAAACTTGTCGACTAACTCACCCACTTCTATCGACTCCTTATGTAACACCGTATGTCAGGCAGTTAGTTGCCAAGTAATGTAACGAATTTTACCACCTACGGGTCTAATGACTGTGAAATCTTAATGCCACTATCTTTATGAAATAGGTTACACACACATACTATTGTTTATGAGTAGAAACAACAGGCATTAGCCCGGGGAAGTCGGGGTAATGGACATTTGCAACCCCTCCCCCGGACATTTGCCCCTCCCCCGCATTTTGGCTAGGACATTTGCTCCCTATATGTATATTAGCATGCATGCATGTATGTACGTGGACATGTAAACATACAAGTATGTATGTACGGGTATATACATATGTATGCACGTGTGCATGTATGTGCGTATGTATGCATGCATATGTATACATGCATGCATGTACGTACATAGGCCTATTTATGTATGCATGCTTGTGTGTATATATATGCATGTACGAATATATGCACGTATAATGCATATGCATACATACGTACGTATGCACGCACGCACAATACATTCATACATACATTTTACATTCATAAATACATATATACGTACTCATCGACGAGAGACGAACGAAGACTGAGGTCTACCCTGCAGTAGGTATATAGCAACCGAAGGGTAGACGGTAGATTGGATAGATGATAATATCATAGATGGTAGATAGGAGAGTAAATAGCAGATAGCCTGATAATAATAATAATAATATCCGATCAAGTTCAAACTGACAAACCGCAGTATGATTACAAGTACAGTGCTAAAAGGCGTATTGACAGTTCTCAAGTTACACTATTAGCCTTGCGTGATTTTGACTCTGTGAATCATGATTCATGACATTCTCTTGCTCCGTTTACCAGTTTCATTTGGCCTCACTCCACTCGTTCCTACTTCCTAGGTGAACGCACTTCTTGTGTTATCTTGGGGATATTCAGGTCCAAATGGGGCTACTACCCCTTTTGGTTTGTGTGCAGGAATATATATATACATGTAAGTCACTGCATGGTGGTGCTTTATTCAGGACTTGGCATTGGCAAAGCCTTACAATCATGCATGCAAAACTTGAGAATCTGTCAACACGTCCATGTTAATCTAATGGAGGTATTTCGATTTTACAGTATGTAAATTGACAAATTACATTAAAATGTAATTTTATTACAAATTACAACAATGCAGAACAGCAACATAGAAATAACTAGTTAATTATAATTAATGCCTGTAAAATTTGAGAATCTGTCAACACGTCCATGTTAATCTAATAAAGGTAATTTGATTTTACAGTATGTAAATTGACAAATTACATTAAAGATGTAATTTAATATCAAATTCCAACAATGCAGAACAGCAATATATACAAATAGCCAAATAATTAAATCATACTTGTAAAACTAGAGATTCTGTCTACTTTTTTAGGCTAATGTAACAGAGGTAATTTGATCTTACACTATGTAAATTGATAAATTACATAGCGATGTAATTTAATTAAAAAAATTACTCGACATAGAACAGCAATATGTACAAATAGCCAATTAATTTAATCACACTTGTTAAACTGGAGATTCTGTCTACATTTACAGGTTAATGTAATAGAGGTAATTAATTGATTTTACAGTATGTAGAGTCTAAATTGAAATTTCAAATTACAAAAAAAATGTGATTTTATTACGAATTACCGTGATACAAAATGACATAAAAACAATTTGATTACAAATCATGCCTGTAAAACTAGAGAATCTGTCTACACTGTACAGGCTAATGATCTAATAAAAGTTATTTGATTTCACAGTATCCTACTTGAAATTACAAATTACATGAAAACTGTAATTTAATTACAAATTACCTTGATACAGAACAAACTACAAATAGCCATATTAATTGCACCTTCAAACCTTGAAAACTAGACATTCCGTCTACATGAAGTAGTGCTGCAGGATATTCGCCGTTAACGCACGCGATTGACACATGCTTTTTAACGCCGATTAATATTGTGATTCTGTATTACCATTAGTCTCCACAATCTTAAAGAAACTGGTGTCTTTAGGCTTACATATTATACTCAAATAAGCGAAAGCCTAAGGCAACTACCAATAATTGTTAATTATTAGGCCAGTGTTTTATGTAGCTCACTTAGAATGCCTAACTGAGGACAAGTGATAGCCTATTCCAAGACATCGCATCATCCGTAGGCCTATATCTATTAGGTTACTTCAAAGTCTTCAATCAGTGTTCGGCACGAGACCAAAGCCTCAAGACTGAGACCAAGACCGAGAGGTCCAAGACTAAGACCGAGACCAGGTGGTTCGAAACCAAGACCGATCGATGGTCCGAGACCAAGACCAAGACCGATACTCTTTTTTATAAACAATTCAACTTATTAAGACGCTAAAACAGATTAACACGCTTAAAACATTAATTTTATTGCTGAAGAATACTAATCTTAATATAATAATGGTCCAGAAAACAGTTTTACCGGCCAGTCTGAACTTTTGCGATATACGGTAAATGCTTTAAGACATCTGAACAAGCAGAAAAAACCCGACAAATATAAAATAATTGCTCTGATACGGCAAATGACCAAGAACACTAATCTACGACGGAGACCAATCCCAAGACATATTTAAGACCAAGACCAAGACCGGCGCATTCGAGACCAAGACCGATGCATTCAAGACCAAGACCGCAGTTTTACCGTCTCGAGACCACATTCCTGACTTTAATGTTAATTTCCATCTACGATCACACTCTTTTAGCATTAACATTGGCGTTAACAGTTGTGGGGTATACTCTACTAGCCCGGATATGCAATTAGCTCCTAAACCACTATAGGTTCTAACAAGCTCAAGAAAGTAGAAACGGCATAAACAAGAATCTACCCGCTCTTATTCTACTTGTTCTAGCCCTCCCATCATTACGCATTCTACATAAATAGGCTGATGGGGTAAGCCAACCCTCTTTTACAGTAGCAAACATTTGCCAGCGTTGACTTCATACGTGTAGAATATAAATAAATTCATACATCCGTAGAGTTTAATAAACTAGTGGGATTATAGCGAATCACTTTCAAAGTGTGGTATCAAGTAATCCTATCTCCATCTGGACCATGCTTCACATGAAAGACATCCTATATTAATACAGTTCAATAGAAGACATCTGTTACAGCTTCGCAATTGAAGTTTAGTCTGTCAGTGAATAAATTGCGGAGTATTAGATCAAATGAAACAAAACTTGAGCTTTGTAGGTTACGAAATGGTGTCGATTGTGAGTATTTAAGTTTATAAGCATCTTTTTAATGGTCAGTTCACTTTTTGATCTAAAGCAGGTGTGTTATAATCTATAGACGCGGTTGGTTTGTATATACTGTGCCAACTTCTCGTTAAGCCATCATTTGCATTCAAAATATACTTTTTTTTAAGAGACTTATGTAGCGAACAGGAATAGTACAGCAGAGTGATACCAGGCTTTTTTGTTATTTCAGTTCAGTGGTTTAGCCAATCCCACCAACCAGGAAAATTAAATCGCTGTATCAAAAAAATGTATATCAACACAGACGTGATCAGAAAATGGGTAGTAAGCAATAAATCTGAAACTGGAGAGACTTATAAAAAGGGAATTGCAATAGTCAATTAAAGTACAGACATATGCATGAGTAATTGATGTCGAGGTGGAAGAGAAGACAGATTTGGTATTGTGGAGTTAATCTGTTATCTCTATGT
Source organism: Bimastos eiseni (assembly GCA_959347315.1). NCBI lineage: Eukaryota > Metazoa > Annelida > Clitellata > Crassiclitellata > Lumbricidae > Bimastos > Bimastos eiseni. The sequence goes on from OY365817.1 coordinate 28,083,978, forward strand.
TTCCATCGTTAGGTTCTATCTTGCTGTGTTGTTGTCCTTAGGCTCAGTGTTTTGAAATGGGATGACATAGTTGACCATCAGTTCAGTTTTCTGTTGGAAGGCTGATCGTCGCCTGTCGAATCGGTCTTCGTTTTGATAAGCAGATCTCTTCCAGTGATTTTCTGACTTCTTCTTTGACGTCATCGGTTCCACTGGATCTGCACATAATATGGAATCTCTGTAGAAAGTCATTCCTCATCAGAGGGAGTAGAACTGTTTATATTAATTTCAGCATTTCAGTCGGTCTATTTACACTTAATGTAAACATGTTTAGAGTCTGCTCTTTGGCAATGAGCTTAGGCATCTCGGTTAGATGTTCGAATGGCGGCTGGAACCTGTCAATGCCAAAGTCAAGTCTGAGGATGCTAAGGGTTCTGCTTTGATCATTCACAGAGATGGTGACATTTTCATCCGCAGGACTGCACTCCTTAATGACTAATTCCGTTTGTTTTGGACGGTCCGGAATCTTCGTCCACTTTTCCCAATCATGTGGGTCAACTGCACAACCCTCCAACTTTAATTTTCTCAATGTAGTCGGAAAGGCATTGTTCTGTGCATAGATGGAAATGGAAAATCCTTGCAGGGTTAGTTCCTCTAACTGGGTCAGTCCAGCGAACAGTTGTTTGAATGATGTTGCCAGCGACTCTTTGTCACTCTCAAAGGATCCATCTTTAGTCGACAGGTGCAGGATGGTCAGGCTGCATGTAGCCAATTCTCATCTCAGGTTGTCTATATACATTGACTTGCAATGCAGGAAAGGAGTTGTGTATGACGTGAGAAGCTAAAATAATCAAATAAAGCAAAGTAATGACCGACTGAGATGTGGATCTTTCAAATAAAGTTCTAAGTATTGTTATGGGTTCCTGCCTATTGTGAACAGAAAAGCGTCGTTTTAGGGTATGAACAATATTTATTTAAACACAATAAAGACAAGAAACCAATCAATGCATTTGAAGTCGGAACAGGCGGAACCTGAACCCTTGACACAAAACGCCCCAAAAGATTTGCATGCACTAAACGCCGTAGCTTCCTGCGATCAGGCGTGGCAATTACAAAATCTACGTCATTGAGGTTTTTCTCTATAACGTAGGGTCCAAAGTATTTTGCTTGTAGAGGTTTTCCCAGTAAGGGCAACAGGACCGAAACCAAATCTCCTTCGTGAAAAGACACTTTGGTTGATTTGCGATCATAATAGCCCTTTGACCTCGCTTTCTCAACCACTTCAGCTGCATTTGCCAAGCGCAATGACTCCTGCAAGCGATGTCGCAAAGATAACACAAAATCAATTAAGTTTTGTTTTGGCAATCCTTGCACCCAATCATCATCCAACCATTTACACTTAATGAAATGTAAAGGACCTTTGACATCACGACCATCAAATCAAAAGCCGAAAACCCGATACCTTGAATTGGGACCTCGCGGTAAGCAAAAAGAACCCACAGCAAAAGCTGATCCCATGCCATCGGATAGTCCTCAATCAACGCTTTAAGCATGGACTTCAGTGTCGCATGGAACTTCTCCAAACTACCATTCGTTTGAGGGTGAAAAGCACTGGTCTTAATGTGAATTACATTACACTGCTTGAGAAAAACATGCATAATCTTCGAAAGAAATTCACTGCCGCAATCCGACAAAATTTCCTTGGGAAAACCAAAAAGTGAAAATGCTTCCGTTAAACACTTAGCAACTTCCTCAGCAGTGTGCGTCTTAAGTGGAAGCGTCAAAGGGAAATGCGTGACCAAATCCATAATTGTAAGTATGAATCGGTTTCCCGAAGGCTTGCATACTTGCAAAGGACCAACAATGTCCATTGAAATTTGTTCCCATGCATTTGAGATGATGGGCAGGCTGACCAAAGGCGCCTTGACTTTTAAAACCCCCTTCCCCAGACGCTGACAAACATTACAAGAGCGGCAATACTCTTTTATGCATTTGAAAACGTCAGGCCAATAAAAATGTTTCAAAATTCTGTCTGTCGTCTTCGTTACACCAAAATGCGCTGCCTTAATGGCATCATGTGCAAGAGAAATTATTTGTGCACGCAAAGGCAAAGGCACAACAAGTTACGTGACTTCGCCGCACGTGGGGGTCCTCCTATTCCGCCACGAACGAACCAACACTCCATTCAGCAAAGAGTAAACATTGGCTCCTGCATAATCATCACGACGATTTGCCAGCGCAAACAATATAGTTAAAGTGTACACTATACAGTTATGACTGAACCGGTAACTGAAAGCTCAAATAATGCAGTACTGCACATGTGGAATTGATACGATTGAATGAGAATAAACATTGTTTACATAAACTTGTAGAGATGTATACTGCACATCTTCAGCTTCGCTTCATGGCATTTCAGTTCGTAATAAAAGTCACTCAACGGGACTTAAGGACAGCCTGCTCATAAATTGCCCTGATCTGACCACTGTAGATCATGGTACAGAAATTTTATTAACATTTAATGATAACTTTGGCTAAATTGAAGGAATATTCGGATAGTGATGCCGTCTTGTTAACACACACTACAAAGCTGAGTAGAATGAAATTTTTAGAGCAAAGGCATCCAATTTCAAAGGTTCCATTGATAAAACCAGTCAGCTAAATTATGTGTCATCAATTTTAGTTTATCTTGTCGGTATGTTGCTTGAAGGGTTCTGCTCAGTGAAAATCAGGCAGCTTTGTCAATATCACAGTTGATTGGTTTTAACGCGGTTTCATCGGTTCCACTGGATCTGCACATAATATGGAATCTCTGTAGAAAGTCATTCCTCATCAGAGGGGGTAGAACTGTTTTTATTAATTTCAGCATTTCAGTCGGTCTATTTACACTTAATGTAAACATGTTTAGAGTCTGCTCTTTGGCAATGAGCTTAGCCATCTCGGTTAGATGTTCGAATGGCGGCTGGAACCTGTCAATGCCAAAGTCAAGTCTGAGGACGCTAAGGGTTCTGCTTTGATCATTCACAGAGAAGGTGACATTTTCATCCACATGACTGCACTCCTTAATGACTAATTCCGTTTGTTTTGGACGGTCCGGAATCTTCGTCCACTTTTCCCAATCATGTGGGTCAACTGCGCAACCCTCCAACTTTAATTTTCTTAATGTAGTCGGAAAGGCATAGTTCTGTGCATAGCTGTTAAATAGATAGATAGTTAAAGTGTACACTATACAGTTATGACTGAACCGGTAATTGAAAGCTCAAATAATGCAGTACCCGGTGAAATTGGACTCCTTTTGGATAAAATTAATGCAATAGACAAAGCACCATCCAGCATGTCTACTTGGACTTCATTGTGAAGCATCAAAGGCGGATAAAACAATTCCACAAGTAGACACTGAAGTTTGTCATTCTCAAATCAACGCAGTCTCTTGCTTTGGCTGATGTTACTGCACATGTGGAATTGATACGATTGAATGAGAATAAACATTGTTTACATAAACTTGTAGAGATGTATACTGCACATCTTCAGCTTCGCTTCATGGCATTTCAGTTCGTAATAAAAGTCACTCAACGGGACTTAAGGACAGCCTGCTCATAAATTGCCCTGATCTGACCACTGTAGATCATGGTACAGAAATTTTATTAACATTTAATGATAACTTTGGCTAAATTGAAGGAATATTCGGATAGTGATGCCGTCTTGTTAACACACACTACAAAGCTGAGTAGAATGAAATTTTTAGAGCAAAGGCATCCAATTTCAAAGGTTCCATTGATAAAACCAGTCAGCTAAATTATGTGTCATCAATTTTAGTTTATCTTGTCGGTATGTTGCTTGAAGGGTTCTGCTCAGTGAAAATCAGGCAGCTTTGTCAATATCACAGTTGATTGGTTTTAACGCGGTTTCATCGGTTCCACTGGATCTGCACATAATATGGAATCTCTGTAGAAAGTCATTCCTCATCAGAGGGGGTAGAACTGTTTTTATTAATTTCAGCATTTCAGTCGGTCTATTTACACTTAATGTAAACATGTTTAGAGTCTGCTCTTTGGCAATGAGCTTAGCCATCTCGGTTAGATGTTCGAATGGCGGCTGGAACCTGTCAATGCCAAAGTCAAGTCTGAGGACGCTAAGGGTTCTGCTTTGATCATTCACAGAGAAGGTGACATTTTCATCCACATGACTGCACTCCTTAATGACTAATTCCGTTTGTTTTGGACGGTCCGGAATCTTCGTCCACTTTTCCCAATCATGTGGGTCAACTGCGCAACCCTCCAACTTTAATTTTCTTAATGTAGTCGGAAAGGCATAGTTCTGTGCATAGCTGTTAAATAGATAGATAGTTAAAGTGTACACTATACAGTTATGACTGAACCGGTAATTGAAAGCTCAAATAATGCAGTACCCGGTGAAATTGGACTCCTTTTGGATAAAATTAATGCAATAGACAAAGCACCATCCAGCATGTCTACTTGGACTTCATTGTGAAGCATCAAAGGCGGATAAAACAATTCCACAAGTAGACACTGAAGTTTGTCATTCTCAAATCAACGCAGTCTCTTGCTTTGGCTGATGTTACTGCACATGTGGAATTGATACGATTGAATGAGAATAAACATTGTTTACATAAACTTGTAGAGATGTATACTGCACATCTTCAGCTTCGCTTCATGGCATTTCAGTTCGTAATAAAAGTCACTCAACGGGACTTAAGGACAGCCTGCTCATAAATTGCCCTGATCTGACCACTGTAGATCATGGTACAGAAATTTTATTAACATTTAATGATAACTTTGGCTAAATTGAAGGAATATTCGGATAGTGATGCCGTCTTGTTAACACACACTACAAAGCTGAGTAGAATGAAATTTTTAGAGCAAAGGCATCCAATTTCAAAGGTTCCATTGATAAAACCAGTCAGCTAAATTATGTGTCATCAATTTTAGTTTATCTTGTCGGTATGTTGCTTGAAGGGTTCTGCTCAGTGAAAATCAGGCAGCTTTGTCAATATCACAGTTGATTGGTTTTAACGCGGTTTCATCGGTTCCACTGGATCTGCACATAATATGGAATCTCTGTAGAAAGTCATTCCTCATCAGAGGGGGTAGAACTGTTTTTATTAATTTCAGCATTTCAGTCGGTCTATTTACACTTAATGTAAACATGTTTAGAGTCTGCTCTTTGGCAATGAGCTTAGCCATCTCGGTTAGATGTTCGAATGGCGGCTGGAACCTGTCAATGCCAAAGTCAAGTCTGAGGACGCTAAGGGTTCTGCTTTGATCATTCACAGAGAAGGTGACATTTTCATCCACATGACTGCACTCCTTAATGACTAATTCCGTTTGTTTTGGACGGTCCGGAATCTTCGTCCACTTTTCCCAATCATGTGGGTCAACTGCGCAACCCTCCAACTTTAATTTTCTTAATGTAGTCGGAAAGGCATAGTTCTGTGCATAGCTGTTAAATAGATAGATAGTTAAAGTGTACACTATACAGTTATGACTGAACCGGTAATTGAAAGCTCAAATAATGCAGGACCCGGTGAAATTGGACTCCTTTTGGATAAAATTAATGCAATAGACAAAGCACCATCCAGCATGTCTACTTGGACTTCATTGTGAAGCATCAAAGGCGGATAAAACAATTCCACAAGTAGACACTGAAGTTTGTCATTCTCAAATCAACGCAGTCTCTTGCTTTGGCTGATGTTACTGCACATGTGGAATTGATACGATTGAATGAGAATAAACATTGTTTACATAAACTTGTAGAGATGTATACTGCACATCTTCAGCTTCGCTTCATGGCATTTCAGTTCGTAATAAAAGTCACTCAACGGGACTTAAGGACAGCCTGCTCATAAATTGCCCTGATCTGACCACTGTAGATCATGGTACAGAAATTTTATTAACATTTAATGATAACTTTGGCTAAATTGAAGGAATATTCGGATAGTGATGCCGTCTTGTTAACACACACTACAAAGCTGAGTAGAATGAAATTTTTAGAGCAAAGGCATCCAATTTCAAAGGTTCCATTGATAAAACCAGTCAGCTAAATTATGTGTCATCAATTTTAGTTTATCTTGTCGGTATGTTGCTTGAAGGGTTCTGCTCAGTGAAAATCAGGCAGCTTTGTCAATATCACAGTTGATTGGTTTTAACGCGGTTTCATCGGTTCCACTGGATCTGCACATAATATGGAATCTCTGTAGAAAGTCATTCCTCATCAGAGGGGGTAGAACTGTTTTTATTAATTTCAGCATTTCAGTCGGTCTATTTACACTTAATGTAAACATGTTTAGAGTCTGCTCTTTGGCAATGAGCTTAGCCATCTCGGTTAGATGTTCGAATGGCGGCTGGAACCTGTCAATGCCAAAGTCAAGTCTGAGGACGCTAAGGGTTCTGCTTTGATCATTCACAGAGAAGGTGACATTTTCATCCACATGACTGCACTCCTTAATGACTAATTCCGTTTGTTTTGGACGGTCCGGAATCTTCGTCCACTTTTCCCAATCATGTGGGTCAACTGCGCAACCCTCCAACTTTAATTTTCTTAATGTAGTCGGAAAGGCATAGTTCTGTGCATAGCTGTTAAATAGATAGATAGTTAAAGTGTACACTATACAGTTATGACTGAACCGGTAATTGAAAGCTCAAATAATGCAGTACCCGGTGAAATTGGACTCCTTTTGGATAAAATTAATGCAATAGACAAAGCACCATCCAGCATGTCTACTTGGACTTCATTGTGAAGCATCAAAGGCGGATAAAACAATTCCACAAGTAGACACTGAAGTTTGTCATTCTCAAATCAACGCAGTCTCTTGCTTTGGCTGATGTTACTGCACATGTGGAATTGATACGATTGAATGAGAATAAACATTGTTTACATAAACTTGTAGAGATGTATACTGCACATCTTCAGCTTCGCTTCATGGCATTTCAGTTCGTAATAAAAGTCACTCAACGGGACTTAAGGACAGCCTGCTCATAAATTGCCCTGATCTGACCACTGTAGATCATGGTACAGAAATTTTATTAACATTTAATGATAACTTTGGCTAAATTGAAGGAATATTCGGATAGTGATGCCGTCTTGTTAACACACACTACAAAGCTGAGTAGAATGAAATTTTTAGAGCAAAGGCATCCAATTTCAAAGGTTCCATTGATAAAACCAGTCAGCTAAATTATGTGTCATCAATTTTAGTTTATCTTGTCGGTATGTTGCTTGAAGGGTTCTGCTCAGTGAAAATCAGGCAGCTTTGTCAATATCACAGTTGATTGGTTTTAACGCGGTTTCATCGGTTCCACTGGATCTGCACATAATATGGAATCTCTGTAGAAAGTCATTCCTCATCAGAGGGGGTAGAACTGTTTTTATTAATTTCAGCATTTCAGTCGGTCTATTTACACTTAATGTAAACATGTTTAGAGTCTGCTCTTTGGCAATGAGCTTAGCCATCTCGGTTAGATGTTCGAATGGCGGCTGGAACCTGTCAATGCCAAAGTCAAGTCTGAGGACGCTAAGGGTTCTGCTTTGATCATTCACAGAGAAGGTGACATTTTCATCCACATGACTGCACTCCTTAATGACTAATTCCGTTTGTTTTGGACGGTCCGGAATCTTCGTCCACTTTTCCCAATCATGTGGGTCAACTGCGCAACCCTCCAACTTTAATTTTCTTAATGTAGTCGGAAAGGCATAGTTCTGTGCATAGCTGTTAAATAGATAGATAGTTAAAGTGTACACTATACAGTTATGACTGAACCGGTAATTGAAAGCTCAAATAATGCAGTACCCGGTGAAATTGGACTCCTTTTGGATAAAATTAATGCAATAGACAAAGCACCATCCAGCATGTCTACTTGGACTTCATTGTGAAGCATCAAAGGCGGATAAAACAATTCCACAAGTAGACACTGAAGTTTGTCATTCTCAAATCAACGCAGTCTCTTGCTTTGGCTGATGTTACTGCACATGTGGAATTGATACGATTGAATGAGAATAAACATTGTTTACATAAACTTGTAGAGATGTATACTGCACATCTTCAGCTTCGCTTCATGGCATTTCAGTTCGTAATAAAAGTCACTCAACGGGACTTAAGGACAGCCTGCTCATAAATTGCCCTGATCTGACCACTGTAGATCATGGTACAGAAATTTTATTAACATTTAATGATAACTTTGGCTAAATTGAAGGAATATTCGGATAGTGATGCCGTCTTGTTAACACACACTACAAAGCTGAGTAGAATGAAATTTTTAGAGCAAAGACATCCAATTTCAAAGGTTCCATTGATAAAACCAGTCAGCTAAATTATGTGTCATCAATTTTAGTTTATCTTGTCGGTATGTTGCTTGAAGGGTTCTGCTCAGTGAAAATCAGGCAGCTTTGTCAATATCACAGTTGATTGGTTTTAACGCGGTTTCATCGGTTCCACTGGATCTGCACATAATATGGAATCTCTGTAGAAAGTCATTCCTCATCAGAGGGGGTAGAACTGTTTTTATTAATTTCAGCATTTCAGTCGGTCTATTTACACTTAATGTAAACATGTTTAGAGTCTGCTCTTTGGCAATGAGCTTAGCCATCTCGGTTAGATGTTCGAATGGCGGCTGGAACCTGTCAATGCCAAAGTCAAGTCTGAGGACGCTAAGGGTTCTGCTTTGATCATTCACAGAGAAGGTGACATTTTCATCCACATGACTGCACTCCTTAATGACTAATTCCGTTTGTTTTGGACGGTCCGGAATCTTCGTCCACTTTTCCCAATCATGTGGGTCAACTGCGCAACCCTCCAACTTTAATTTTCTTAATGTAGTCGGAAAGGCATAGTTCTGTGCATAGCTGTTAAATAGATAGATAGTTAAAGTGTACACTATACAGTTATGACTGAACCGGTAATTGAAAGCTCAAATAATGCAGTACCCGGTGAAATTGGACTCCTTTTGGATAAAATTAATGCAATAGACAAAGCACCATCCAGCATGTCTACTTGGACTTCATTGTGAAGCATCAAAGGCGGATAAAACAATTCCACAAGTAGACACTGAAGTTTGTCATTCTCAAATCAACGCAGTCTCTTGCTTTGGCTGATGTTACTGCACATGTGGAATTGATACGATTGAATGAGAATAAACATTGTTTACATAAACTTGTAGAGATGTATACTGCACATCTTCAGCTTCGCTTCATGGCATTTCAGTTCGTAATAAAAGTCACTCAACGGGACTTAAGGACAGCCTGCTCATAAATTGCCCTGATCTGACCACTGTAGATCATGGTACAGAAATTTTATTAACATTTAATGATAACTTTGGCTAAATTGAAGGAATATTCGGATAGTGATGCCGTCTTGTTAACACACACTACAAAGCTGAGTAGAATGAAATTTTTAGAGCAAAGGCATCCAATTTCAAAGGTTCCATTGATAAAACCAGTCAGCTAAATTATGTGTCATCAATTTTAGTTTATCTTGTCGGTATGTTGCTTGAAGGGTTCTGCTCAGTGAAAATCAGGCAGCTTTGTCAATATCACAGTTGATTGGTTTTAACGCGGTTTCATCGGTTCCACTGGATCTGCACATAATATGGAATCTCTGTAGAAAGTCATTCCTCATCAGAGGGGGTAGAACTGTTTTTATTAATTTCAGCATTTCAGTCGGTCTATTTACACTTAATGTAAACATGTTTAGAGTCTGCTCTTTGGCAATGAGCTTAGCCATCTCGGTTAGATGTTCGAATGGCGGCTGGAACCTGTCAATGCCAAAGTCAAGTCTGAGGACGCTAAGGGTTCTGCTTTGATCATTCACAGAGAAGGTGACATTTTCATCCACATGACTGCACTCCTTAATGACTAATTCCGTTTGTTTTGGACGGTCCGGAATCTTCGTCCACTTTTCCCAATCATGTGGGTCAACTGCGCAACCCTCCAACTTTAATTTTCTTAATGTAGTCGGAAAGGCATAGTTCTGTGCATAGCTGTTAAATAGATAGATAGTTAAAGTGTACACTATACAGTTATGACTGAACCGGTAATTGAAAGCTCAAATAATGCAGTACCCGGTGAAATTGGACTCCTTTTGGATAAAATTAATGCAATAGACAAAGCACCATCCAGCATGTCTACTTGGACTTCATTGTGAAGCATCAAAGGCGGATAAAACAATTCCACAAGTAGACACTGAAGTTTGTCATTCTCAAATCAACGCAGTCTCTTGCTTTGGCTGATGTTACTGCACATGTGGAATTGATACGATTGAATGAGAATAAACATTGTTTACATAAACTTGTAGAGATGTATACTGCACATCTTCAGCTTCGCTTCATGGCATTTCAGTTCGTAATAAAAGTCACTCAACGGAACTTAAGGACAGCCTGCTCATAAATTGCCCTGATCTGACCACTGTAGATCATGGTACAGAAATTTTATTAACATTTAATGATAACTTTGGCTAAATTGAAGGAATATTCGGATAGTGATGCCGTCTTGTTAACACACACTACAAAGCTGAGTAGAAATGAAATTTTTAGAGCAAAGGCATCCAATTTCAAAGGTTCCATTGATAAAACCAGTCAGCTAAATTATGTGTCATCAATTTTAGTTTATCTTGTCGGTATGTTGCTTGAAGGGTTCTGCTCAGTGAAAATCAGGCAGCTTTGTCAATATCACAGTTGATTGGTTTTAACGCGGTTTCATCGGTTCCACTGGATCTGCACATAATATGGAATCTCTGTAGAAAGTCATTCCTCATCAGAGGGGGTAGAACTGTTTTTATTAATTTCAGCATTTCAGTCGGTCTATTTACACTTAATGTAAACATGTTTAGAGTCTGCTCTTTGGCAATGAGCTTAGCCATCTCGGTTAGATGTTCGAATGGCGGCTGGAACCTGTCAATGCCAAAGTCAAGTCTGAGGACGCTAAGGGTTCTGCTTTGATCATTCACAGAGAAGGTGACATTTTCATCCACATGACTGCACTCCTTAATGACTAATTCCGTTTGTTTTGGACGGTCCGGAATCTTCGTCCACTTTTCCCAATCATGTGGGTCAACTGCGCAACCCTCCAACTTTAATTTTCTTAATGTAGTCGGAAAGGCATAGTTCTGTGCATAGCTGTTAAATAGATAGATAGTTAAAGTGTACACTATACAGTTATGACTGAACCGGTAATTGAAAGCTCAAATAATGCAGTACCCGGTGAAATTGGACTCCTTTTGGATAAAATTAATGCAATAGAAAAAGCACCATCCAGCATGTCTACTTGGACTTCATTGTGAAGCATCAAAGGCGGATAAAACAATTCCACAAGTAGACACTGAAGTTTGTCATTCTCAAATCAACGCAGTCTCTTGCTTTGGCTGATGTTACTGCACATGTGGAATTGATACGATTGAATGAGAATAAACATTGTTTACATAAACTTGTAGAGATGTATACTGCACATCTTCAGCTTCGCTTCATGGCATTTCAGTTCGTAATAAAAGTCACTCAACGGGACTTAAGGACAGCCTGCTCATAAATTGCCCTGATCTGACCACTGTAGATCATGGTACAGAAATTTTATTAACATTTAATGATAACTTTGGCTAAATTGAAGGAATATTCGGATAGTGATGCCGTCTTGTTAACACACACTACAAAGCTGAGTAGAATGAAATTTTTAGAGCAAAGGCATCCAATTTCAAAGGTTCCATTGATAAAACCAGTCAGCTAAATTATGTGTCATCAATTTTAGTTTATCTTGTCGGTATGTTGCTTGAAGGGTTCTGCTCAGTGAAAATCAGGCAGCTTTGTCAATATCACAGTTGATTGGTTTTAACGCGGTTTCATCGGTTCCACTGGATCTGCACATAATATGGAATCTCTGTAGAAAGTCATTCCTCATCAGAGGGGGTAGAACTGTTTTTATTAATTTCAGCATTTCAGTCGGTCTATTTACACTTAATGTAAACATGTTTAGAGTCTGCTCTTTGGCAATGAGCTTAGCCATCTCGGTTAGATGTTCGAATGGCGGCTGGAACCTGTCAATGCCAAAGTCAAGTCTGAGGACGCTAAGGGTTCTGCTTTGATCATTCACAGAGAAGGTGACATTTTCATCCACATGACTGCACTCCTTAATGACTAATTCCGTTTGTTTTGGACGGTCCGGAATCTTCGTCCACTTTTCCCAATCATGTGGGTCAACTGCGCAACCCTCCAACTTTAATTTTCTTAATGTAGTCGGAAAGGCATAGTTCTGTGCATAGCTGTTAAATAGATAGATAGTTAAAGTGTACACTATACAGTTATGACTGAACCGGTAATTGAAAGCTCAAATAATGCAGTACCCGGTGAAATTGGACTCCTTTTGGATAAAATAATGCAATAGACAAAGCACCATCCAGCATGTCTACTTGGACTTCATTGTGAAGCATCAAAGGCGGATAAAACAATTCCACAAGTAGACACTGAAGTTTGTCATTCTCAAATCAACGCAGTCTCTTGCTTTGGCTGATGTTACTGCACATGTGGAATTGATACGATTGAATGAGAATAAACATTGTTTACATAAACTTGTAGAGATGTATACTGCACATCTTCAGCTTCGCTTCATGGCATTTCAGTTCGTAATAAAAGTCACTCAACGGGACTTAAGGACAGCCTGCTCATAAATTGCCCTGATCTGACCACTGTAGATCATGGTACAGAAATTTTATTAACATTTAATGATAACTTTGGCTAAATTGAAGGAATATTCGGATAGTGATGCCGTCTTGTTAACACACACTACAAAGCTGAGTAGAAATGAAATTTTTAGAGCAAAGGCATCCAATTTCAAAGGTTCCATTGATAAAACCAGTCAGCTAAATTATGTGTCATCAATTTTAGTTTATCTTGTCGGTATGTTGCTTGAAGGGTTCTGCTCAGTGAAAATCAGGCAGCTTTGTCAATATCACAGTTGATTGGTTTTAACGCGGTTTCATCGGTTCCACTGGATCTGCACATAATATGGAATCTCTGTAGAAAGTCATTCCTCATCAGAGGGGGTAGAACTGTTTTTATTACTTTCAGCATTTCAGTCGGTCTATTTACACTTAATGTAAACATGTTTAGAGTCTGCTCTTTGGCAATGAGCTTAGCCATCTCGGTTAGATGTTCGAATGGCGGCTGGAACCTGTCAATGCCAAAGTCAAGTCTGAGGACGCTAAGGGTTCTGCTTTGATCATTCACAGAGAAGGTGACATTTTCATCCACATGACTGCACTCCTTAATGACTAATTCCGTTTGTTTTGGACGGTCCGGAATCTTCGTCCACTTTTCCCAATCATGTGGGTCAACTGCGCAACCCTCCAACTTTAATTTTCTTAATGTAGTCGGAAAGGCATAGTTCTGTGCATAGCTGTTAAATAGATAGATAGTTAAAGTGTACACTATACAGTTATGACTGAACCGGTAATTGAAAGCTCAAATAATGCAGTACCCGGTGAAATTGGACTCCTTTTGGATAAAATTAATGCAATAGAAAAAGCACCATCCAGCATGTCTACTTGGACTTCATTGTGAAGCATCAAAGGCGGATAAAACAATTCCACAAGTAGACACTGAAGTTTGTCATTCTCAAATCAACGCAGTCTCTTGCTTTGGCTGATGTTACTGCACATGTGGAATTGATACGATTGAATGAGAATAAACATTGTTTACATAAACTTGTAGAGATGTATACTGCACATCTTCAGCTTCGCTTCATGGCATTTCAGTTCGTAATAAAAGTCACTCAACGGGACTTAAGGACAGCCTGCTCATAAATTGCCCTGATCTGACCACTGTAGATCATGGTACAGAAATTTTATTAACATTTAATGATAACTTTGGCTAAATTGAAGGAATATTCGGATAGTGATGCCGTCTTGTTAACACACACTACAAAGCTGAGTAGAAATGAAATTTTTAGAGCAAAGGCATCCAATTTCAAAGGTTCCATTGATAAAACCAGTCAGCTAAATTATGTGTCATCAATTTTAGTTTATCTTGTCGGTATGTTGCTTGAAGGGTTCTGCTCAGTGAAAATCAGGCAGCTTTGTCAATATCACAGTTGATTGGTTTTAACGCGGTTTCATCGGTTCCACTGGATCTGCACATAATATGGAATCTCTGTAGAAAGTCATTCCTCATCAGAGGGGGTAGAACTGTTTTTATTAATTTCAGCATTTCAGTCGGTCTATTTACACTTAATGTAAACATGTTTAGAGTCTGCTCTTTGGCAATGAGCTTAGCCATCTCGGTTAGATGTTCGAATGGCGGCTGGAACCTGTCAATGCCAAAGTCAAGTCTGAGGACGCTAAGGGTTCTGCTTTGATCATTCACAGAGAAGGTGACATTTTCATCCACATGACTGCACTCCTTAATGACTAATTCCGTTTGTTTTGGACGGTCCGGAATCTTCGTCCACTTTTCCCAATCATGTGGGTCAACTGCGCAACCCTCCAACTTTAATTTTCTTAATGTAGTCGGAAAGGCATAGTTCTGTGCATAGCTGTTAAATAGATAGATAGTTAAAGTGTACACTATACAGTTATGACTGAACCGGTAATTGAAAGCTCAAATAATGCAGTACCCGGTGAAATTGGACTCCTTTTGGATAAAATTAATGCAATAGACAAAGCACCATCCAGCATGTCTACTTGGACTTCATTGTGAAGCATCAAAGGCGGATAAAACAATTCCACAAGTAGACACTGAAGTTTGTCATTCTCAAATCAACGCAGTCTCTTGCTTTGGCTGATGTTACTGCACATGTGGAATTGATACGATTGAATGAGAATAAACATTGTTTACATAAACTTGTAGAGATGTATACTGCACATCTTCAGCTTCGCTTCATGGCATTTCAGTTCGTAATAAAAGTCACTCAACGGGACTTAAGGACAGCCTGCTCATAAATTGCCCTGATCTGACCACTGTAGATCATGGTACAGAAATTTTATTAACATTTAATGATAACTTTGGCTAAATTGAAGGAATATTCGGATAGTGATGCCGTCTTGTTAACACACACTACAAAGCTGAGTAGAATGAAATTTTTAGAGCAAAGGCATCCAATTTCAAAGGTTCCATTGATAAAACCAGTCAGCTAAATTATGTGTCATCAATTTTAGTTTATCTTGTCGGTATGTTGCTTGAAGGGTTCTGCTCAGTGAAAATCAGGCAGCTTTGTCAATATCACAGTTGATTGGTTTTAACGCGGTTTCATCGGTTCCACTGGATCTGCACATAATATGGAATCTCTGTAGAAAGTCATTCCTCATCAGAGGGGGTAGAACTGTTTTTATTAATTTCAGCATTTCAGTCGGTCTATTTACACTTAATGTAAACATGTTTAGAGTCTGCTCTTTGGCAATGAGCTTAGCCATCTCGGTTAGATGTTCGAATGGCGGCTGGAACCTGTCAATGCCAAAGTCAAGTCTGAGGACGCTAAGGGTTCTGCTTTGATCATTCACAGAGAAGGTGACATTTTCATCCACATGACTGCACTCCTTAATGACTAATTCCGTTTGTTTTGGACGGTCCGGAATCTTCGTCCACTTTTCCCAATCATGTGGGTCAACTGCGCAACCCTCCAACTTTAATTTTCTTAATGTAGTCGGAAAGGCATAGTTCTGTGCATAGCTGTTAAATAGATAGATAGTTAAAGTGTACACTATACAGTTATGACTGAACCGGTAATTGAAAGCTCAAATAATGCAGTACCCGGTGAAATTGGACTCCTTTTGGATAAAATTAATGCAATAGACAAAGCACCATCCAGCATGTCTACTTGGACTTCATTGTGAAGCATCAAAGGCGGATAAAACAATTCCACAAGTAGACACTGAAGTTTGTCATTCTCAAATCAACGCAGTCTCTTGCTTTGGCTGATGTTACTGCACATGTGGAATTGATACGATTGAATGAGAATAAACATTGTTTACATAAACTTGTAGAGATGTATACTGCACATCTTCAGCTTCGCTTCATGGCATTTCAGTTCGTAATAAAAGTCACTCAACGGGACTTAAGGACAGCCTGCTCATAAATTGCCCTGATCTGACCACTGTAGATCATGGTACAGAAATTTTATTAACATTTAATGATAACTTTGGCTAAATTGAAGGAATATTCGGATAGTGATGCCGTCTTGTTAACACACACTACAAAGCTGAGTAGAATGAAATTTTTAGAGCAAAGGCATCCAATTTCAAAGGTTCCATTGATAAAACCAGTCAGCTAAATTATGTGTCATCAATTTTAGTTTATCTTGTCGGTATGTTGCTTGAAGGGTTCTGCTCAGTGAAAATCAGGCAGCTTTGTCAATATCACAGTTGATTGGTTTTAACGCGGTTTCATCGGTTCCACTGGATCTGCACATAATATGGAATCTCTGTAGAAAGTCATTCCTCATCAGAGGGGGTAGAACTGTTTTTATTAATTTCAGCATTTCAGTCGGTCTATTTACACTTAATGTAAACATGTTTAGAGTCTGCTCTTTGGCAATGAGCTTAGCCATCTCGGTTAGATGTTCGTATGGCGGCTGGAACCTGTCAATGCCAAAGTCAAGTCTGAGGACGCTAAGGGTTCTGCTTTGATCATTCACAGAGAAGGTGACATTTTCATCCACATGACTGCACTCCTTAATGACTAATTCTGTTTGTTTTGGACGGTCCGGAATCTTCGTCCACTTTTTCCAATCATGTGGGTCAACTGCGCAACCCTCCAACTTTAATTTTCTTAATGTAGTCGGAAAGGCATAGTTCTGTGCATAGATGGAAATGGAAAATTCTTGCAGGGTTAGTTCCTCTAACTGGGTCAGTCCAGCGAACAGTTGTTTGAATGATGTTGCCAGCGACTCTTTGTCATTCTCAAAGGATCCATCTTTAGTCGACAGGTGCAGGATGGCCAGGCTGCATGTAGCCAATTCTCATCTCAGGTTGTCTATATACATTGACTTGCAATGCAGGAAAGGAGTTGTGTATGACGTGAGAAGCTAAAATAATCAAATAAAGCAAAGTAATGACCGATTGAGATGTGGATCTTTCAAATAAAGTTCTAAGTATTGTTATGGGTTCCTGCCTATTGTGAACAGAAAAGCGTCGTTTTAGGGTATGAACAATATTTATTTAAACACAATAAAGACAAGAAACCAATCAATGCATTTGAAGTCGGAACAGGCGGAACCTGAACCCTTGACACAAAACGCCCCAAAAGATTTGCATGCACTAAACGCCGTAGCTTCCTGCGATCAGGCGTGGCAATTACAAAATCTACGTCATTGAGGTTTTTCTCTATAACGTAGGGTCCAAAGTATTTTGCTTGTAGAGGTTTTCCCAGTAAGGGCAACAGGACCGAAACCAAATCTCCTTCGTGAAAAGACACTTTGGTTCATTTGCGATCATAATAGCCCTTTGACCTCGCTTTCTCAACCACTTCAGCTGCATTTGCCAAGCGCAATGACTCCTGCAAGCGATGTCGCAAAGATAACACAAAATCAATTAAGTTTTGTTTTGGCAATCCTTGCACCCAATCATCATCCAACCATTTACACTTAATGAAATGTAAAGGACCTTTGACATCACGACCATCAAATCAAAAGCCGAAAACCCGATACCTTGAATTGGGACCTCGCGGTAAGCAAAAAGAACCCACAGCAAAAGCTGATCCCATGCCATCGGATAGTCCTCAATCAACGCTTTAAGCATGGACTTCAGTGTCGCATGGAACTTCTCCAAACTACCATTCGTTTGAGGGTGAAAAGCACTGGTCTTAATGTGAATTACATTACACTGCTTGAGAAAAACATGCATAATCTTCGAAAGAAATTCACTGCCACAATCAGACAAAATTTCCTTGGGAAAACCAAAAAGTGAAAATGCTTCCGTTAAACACTTAGCAACTTCCTCAGCAGTGTGCGTCTTAAGTGGAAGCGTCAAAGGGAAATGCGTGACCAAATCCATAATTGTAAGTATGAATCGGTTTCCCGAAGGCTTGCATACTTGCAAAGGACCAACAATGTCCATTGAAATTTGTTCCCATGCATTTGAGATGATGGGCAGGCTGACCAAAGGCGCCTTGACTTTTAAAACCCCCTTCCCCAGACGCTGACAAACATTACAAGAGCGGCAATACTCTTTTATGCATTTGAAAACGTCAGGCCAATAAAAATGTTTCAAAATTCTGTCTGTCGTCTTCGTTACACCAAAATGCGCTGCCTTAATGGCATCATGTGCAAGAGAAATTATTTGTGCACGCAAAGGCAAAGGCACAACAAGTTACGTGACTTCGCCGCACGTGGGGTCCTCCTATTCCGCCACGAACGAACCAACACTCCATTCAACAAAGAGTAAACATTGGCTCCTGCATAATCATCACGACGATTTGCCAGCGCAAACAATATAGTTAAAGTGTACACTATACAGTTATGACTGAACCGGTAACTGAAAGCTCAAATAATGCAGTACTGCACATGTGGAATTGATACGATTGAATGAGAATAAACATTGTTTACATAAACTTGTAGAGATGTATACTGCACATCTTCAGCTTCGCTTCATGGCATTTCAGTTAGTAATAAAAGTCACTCAACGGAACTTAAGGACAGCCTGCTCATAAATTGCCCTGATCTGACCACTGTAGATCATGGTACAGAAATTTTATTAACATTTAATGATAACTTTGGCTAAATTGAAGGAATATTCGGATAGTGATGCCGTCTTGTTAACACACACTACAAAGCTGATTAGAAATGAAATTTTTAGAGCAAAGGCATCCAGTTTCAAGGGTTCCAATGATAAAACCAGTCAGCTAAATTATGTGTCATCAATTTTAGTTTATCTTGTCGGTATGTTGCTTGAAGGGCCCTGCTCAGTGACAATCAGGCAGCTTTGTCAATATCACAGTTGATTGGTTTTAACGCTGTTAAAAGGCCTTACAGAATGATGGCTTCAGAGGCAATAATACAAATCTGAAAATGACTGGCTGAAGAGGATTATGGATTGTGTTGAAAAGAAATTTGATGATATAAATATAACTTGGGATGGCCACCGTGCTGATGTCAGTCAGCATTAACGAATTGTAACCACTGCCAATTTTCTATCTTGATGCCAACACCACCGCACTGATTC
Source organism: Bimastos eiseni (assembly GCA_959347315.1). Lineage (NCBI taxonomy): Eukaryota > Metazoa > Annelida > Clitellata > Crassiclitellata > Lumbricidae > Bimastos > Bimastos eiseni. The sequence continues at coordinate 28,103,101 of OY365817.1, forward strand.
GGCAGTTGTTTGTAATGCTGTTCATAATGTTAATCCAAAACTTGTTTCTGTTGTATGCACTAGCAAATAAAATACAATGGCACTGGCCGGAAGTTAATGGAGAAGAACATTATGTAATTATGATGGGTGGCTTGAATATCGAAATCGCTGCTCTCATGATGCTGGTCATCTTATGTTCATGTAGCACGATGTTATGTCTGTCTAGTGTCTGCCAATAAATTATTGTTTATAAAATTTAATCTGATAGAATGGTGTAGTCACTTTTAGTGCGCTCTTATCAATGGAACTGGTCAAGAGTTACCCTCTCTGCAAGCATCTATGGTCACTTTATTTATGATTCAGAAACAAAGACTTTAAGAAATACACTGATCGTTTGTAAAATGTGATAGATTAATGAAGAATTGTATAGAATTTCTGTTAATGGTTCAGCATTTAAAAGCATGCATTTTGCAGCATTTATCTTGCATGTTTCTGTACATGTTTGTGATGGCTGACCAGCGGTGTGTTCAGTGTGCTCTTGTCAATGGAACTGTGGTTGAGAGTTACTCTCTCTGTACGGATGACTGTGGACACTTAACTTATGATTACGAAACAAAGACATTAGGCAATAGTTATATAAATGATCTGTATAAGCTTGATAGATTATTGAACCATTTTATAAGGGCCATGCCATGTTGGCAGAATTTGTAGTTCCTTTAGGTTTGTCCATTGTCACTGGATTGCAAGCCTGTCTTAACATAGTATGTTTGAATTGTAGAGTTTGATTTGAATTTTATTGCAAATCTAAAAAGTAAAAAATATTTAAACTGCACCAATGTCTCCTGTTGTTAATATGTGAAATGTATTGATAAACTTTATATTAGACTGAGAATAGGCATATTGCGTGCATACTTCATGCCTGTAGAGTGCTCCAAATATTGACAGTTCCAAATGAATTTTAAGTGTCATTTAATCGAATTCATAAATAGACTTGTTGTTTCCTGTAGTGTCTTAGGTGTTTGCGAGCTAATACCATGATGATAAAATCAACTCCAGTCCTTGAACAACAGAAGTCTCAAAAACAATTCTGGCTGTTGTTAATATTTTTTGAGCTACTCTTTCTAATGGTGTAAATTTTACAGCTTGATCACTTCTCCCACATGCCTGTATATTTACAATGCTGTATATTTACAATGGCCTTTAAAATGGTTGTAAAAATGCAAATATGTGCTTTTTGTCATTTTCAGATGGCCACTATGGAACAGATATACAGGATAAGACTAATCTAATTGCTTATTTGTGCACACAATATTGACATTTATTGCAAGTGTTACACAATAAATCTGCTGATGAAATTTGGTCAGTCATTTGGTGATAGTGAGAGTAGTGAATTACTAGCCCCAGACATGGTCGTTGTTTTTCCCGCCATTTTCAATCTGATGCTAGGAAAAAACTATCCATCTGTGGTCAAATTCTTCATGTAGCCCTTACTTAGTACCACAAAGAGCAGGTGTCCTGCAAATTTCATCAATATATCGACAAAACTAGCTGACATATGGCCTTTTGAATATGGTAGCAAATGAAGGTGTGATGTCAAATCACTACACCCAGACGCCTCAAAAATTCCAGCAAAAAAAGAAAAATGAGGATATTGCTGCAAATTTTTGCACACCACATTCTAAGGTATCAATGAACATTCCGTGAAAATTTAATAGAAATCAGAGATGATTGAGTGGGAAACATTTGCTGATTTCAGACGCAATGACCCTAAAAATTAAATTTTTCCCAAAAATTTTTTGCACTTCTGAAAATGTGCAGTTATCCTATCTTTATCAGAATTCAACGCTGATTCCAAATATGTAACTCTTGCTTGTAGGTACAAAATGCACAATGTTACAGTAACACAACGGGCTATAGGGCAGGGTTGCCGAATGGAAAGAGTGCTCAGAGAGTACAGATTTGAGCTTGCATTTATGAGGTCTCTGTGTATATTCATTGTATAAACCATTTTGTCCCAGATTCGGATTTAATTACCGTGAGAGCACATGAGTACGTGCGGGTGAGTTATATTAGTCAAACCATCCAGTTCAATGGGTATGTTTGTGGAGGTTATCATCGGTCAGTGCCTCGTGAACTGTGCCTGTACTGGGGCGTTTCTGTGAGGAAGTGGGGTGAAGCAAGATGCCTCTGCACTTCGCATGAAGACCGTGATATATTGTTATGATAATAATTATATTGAATATGTAAATTGTTTTTACCATATTGTGTGTTATAATGTTTACTGTTATCACATATTGCTTTTTAAGTTGCTATTGTGTATTATTGCTCTTATTATTATTGTTATATTTTTTATTATTATTATTATTATTATAGATGACAGTTCTTATTTGTACAGGAAATGTGGATTGAAATTTCATGTTTAAAGCACCACATTTGAGATGTCTTTTAATACTTTGGTCCGTGCACATCTAGCCAATCTGTCTTCATTTGCGAGAAATCGAGCATTTGGTGGATTGATTGATGGTTGATTCGATGATTGCAAGAGGATTGAGAATCTAATTTAGGAAATTTTCTTTGACATTTGAGCAGTTGAACTCTGTCAGATTTTATATAAGTTTTAGTATTATTATGGATTTATCCCCAGTTAGATCTGAAACATTTACGTACTTATGTGATAGAATTTCAAACGGTACTTATTGCTAACATGTTGATTAAAATAACTGTTTTTAAGGACAATGGCTTGAAAACGATTTCTAATCTTGAGAATGTGGGAGAGGACAGTGTACAGTGAAGGACAGTGTGTTATGTTTTTGACGTCATCACGTGCAGGGCCGGACCGAAGGGGGGCAGCGTTTCAATAAAGTACATATATACTTACTTACTTACTTAGTCAGAGTCGCTCCGGGTCTAACTACAGTCAAAGAGTAGCAAGCGGATGAGGAGATCCTAGGTAAAAGCCAGAGGTCCAGAGGAAGCCCATCCAAGTGGTAAGGCCCAAACAGAGGAGGCACGGTGCTGCAGAATAGCGCATGAGAATGGAATTATTATGTAGATCTGTAATGTCTTTACTCAAACAGTACGTAGGTGTCCAGCCAATCGCAAAAATCCCAACAGGCCTAATGTATTAACTACATCCATAAGGATCATAGCCCTTCAAAGTATTGGTACACGTAATCTATCGAAATGAAGCAGAACGAACTTTTAATTAACAATATAAAGTGGGAGGGAGCTAGGCCTAAGCCAAAACACTGCGTCCAGTTAATCATTCAAACTATATCAAACTAACTTAGGAGTCAGTGGCTGTTCAAACACAACCAAGCCTTCATCAGAGTGTAATTGGCAAAAGAAAAGTGTTAGTCATAATACAGAGCATTTGTGCGCAGAACTTGCTCGAGGTCCCTACACAGTGACGCCCCGGACGAGAGTCGAACCCGAACCCGCTCACTCAACGCACACTGAACATTACGGGCTGACCTCTCTAACCGATCGGCCACTATACCACACAATCTTATAACGTGATAAGTTGCCTAACTTAAATATATTCACATGATTTGGGCATTGAAGACTGATTTCATGTGAAACTTAGATATATCGACAATCCAGATTCATCGAAATCATTACCGGTTTTTATATAATAATTGTTATCATTATCGCTGTTAATATTATTATTATTATATTTATTAGACAAGGCGCATAAACGGCACTGTTATAGCGATTTAACTTCATTGAACCGCTTGCAAACGCACTGCGGGCACATCATATTATGAACATTTAAATAATGTACACTGGTCAGGGCCGTACCGAGCTATAATTGCGCCCTGTGCCCAGATAACTGCGCCCTGTGCGTAACATCAATTTGGCGCCCCCAAATTTTAAAAATAGTGCATTTTATGGAATAATAAGTTATTCCATCCTGAAGTTTGCACCCTTTTCGCATTTGCGCCCCGGGCCTAGGCCCCGCTGGCCCCCCCTTCGGTACGGCCAACAAGGCATGGCCCTTATAAAATAGTTCGATAATCTATCAAGCTTTTACAGCTCATTTATTTAACTATTGCCTAATGTCTTTGTTTCGTAATCATAAGTTAAGTGTCCACAGTCATCCATACAGAGAGAGTAACTCTCAACCACAGTTCCATTGACAAGAGTACACTGAACACACCGCTGGTCAGCCATCACAAACATGCAAGATAAATGCTGCAAAATGCATGCTTTTAAATGCTGAACCATTAACAGAAATTCTATACAATTCTTCATTAATCTATCACATTTTACAAACGATCAGTGTATTTCTTAAAGTCTTTGTTTCTGAATCATAAATAAAGTGACCATAGATGCTTGCAGAGAGGGTAACTCTTGACCAGTTCCATTGATAAGAGCGCACTAAAAGTGACTACACCATTCTATCAGATTAAATTTTATAAACAATAATTTATTGGCAGACACTAGACAGACATAACATCGTGCTACATGAACATAAGATGACCAGCATCATGAGAGCAGCGATTTCGATATTCAAGCCACCCATCATAATTACATAATGTTCTTCTCCATTAACTTCCGGCCAGTGCCATTGTATTTTATTTGCTAGTGCATACAACAGAAACAAGTTTTGGATTAACATTATGAACAGCATTACAAACAACTGCCGAATCAGTGCGGTGGTGTTGGCATCAAGATAGAAAATTGGCAGTGGTTACAATTCGTTAATGCTGACTGACATCAGCACGGTGGCCATCCCAAGTTATATTTATATCATCAAATTTCTTTTCAACACAATCCATAATCCTCTTCAGCCAGTCATTTTCAGATTTGTATTATTGCCTCTGAAGCCATCATTCTGTAAGGCCTTTTAACAGCGTTAAAACCAATCAACTGTGATATTGACAAAGCTGCCTGATTGTCACTGAGCAGGGCCCTTCAAGCAACATACCGACAAGATAAACTAAAATTGATGACACATAATTTAGCTGACTGGTTTTATCATTGGAACCCTTGAAACTGGATGCCTTTGCTCTAAAAATTTCATTTCTAATCAGCTTTGTAGTGTGTGTTAACAAGACGGCATCACTATCCGAATATTCCTTCAATTTAGCCAAAGTTATCATTAAATGTTAATAAAATTTCTGTACCATGATCTACAGTGGTCAGATCTGGGCAATTTATGAGCAGGCTGTCCTTAAGTCCCGTTGAGTGACTTTTATTACAAACTGAAATGCCATGAAGCTGAAGATGTGCAGTATACATCTCTACAAGTTTATGTAAACAATGTTTATTCTCATTCAATCGTATCAATTCCACATATGCAGTAACATCAGCCAAAGCAAGAGACTGCGTTGATTTGAGAATGACAAACTTCAGTGTCTACTTGTGGAATTGTTTTATCCGCCTTTGATGCTTCACAATAAAGTCCAAGTAGACATGCTGGATGGTGCTTTTTCTATTGCATTAATTTTATCCAGAAGGAATCCAATTTTAACGGGTACTGCATTATTTGAGCTTTCAGTTACCGGTTCAGTCATAACTGTATAGTGTACACATTGTACACAGGTTGTCTTTCTCTTCAAATGTGCAAAGAAAACAGAAAATAGACAGAACTAAATGCGGTCGCTATCGCATCCGTTCAAGTGTGGTCCAGTGCAGCCGTTGCCTGCAAGTAGAATGCCAACAAGCCATGTTTCTTTTGCAGGTACCTTCGAAACCATCTCCTTCATTCCATGACTTCACATTAATGCCATCGGGAAATGATCCGGCAACTCGCTTACTAATACAATGTTCGAGAGAGTTTTGTAGCCTGAACCATAATCATTTCTCAGCTTACTTATAACACCGGGGACCGCCCGTAACTTACGCATAATATTTTGGTCTACTGCCAATGGTCACCGATGGTCAGAACAAAATATTTCCGGCACGTGATTGATACAAAGGAGTAAGTAAGCTTTGTATAAGTTTAAAAACTACACTAACCATAACCCTAAACGACTCTCCAAACGCCTAACCTGACCCTCACAATGACCATGATCGACCTTCACAACACATAATTATAGAACTTTTAGTTTTTTACAGAGGAGTGTGACCGTGTGGGTAAAATGCGAACCGGTAAAATGCGAACCGGTAAAATACGAACCTGTTTTCGATTGGCTGCCAAAGGTAACGTGACCGGTTCGCGCCTATGGTTGCAATTTATATTTTTATTCAACCAGCCAAATATTTTCGGCAATTATCTATAAACGACACTAGGCATGACCCTGAACCCTATCTATCAACTACACTAACCCTATGCGTAACCGACCCTCACAATGCCCACCCTGACCCTAACCGACCCTCACGATGTCTTTATCTGATCCGTTCGCGCCTATGATTCGCATTTTGGTTCGCGCCCTACCGGTTCGCAGTTCGCCGGTTAGCATTTTATCAACACCCAGTCCAGAGAAGGTTCGGGTCCGGTAATATGCGGTTCATATGAACTTATATTCGGTAAAGTCTTACCAAAACTACGTTAATTTCTTCAAAACTTTCAATTCAAAGAAATATAAGCATCTTTCAAGTTTCATTGATTCATTCTGAACAATTTTTAACTTCAACAATCTCTTACATTGCTAACCGGAAGTTTATAAACGGAGCATGAAACCTTATAATTTTCACCGATAAGCCCAATAAAAGCCCAAATTGACGAGATAAACCGTGCCAAAATAACATTAAATTTCTCTTTTCTCGAATACATTCAAGAATGTGCAGATATCCAGTTCGCTTTATAGATAAACAATGAACTTATAAAATAATATTCATGCTTGTAGATAGTGTTTGCACAATGCAAGGGTTCCGTGACTATAACAGAACGCACTACTAGTTCAAATCAACCCCAGAGACAGATACCAAAGGTAAACAATCTGCTACCTATCGACAACTAGAATGATGCCCAGTACTTTGTCACAGTGCTATAGAAGCTAACTACACTGTGTAATTCCCGGATTAGCAGTGGAACAGGTCTCAAGTATGTTGCTCAAAATCTTCAGCATGATAATCTAATGGCTGGGATGTTGAACTGTCAAGAGAGAGGCTGAGGCTCTATTCAAATTCCACCTAGTCAAATTTTTTCAATATAGGCTTCATTTGCCTCCCCAAGCGAACAAAATTAGCCATAATCAAATCAAATCATTTTATTTGTGCCCATCATTATATAAGAGTATCACGTCCACATCATAACAAAATAATACGTCGATAGAAAATGGGGAGCCCAGAAGGGTCGCAAGACCCACTAAGTAATGAGTACACTGACCATACACAACATCAAGTGGCAAGGAGGAGTCACCCACCCAAGGCTACCCACTGTCATTTACCAAATTGAAATTGCTAGCACTTCGAAACCCAAGGCTGCCTCTTGCAGATAGCTTAGTGAATTTCTCCTCTTCAAATCTTCACTGTTGTCAATTCTGTTCAACCTTAAGCAAGTCCCTTATCTAAGATTAGGAAAAAACTTATAAATTGATGTCCAGTTCTACCACGTAAAGCAAACTGTTAATATTTCTTGGACTACAAAACACACAGCTGTGATATGTTCTACTAAAAATTAAAAAAATGTACAGAACTTTCTCTCACCACAACTTACGACAGCGATGACTGTCATTAATCTTGAACAATCTTTAAACGTGCAGTTTCTACACGACCTGTACAATACCAACAACATTAACCGGTTTCTTGATACATGTAATAGTTACTTTACAAGAGCTCTGCAGCATAATATCACCAAATAAATGCTCTCTCAGCTGTACAAGAAGACTAACGTCCCAGGCCAAACTACACAACAATTTTATCTCTACAAAGAAATAATCTCTCAAATGTACATGCAACATATCAAGAACTCCCTTGATTTATACTTTAACAAACAAACGATCCTTTCATAGACGCTTTAACAGACGAATGATCCCTTCATCGACACTTCAAAAAACGAACGATCCATTCATTGACACTTATAAAAAATATCCCTTTATTTTCACTTCAAGAATTGATTGTAATTTCCTTGGTGTATTTTATGGCCTTCATCCAGCCTGCTTAGTACTGAGAGCAATTGTAAAACAGTCATATTTACAAAGACCATGCCTTGCTGCTACTTCTGCATAGAAATTAAGAACATCCTAACTTCTAAAAACCAATAGAAACAGCTCAACAAAACCATAATAGGCTTATTAAAAAGCCATTGACATTTCGTTTAACAAAAGTCAGAAAGCCTTCATAGAAATTTGCATAATTCCAGTCAAACAACAGAACACAGTGTGTGCATCATCAGTTTATGTAACAAATTCTGATAGAATTCACGTAGCACAATAAAAGACGTAATGTGGCGTAATGCAAACAGAGCGTAATGTACATGTGGTCATCTAGGTTGATCACAAGAACGAAACATCGTGATTAATGCTGACTTTGACGATTTGACTAGAATATAATCGTTATTTGATTACGTAATTAATATGGCTACACGTTACAAAGCGTAATGTAACTAATCAGATAGGCCCTAAAAGAAAGACAATTACACGATAAAACGCTGGCCTTCACATTTTGACTAGAAATCACAGTTTGGTGAGATTTCAAGTTTCATAAATGAAGTTTTAGCAGTTTCTTCAACACCGACAACGTCAGCATAGGCATATAGAAATGAAACACTTGTGGTTGGTTAGATCAGCGTTTCCCAAACTTTTTTGTTCGTGGAACCCTTTTGATCCTAACTTGTTTTTGGCGGAACCCCAATCCAAAATTTAACATATTCTGCTGTAGGTAGAGACGCTCATAGGTTTAGGCCAAGATTAGATCAATAATAACAATTTAATATCAATGACATTATTGACATATGAATACTCTTTCCTTTAACGTTATAAAAAGATGTTCAGTAAAACCCTCCTAAGAAAAACTTCTTATCATTATCAGCGGAACCTTTGTATTCACTTCACGGTTCCGCGGAACACAGTTTGGGAAACGCTGCGTTAGACGATAAAAGCAAGGCTAATGTGAGCAAAGGTATCAGATGCCAAAATAAACCCAAACCGTAGTCATTCAGATTTGAACCAAATTGGGTTAGCCATTGAAACTCGTCATTTCAACTGTATCATTTAAACTCCGAATTTTAAAACCGCAACTCCGAAGCTAAGCGTAGGGCACCAGCTTATTCGCGAGCACTGAGTCAGGTCAGAGAGAGTTGTCCAGCGAATTGGTTCATGGTCACGACAAAGCAATGGTCCATGGACACCACAAAGCATTCTAACGGCAAAGAATCTGCAAATCGCTTGAGTGATGGTTTGATCTCATCAACCAAATCCGTGTGGAATACAATGGCAAGTGGTTCAGCTTGAACCTACACTGGGTTCAGCTCGATGAACCGCAAATCGTTTGAGCACGAACTTAGCAAGTTGAGTAGCAGAACCTCGCACGAGGTTCAATGGATCTTGATCAAATCGCCATCGATAGGAGGGTGTCGTTCAAGAGTGTTGTGTTGACTCCAGCAGCAAAGGTTCCAGCCAGGGTGGCGTTGGTCAGATGGTGTTTCCTGATGAAGGCCCATTCGGGGAATTCTCCGAGGTCGAAGTAGACGTATCCCCAGGTGTTGATGGCTATCTGCAGCACCAGGATACAGATGATGCTCATCGGAAGTCCAGCTCTCAGCTGCAGCAACAGAACCAACAGGTGGCTGGCATTGTTAACAGGAATAATTGCCTATACACCATGGAAGACTATTTTGCATCATTATTATTAGTATCATAATTAGTCATTAATATTATTAGTTTGTATAATAAGTTATGATTATTATTAGCTATTATTATTAGCATTATTTGTTATTATTGTTAGATATTATTATGACAATCATTATTAATATAATAATAATAATTAACTATTATTATAAATAGTATAATAAGTTGCTATTATTAGTTATCATTATTATTAATATAACCATTATTAGTATTATAACTGTCATTAGTATTATTATTGTAATTATTATTATTATCATTATTAACAAGTGGATCTTGCTCCTATTGTGCCATCGGTTTTTTGCACTAGACTTCGGTGCTTCAGAAGTTACTAATAACAATGTTAATTACCATGTCGAGTATCTTGATGTCGCCATAGGCAAAGACGATGGCATTCGGTGGAGTGGAGACGGGAAGAATGAAAGCAAATGATGCGGAGATTGTTACAGGAATCATGAGATACAGAGGATGGATGTTGACCGTCTCAGCCTACAACCATCACAAGCAAACATCGGTATAGTAAGGTAATAAAAGGGCCAGGCAAGGTAGGGAAGATGAGGTAGGGGTAGGGTATCAGGATGAGGAAAAAATAGGAAGAGTAAGGTTAAACAAGTAGAAAAGTTACGATGAGATAAGAGGAAGTCGGATGATTATCGTATATCAGATGAAATCAGGTCAACGTAAGAAATGCATAGTAAGAAGTAGGCTACAAAGGTAATGTGAAGACAAGGTAATGTGAGAGCAATGAACGTAAGGCAGGTAATTCGAGGTATACAGAAAAGGAAGGTAAACTAATAGGTCCAAATAAGCTAATGTGAAGTAATTAAGGTAAGTTACAGTAGGAAGCAAGGTACAATAAAATAAGAAAGGCCGCACAAGCAGTAGATAAAAGAAAGCAAGAAAATTCACGGTAAGTCGAGTAAGGAAGTTAAACAAAGGCAAAGAAAGATAGGTGTAGAAAGATAGGTGTGGAAAGGTAGGCGTAGAAAGATAGGTGTAGAAAGATAGGTGTAGAAAGATAGGTCTAGAAAGATAGGTGTAGAAAGATAGGTGTAGAAAGAAAGGCGTAGAAAGATAGGTGTAGAAAGATAGGTGTAGAAAGTAGCTGTAGATGAGCTGGACAGATCCGTATACTAACTGACCAGTTCAGCTAGGATCGGCATGAAGATAGTGGCAGTGGCGACGTTACTCGTGAACCCCGTCAAAGCAACAGTCAGCAGACAAAGAACGAGGACAATGGCCCATCCGGGCATGTAGCGAAAACTGCTCAGCATATCACCAACGATGACGGAAAGACCAGAAATCTACAATGCATAGGCCTACACAATTACACATCCAGAGAATGAGGGCCTACTCGTGGCCCATTCATTGGCAAATGACGTTTCATTGTGTGTACTATTATTATTATTACCATTATTCTTCTTATTATTATTTTTTTTATTATTTGCTGATTCTATTATTATTATTATATTATTATTATTATTATTATAATCATCATCATCATCAATATTATTATTATTATTATTTCCCCTCCCCAGGATTCCAAAAATTAGGGGGCCATGTTCTCGAATGGCTAGTCTTCGCAAATGGTTGTATTATCATCATCGTCATCGTTATCATCATCATCATCATCATCATCATCATCATTATTATTACATTCATACATATATATATATACATACATACCTAGGTCAATACATACATATCACTGTACACACATATACATACATCTAGGTCAATATATACATATGTATACATTTACCTAGGTCAATACATACATACATACATTGTACATACATTAATTCATACATACTAACACACATTAAGAACAATCAGTGTGACCTAACTTCAGACAATCTTCGAACAGTTCAAGCACCTTTCCAACAACTGATTACACACACATTTACACATGCCAAATGTGTTACGAGTAAAAGAGCAACTGCCAACCTTGCAGGCATCGGCCAAAGCGAATCCACCCCCGAGTAGAATGATGACACCCCACGGCATCTTCTTATTGACCGTCTGCCAATCGAGCAGAGCGAGTGAGCGCTTCTTCGAAGATGAAGACGACGATGACTCGTCTTCACCTGATGTGTAAAGTAACTTGGGTTAATTGAGTAAAGTAACTTTGGTCTGATGAGTAAAGTAACTTTGGTTTATTAAATTATAGAAGAAGAGCATCCCCTTAATGCAATCAGGGTATGAGGTGCTAGCGACTTCATTTTCTTAACCTCGGTATATGAGTCCTCTCCCTCGCTGTCTCATCTTCCCACTTAAAGCGTACGGTCTGTCACCTTATCATAGCTGGGTTGGCTATAGGCGCACATGGAGCAGAAATCGTGAACCAAGTATTTTGTCTGTTGGGGATTTTAGTCCCTACATATCTTGCCTGACATCCAGAATCCAGCATGCTAACCACAACAATATTGAGCAGAGTAAAAATAATAATAATAATAATAATCGATTAATAAGTAAGAACAGCCTCATTTCCATCATTGTTGTGGTAACGTCTACATTGATATACTAAGCTTCCGATCGATTTAGTCATTTAGACTTAGTTAACTGAACCGGATACTAACTGGCAATGGATTTTCTTGATCGCAGACAATCGGGTAATCTCGACGGTAGCAGGAAGAGAAATGCAGAGACAGTGATCGCAACGCTTGAGTCAGTCACATACCTAAACACAAAGGCAGTGACCAACATCAGACAAGGAGGCTGGTTAAATACTCTTATTATGGGGCAATAGTTGTAGTTTAAGTTCAACAAAACTAAGTGACAACAACGATCATTATAGTCACCTTCCTCCTTTTTCCAGGTTTGGAACTGGCACTGCCAGAGTCTTATTTCAGGGAAATGGCGGCTGACTAAAAGATGCGTGGGAATGTGCGCTATTTTAATAAATGGCTGTACTCTGTATCGGCAAACTCGGCAAAAAGTGATATCCGTACAGCTCTAGCGTATGTGTCAAGTTACGCATGCATGTGGGTGTTATGTGTGCATGTAAGTATGCTTGTGTGTGTGTGTGTGTGTGTGTGTGTGTGTGTGTATGTGTGTGTGTGTGTGTGTGACGCAAACCATATACAAACGCAAAAACATGCATACACATTAAAATATAAGCAGTTAAACACATACAAACATTAATGTCAATGTGGAGTGGTAACCTCGGCAAATCCAGAAAGCAAATTTGCTTAGTGCCTTTGCATGAAGATTGCCCCTTGATTGACCGACTAACTCATTGATTGATTGACTCATTCACATTCATTCATATATTCATTCATTCATTGTATTCATAAATGATTTACTAGCAGTAATTAACGATAAAGCCGCAATTAAATAAGAATTACATCTTTATAATAAAAAATAGAAATTCCTTCCTTCCAGAGAAATAAATAAAAACCAATGAATTCTTTCTAGATAGATAAATAGATATGATTTAATTCCTACTCAAAGCAACACCATACAGGCAGACAACACTGACTCAACTGCACAATTGATGTAGGCGTAAGGTTCACTGTATGTCTCTCTGTTCCTGTGTGTTCATTTTGTCTATGTCTGAAAGTGTCTGTGTGTGTGCCTGCTTATGTCTGAGTGTATCTGTGTTTGTCTATGCTTGTCTGCCTGTGTTTGCCTATGTGCGTAGGTGTGTTTAGGCATATGTCTTAATGTTCTACTACTGACTTGTTTGGCATTAGACTACCCCATCCAGGGACGAACTCTGGTTCCCTAGACAGCCAAAGCAGAGCGAGGACGACGAAATGACAGAGAACCGTTGCCTCAGCAAAACTGAAAGACAAGACAATACAAAGCAACACAATACAATAAAAATACAATTCAGTATAACAATGTGGACAGATGTTGTCAGAAACTTGACAGAAAGGCATCAGACACCTACGGGCGATGAGTCAAAGGTTGTTGATTGATTGGTTGATTGATTTATAAAGCCAGGCATTGAAATACCAAGTGGACTGCCCTTCTGGATATTTCCTTAGTTATGTCTTAGACATCCTGCAACATCACCTCACCTAGGTAGATGGTAATTAAAAATTTATATAACGTCACATTTAGTCACGCATATCCTCGACCAAAATCACACCTGTCTTAATAGCTATAGTCTGCCTCATCTGACCCTCTGGAAACCAAATTCTATGACCTTCCTCGGACTATGCCCTTTGGACAACCTCTCTGAGTAGACGCAGCGCTTGTGAATAAGCTGGTGCCCTGCACTTTCAAAGAATCTGAATTAGAGGTCTGCGGGTAATCCCGTCAATTTGACTTTAAATCTGACCTACTATTGACAGCCAACTAATTTGGCCTTAAATCTGACCTAGTATTGATTGACTCTCACCTAATTTGACCCAGTTTTCTGTATTCTCGTTTGATGACCTGTGTTGCTGTTTCCGTATTTGAACTCTTTTCATTCTCATCCCGTCGAAGAAACGCTTCTCTGACGAAAACATATCAGACAAAACATTAAAACGAACAATATTAAAGGAGAAAATTAAAATCAATTTAAAAGTTTCACAATTTTGGCCAAAATTACTTGAATAATACAATTATTAATTATACAAGTATTAAATATGCTCTACATGAAGTATCATGATACACACACACACATATATATATATATATATATAAGAATATATATATATAAGAATATATATATTATATATATATATAAGAATATATATATATATTATACACTCATTTATGCACATTTTTAGAGCCTAGACTTGAGACTCTAATTGCTAGACTCTACATTGCATACAGATAGCATATACCCCTTACTTGTATGAATGGTTGCTTAGCAAAATCAAGGACTGACCAAGGTGGGCTAAGAAGTAGCTGCCTTGGGGAGTGCCGTCTCTCCAATAAAAGAGGAAAAATTGTTTGCTATGCGACAATAATTACTGGAATAAGTAACAAGTTTTCTGAAAATCCTACCGTGGTCCAAGAAAGAGAAGGAGGAGCCAGAGCCAGGCCAGAATAAGAGCCAGGATCATGTTCGGTAAAGCCAAGACGAACCAGGAACTAAAGTTGATTCCAGCATCACCTCCGTAAATCCTAAAACAAAATCCATATTCATATATTATTTAGAATTATTCCAATTCCAGTCGGACGATCAATCACCCAAGTAAACCCTCTCCAAGTCACAAGTATTGTGAATGCTCTCCCCAGCACAGTCACTAAAACACTCGAAGAGTCTGAGCACCACATCACTCCCGTGCTCAAATCACTTCACAGGCTTAATATCCTTGACTGTCTGTCTGTCTGCCTGTATGTCTGTCTGTCCTTTCATCCGTCCGTCCGCTACACAGAACGACGGTGCATTAACAAGTAGCGAATGAAACATCCCCTACTCCATTTGACATTACAACTTAATTAGGCCTACAATTACATCAATTTTAACCTTATTGCGTTGCATTCACGGATTTCTATAGCGTCTCTCAAAGCATGACCTAACCAGCGGCGCTCCAAGTGCGAAAAGTCCCGCGGGAAAAGAAAAGTCTTAAGCATACGGGCAGAAACAGAAGCACCCCAGTTAAAATCAAAGAATGAGTCGTAGAGGGAACAACTTTATGTTAGAAAGCAAATAGCCAACAGATGCATAAGCGGGGTATTGGGCAGAAGCAGTCCGAGTCAGAGGCAGTCCTACGCATATAGGGGCCCATATACCACTAGTTTCAGTTTAACGACAGGGATCATTAGCGTCACCCTCCTCCTCTACCCAAGCTGGTGACTGGTACTGCCGGAGTGCAGTGAAGAAGCAGTGGCGGATTTGATCGGCATACGTACGCATCAGCCTGTCCCTTCAAGACGATGTTTGGTCCTGTCCCCGTAAGAGTGGCCGTTCCCCCGATGTTCGCTGCGTAGGCAATGCTCAGTTTGAGGGCCTTGCTGAAGTTCTTGAAATGTCGATCTTTGATGGCGTCATCCTCCAGAGACAGACGATCATTATCGATCACCATTGTCACCTCTTTTATGCTGCTGTTAGAAGAAAAATAGGATCCAATGATCAAGGGTTTCTGATCATCAGTTGTATAAAATGTCACCTCAACTGGCTTTTATTTATTTAACATCATCGTCGGCGTTGTCGTCGTCGTCATCATCATCGTCGTCATCATCATTGTTATTATATAACAGCAATAACATTAACAATGATAATAATTTCAAACTGACAAACAGCAGAATGACTACAAACATAGCACAACTGAGTGATGATAAGTTATTACAGAAGTTGAATTTAACCGTCGGCAGCCATTATGTATACAACGGGGAATACGGGTATCCAACTCCCTTCCTCAGCCATGTGCCCCAGCGTCTTCTCCATTACTCTACTAGCCCTACCGTCATCCATCCATCCATCCATCAATCCATCCAACGATATATATATCGAAATGTCATGCGCAACTAAAGACACATTTATCAACAGAACCGTCTGCCTGCCTTTCAATCCGTTCCTCTGTCCGTCTGTCTGTCAGTTCCTCGGTCCGTGTCCTTCCTATTTATGCACATAGCTTGCTCCCTAGTCACGTACAGTCGTGTGCTGAGACTACGCAAGAGAAGGATAGTCGCAATAGACGACGACGACGACGTATCCCATGAATGAACTATGAACACACCTCCTCTTCTGCCGCAGCTCAATCGCTTCCTCTCTCAGATCTAAATCAACGAACGAATGTCTGAGGAACGGAAGGAAGGAAGGAGGACGAAGAGACGGTCAGACACACAGACACGCAGACAGACGCAGACTGCTCTGGCAGACAGGCAGAGAGCTAGACACACAAAGTCAGACACACACACACACAAGAGCTATAGACAGACAAACAGATAGACTGAGAGGCAGTCGGACAGACACAGAGCAATAGGCAGACAGACACAGAGCCAGACAGAGAGACAGACGAACCGACAAACACACCTAGAGCTAGAAAGACAGACACGGGGCCAGACATGCAACAACTAGACGAACATAGCCCCACAAAGAGATAGACAGGCATGCATCTAGACGAAGACAGACACAAATTCAGCCAGACTGACAGACAGAGCTATATACACAGTCATCTGATGAAGCTCCAATATCATCCATTCTAACAGACTGAGGCGACATAAACACCATAATCGAAAGAGGGAACGAACGCCATCCACAATCAAACCACCCCTCCTCTCCACCCACTCCCACCCCACCTCTCCACCCACTTCCACCCCTCCTCTCCACCCACTCCCACCCCACCTCTCCACCCACTCCCACCCCTCCTCTCCACCCACTTCCACCCCTCCTCTCCACCCACTCCCACCCCACCTCTCCACCCACTCCCACCCCTCCTCTCCACCCACTCCCACCCCTCCTCTCCACCCACTTCCACCCCACCTCTCCACCCACTCCCACCCCACCTCTCCACCCACTCCCACCCCTCCTCTCCACCCACTCCCACCCCTCCCCATCGGATTATCTCGTCTATATTTTATAGCGCATCTTTCGCTCCCCATCCATCAGTCGATCAAACTGACTGGAAATCGATAGAAAAAGAAAAAGCACAGTCGCACTTTGCGGAGGATTTCAGCAGACATGTTAAACAGTGTCTAGCCATACCAGACATTTGATGTCGGGGTTGGACAGGAACGTGCCTGGAATATTAATATGTAGACATTAAATTATATGTCTATTTGAAAGTATGTATTTATGTGTATGTATGCATGCATGCATGCATGCATACATACATACATACATACATACATACATGCATACATACATACAAACAAACATACATACATACAAACAAACAAACATACATACATACATACATGCATACATACATACATACATGTATGCATGTATGCATGTATGTATGTATGTATGTATGTATGTTTGTTTGTATGTATGTATGTATGCATGTATGTATGCATGTATGTATGTATGTATGTTTGTTTGTATGTATGTATGTATGCATGTATGTATGTATGTATGTTTGTTTGTATGTTTGTATGTTTGTATGTATGTAATGATAATACTGGAACACACAAAGAGAGAGAGACAGACAGACAGACATACAGACAGACGGAGACAGAGAGAGATACACAAAAACAGACAGAGACAGACAGACAGAAGGAGAGACAGAGAGACACGGACAGGGAGAGAAAGCAGATCAGCTGCTAAGCGGTTTCATCAAGGACGAGTAAGCTTTAAAAGTTTACGACATGATGGAGATACTAATGAGAAACCAAGTCCGGTTGCTATGGAGATGAAGATGAGGAGGCAGGGTAGGTGCTGAGGCAGGTTTCGTTGATGACTCGCAGCATCCAACAACAAATAACACTGATGACGCTTCGTGACTCAAAATCGTAATTTATCATCACACAACCTCTGACATTATATGAGGCAGACATTAGTAGACAGACGGACGCACAGACGGTCTTAAACTGGCGCTGCATAAATGTGTTTACTCTCTCCTATATCTTGTTTGTCTGATGCCACTCTGGTCCATTTCAAGACAGAGAGCATCAGTGGTGCCAGAGGATGCGGAGGCGGCGGATACTGAGGCAGGAGAATTACTGTCCACGGACACCTGATAATGGCACCACCAAAACCACCTGCTGCATAGACGTCACCAGTAGTGGCTGCCAAGAAGACCAACAGGATGACATAGGAATTACACATTTGTCTTCATCAACACCCATTTTCAGAGAGTTTGTCCCACCGCAAGTGCAAAAGTTAAATATAAAGATAAACATGTTCTCTTTAAATATTAAGTTGTTTAAATTATACAGAATACCTAACAGAAGTTGAAAAGATGTCGAATATTCAAGGATTTCAATTATATAGCTCGACGATTAACATTATATAGTATATATATACAGACTTTGTTTTGCATTACTGATGGCGCATTGCAGCTGTGGACCAATTGCGTCATATATGCGCTGACCGTTACCGCGACTCTATTTCCATCGCCACGGTAGGCCTATAGCCGCAGGTTTGCTAACATCCCAACGATATTATCGCCTCTTCTGTACCATTATCGCTGATGTTACCGCGGTATTACCGCATTCCCCATTACCCTGTCAATCTCTACTGACAAGGGTGACTACTCCATACGCACATATACGTCTCCTTCTAAAAGGATTCCAGATTTATATAAGCAAAGACCAGATCTAATTACATGCATGTAAATCAAACAACAGGTATACCCACACGTTGACTAATTCAACATCATCATCATCATCATCACCACCACCCTCGTTCGTCATCCGCTCCTGCCACACGGAGCTCTGTGACGGCTCAGGTGACGTCTGACACCTTGACGCGCGTCTCACATGACGCCTATACATGTCTGGATGCTTGACATGCTTGTCCACACAATCACTGCATGTGTCATTAGACTTTCCAGGAACTCTGCAGGTAACCAGATTAAGAGGAACAACCAACGTCTGCTGACCGTCAACACCATACACCCACCCATCTGCCTACCCATCCACCCATCCACACACCCACTCATCCAAAACCCACCACCTACCCGCCCTAACCATTTGTCCACTTACCCATCTACCTATCCACGTACCCACCCATCCACCACACACCCCATCCATCCATCCATATATCCACCCACCCACCCATCGACACGCCCACACTCATCCACCCTATCCACTCATCCACCACACACACACCAATCCAACCTATTCATTTACCCTCTAACCCATCTACCACATCCACCCACGTATACCCATCTACCCTGTCCAGTACCCACCCACCACCCACCATACTCATCCATCCATCCATCCACCCTACCCATTCATCCACCCACCCGACAGGCTTACCCACGACGACTCCCGTGCGCACTGCCCTTCCCATCCGAGATATAGAGCTCTGCAGCAGCAGCAGCAGGAGGCCATCTGCATCAGCCATTCCCGTTTCTATGGTGACCTTTAACTGATCTACGACGCACAGGTAACATTAATTAATCTCTCCTCAGAACTGAATGAAACGACAGACAGACAGACGGACAGACAGACAGACAGGACAGACAGGACAGACAGACAGACGGACAGACAGCTGATACTAAAAGCGACCGCACTTTAAGAACAGCTGAAGATCTAAGAATTGATGTACAGTATTGTTAGCATTTGATTATTTGATTACACACGCATACGGTTCTTAATTACCACGGAATTAATGAGCGACTCCATCCATTCTTTCCTCTCTCAATCCCTTCTTTCTATCCATTCCTCCCTCTTTCCATCTCCGTCCATCCATTCATCCATCCATCAACCCATCCATATATCCATCCATTCTTCCTTCTTTCCCGCTATCTACTCATGCACTTTCTCCATCCTTCATCCCTCTCCTGTCTCCACCCGTATAAGGTCCGCCCGTCAGTCCGTCGATACATCATCCGTCCAAGCCTTAAAAATGCCTCCCTCCCTCCCCTCCATGCCTACCTCGCTCCCCCTACCTCCCTCCCTCCCCTTTTCCTCCTTCCTTCCCTCCTTCCATCCATCCATTCATTCATCCCGCCCTCCATCCATCCATTCATCTGCCAAGGCCGGCAGCATCTGACGGATAAACTTACGTCACCCATAATAGGATGAAATAACAACATCTATTACTTAAACTCACTTAACCTACCTAACCATACATCTGAGCAATTCCTCCCTGCGCACCTACCCACCACCCTTACCCCCTACCCCCCCCCCCCCCCACAAAAAAAAACACGCCCCTCTCAACCATTCCCAACCCAATCCAACACACACATCAATCCCGCATTCCCGACAACACACCCACCTCCTCGGCGCACTCACAGACCCGTATGACGCACCGCGCATAGCTTTTGAGAGGCAGCGATGCTTCTGGTAAACCGGAAGGCCGAGGTACCACTTGTGTAACCCGTGTGCAACCGAAGCCATTAGTACAAGTGTCAGCTTACGGTCCGACCGTAACCCCTCAGCGAAACGCGCAAATGATAACACAAAGTGCTTTTGACGCTATAGCAAATCAGTTTGTTTTACAACGAAAATGCTTAGCGAAAAACGTGGGACCGTCAGTCGGATAAGCAAGGCTGTTTACCGTTTCGTCTGTATTTCGCCAGAATTTGTATTGTATTGTATTTGAGCCTTTATAAAGCGCCTCTAGAAGGGTGAACCGTTGAGAAGGGCCGCCAGTGCGCAGGGCTACGCGAGAAGAAGCAGGTTTTGAGAAAAGCGAAAGAGGATGAGAGACAGCCAGGTAGAGTTTAGAGTAAATAGAAGGAGAAAGCTTGTTCCACAGAGACGGACCGATTGAAGCAATGGATCGAGACTGAGCCACAGCAGTTCTAATACGAGGAAAAGAAAAGCCTCGTATGGTTGCCGACAATTCAACTCCTTTAATAATAACTTGCCATCATTCTTTCATACTAAACTTTTACTCAGCTGCGGTTTCTCAGTTTGAAATTAAACGGAAATAAAATAAGGATCTATATACATCGGAACAATGTCGGCTCGCTTACTTTCCTCCAGCGCTGATATAGCGCCGTCGTTTTCGCTGGTTCTCGGCCAGCAGCAGCTGTGAGCTCTCGTTCTTCGGCATTCCTGCCGCAGCCACATCCAGCATCGATCCGTCCTTCCTCTGTGGCTCCTCCACGGCCACATCCACCAACGTATTCGTACTCTCGTCCTTAGGAATCCCGATTATCGGTGGACCAGGATAGGGGGACATGACGTCCGGATTGGAACACGCCGCAGTGGGACCGAGGACGTCGTCGAGAAGGGTGATACAGGTGTCGTTCTTTGGGAACCCGAATGGGACGTCGAGGCCGTCAAGCGTGACGGAGCTCTCATTCTTGGAGAACCCGATGGGCACGTCGAGCGCGTCGAGCGTGACGGTGCTTTCGTTCTTTGGAATCGGGTGGCTGGGTACGAAGAGGGACCGGAAGTTGATGTTCTGGTCGTCGGAACGAGGATGGTGATGGTGATGGTGGTTGTGGTTTTCTGGGGTTATCTTGATCTCTAGCTGAATCTGTTCGTCTGAAAGACATGGAAATTTAATATCATCATCATCATTGTTATTATTATTATTGTTATTATTATCATTAATATCATTATTATTATTATCATTATTATTATTACTACTTTTTTATTGCCCCGAGGTACATATGATCCCTCAGGGACTATAAAACTAACCTAATATGTTAATTGCTACTATTATTATTATGTATTAATGTTTTAATTGTTGCTGTTGTTTCCAGTACACTAACTAGGTGCTATGAGCAACATTAGTACTAAATATCAATCAGATACAGAAGTTCGTTGCTCACTTGATGAGTTCGTGTGGTCCTTTGGAATGAGTCGCTCGAGTTGTCGCCTGCGATGCTCACCGAGCTCCCTTAGAACAGCGTGAGCAATGGGAACCATCATGGCGGTCGTAGCAGTGTTACTTAACCACATCGATAGGAATGCAGTGACACTCATGAAGCCAAACATTATCCTAAACACACACACACACACACACATACACACACATACAGAAAGATATCTACGCCTTCACTGGCAAATGTCACAGCATCGTCATGCGATCATACATGCTGTGGTGACGGTGACTGAAACGAACACGGATGAAGCTTGTCGACCCATCGTAACAAAAAGCAAGCAAGTAAGTATATTCTTTACTGAACCAACTGCATATCCGCACTTGAAGGGATGTCATACAAAGTCCCTTTGATTGATTGATTGAAGGATTGATTGATTGATGGATGGATGGATGGATAGATAGATAGATAGACAGACAGACAGACAGATCAATCGATCGATTAGTAACTATGCTGAGTCAGCAGAAAACCGCGTTTAAGGTCCAATTGCTCATGGGCCATAGATGTTCTGTCGTGCGGTCACGTGTGCACTTCTGAACTTAGGAAGGAGGGCAAAACATCAACTGGAGTTGCATCGCATTGTATTACATTGTATTGTATATGCATGGATTACTGACCATGGAGGCTTTGATCCAACTAGCATGAGAACTCGAAGAGCCACGCGCTTGTGTAGATTCCACTTCTCGACCGCAATGGCAATAATTAAGCCTCCCAAGAACAACATGTTCGCATCCTTTAAGAGAACAACACAGCTTGGTCAAACACGTCTCTTTCAGAATACTTATGAAGCGCCCTTAGATTACATCTGTCGTTTTAACAGTTACTATGTATAGAGCCACTCACGAGCAAAACATATCAGAGTCGTTTTCAGCACACCTGTCCTCCCGTGTCGAGTTCCACTACCAACAGCCCGTAAACGCAAATGTAATAATCGTGAACTTTGAATTCGTGAAACTGCCATTTGAAAGTCAAGCGCATGGAGCATCGACTTATTCGTGAGCGCTGCGCCGTGTCTGAAGCTGTCAGGGCCTATAGCAATCCTCTAATTTTCTTATATCTCTTCGCGTCGTTCAAAAAGGTGACATGGGAACAAAATTATTGACAGGCGTTCAGTCAAAACGAATCGATAGTCATTTAAAGTCAAAATCGATAATAGAACGAAACGAAAGGTCGGGAAGGCACACAGACTGACAGGCAATTGTAGGCCTATATATATATATATATATATATATATATATACTAGATGATGTTTAGAATTAAATTGCATGGCGAGAGATAAAGGAAGACATGGAACCAGGATAGCATTAGGCCTAGCAGAAGAACAGCGTTTGCAGTTTGCGTGAGAGACTTGTGCCGACCAAGCAATAAGTTAGGTATAATAATAAGTAAGGGTCAAGCAAAAACTGAAGACATTCTCCTATTACAAGTACGATTTACAATCGAATGACATTTGATCACGTATACAGCTTTGCGTAAAATGGCCAAACAATTCAAAAGGATAACTTAGGAAATCGAAAGATATACGCAAAGATTTAATTTCCAGGAGTAGATCTAAACGGGGTTTAATCAGTAATACTATGGGACTATTGTCTCTGTCTCTGTCTGTCTCTCTCTCTCTGTCTCTCTCTCTCTCACTCTCTGTTTCTCTGTCTATGTGTTGCTCTCTGTGCCTCGCTGACTTTGCCTTTGTCTCTGTCTGCCTGTTTGTTTGTCTGTCTCTGTCAGCCTGTACCTCTGTCTCTCTCTGGCTCTGTCTCTCTCTGTGTCTCTCTCAGTTCAGAGAGGTAAATAAATATTTATATAGCGCCAAAATATTTATATAGAGCTTCTTTAGAGCCAGAAGTCCTTCAGAGCACTACATAGATGCTTTCATTTCTGTCCTTTTCCTGTCATCTATTCTAGTAATTCATTTGCATAGTGACGTAAGAACACTCTGAGTTAATTATGTTGCACAGGACTTCGATGGCTTGTGTCCGTCCTGTCCACAGACATAAATCAAATTAGAGAGACCGGTCGGATGACAGGCCAAGGGGTCACGACCTCGACCTGTGCCCTTTCTTGAGTGCTCCCATCCGCTGCTCCGTGCGTACTCTGAGATATGGTGTCGGCATGGTTTAAGGAGTTGATGGCAGATCGCGAAACACGGTAGAGGGTATCCGTTTGGTCAACCCCTAGATTCTGGCCTGGCACCAAAACTGACCAAGGAACCTGACTCACACGGACTTCAACTTATATAGCACCTGTGAATATGAATACATCTGTACATGTCGTGTGCGTTTGCAGACGTCTGGTTAAAGAATATGCTCACTTACTTACTTACTGTCGTACTTACTCACTTGCTTACTTACTTACTTTCTAAGCTGTAAGCTGGTAGCGCCAACACAGCATCTTGTAAGCACTGAGAAACGTTGGACACTTGCGCTTACAATTCCACACGATTTCCTCGACATCCTACACACACGAACGAAGCAGTACTCCGAGTACAGTCCAAACCGTACAGTCGTACACGGAACAGTAATCGGATACGCCCTGGGTACACTCTGTGCCGATGTGAACAGCGCCATGTCTGGCGCGAGTTGCCGAGACGGTCCGTGAATTATTCAGGAAATCGATAGACGGAATCTGTTGTTGTAGGTTTATAGGCAAAAAAGTCGTCGACTCCGCTAGGGGGATGCCTACCCCTGCATGATAAGCTGTGAAGACTCAATGGCGGTCAAGCGACCATCGATGGTGCCCTATGCATTGGGGTAACAGCGCTATAGAAGTCTTTGGACTTGATTCTATGAGAATTGTATTGTATTTATAGCATTCTAGAGCGCCTCTCCAAGACTCCCACGACAATCTAATCAAAGGCACTTCTAGAATGGACCCATGGGATTGATGATACGCCATTAGAATGATAAAATGGATAATTATCTTCAATCTCATATATTGGACAAGATGCTCAGATAAAAATTATTCAAGATATACGGCGTCAAAGTTGTTGCATTCCAACTGGCCCACCCTATATATATGGAGGGCATGCCAAAGAACCCCTTGCCCGCCGTATCTGCTGCTGGTGCTCACCTTTAGGTAGTGTTCGCAGACGTCTCTTGAGTCCATGATGCCGAACCAGGGCATGAAGACGATTGGCAGAAGAGCCGTAACAGCCATCGGAACCACTTCCGTCATCCAGTAAACCGCCATCACTAGTATGGCGTAGGCACATTTCGCTGCCTGCAGTGTAAACATCAACAATCAATTTTCATGCGTCATCATCATCCTGCATCATCATCATCATCATCACCACCACCACCATCATCATCATAAATCATCGTCATCATAAATCATCATCATTTACTTTATAATTTTTCACTCACACAGACCATCACCTCCGTCACCCCATTACATAACTACCCAATCAACACTATCACACTTTTGAGGTGCTGATCCTAATGATGATGATAAAATGAAGTATGATCCTAATAATTAGAAATTGGTAAAATGAAGTACGATAAAAAATAACTATTAATAAAAAGAAATCGATAAGGAACTCTGATTATGATATTGGAAAAAGGAACAAGAATATAGGCCTTAAATGTCGGCCAATAACTGATTAAATAACATTCCAATAAATTTCTATATATTTTATCTCCGTGTAAATAACAATGCTGAATGACATCTGCGCATGATCTGGCATATGCTCTTGCATAACAATAAACGATTAGCATCATCAACGATCAGAAATGAGCACGATGATGACAGAGAAGATAGAGTAGTTTAACAACACCCCATACCTGCGATGTGTATATAATTGGGATCGGCATAAGCACAATCGGCGTCAGAACTGCCACCAGATTTGCCCGGTAGGCCCATAACTGTTGACGAATGGGGACCGACGGCTTTTTATCACCGGCGTCGGACATATTCCTAACTTTTCGCGAAACCCCACCGGGAAAAACGCCGAAATGCGCTACGACGCTCACACCATAAGTCTAAAACACCGCGCAATGATTAATATCCACAAGACAACGCCAGAGATTGGTAATCGATAAAAACCAGCTAACAAACGACTAAAAATATACGACAATAGAGGTGATTCACCGCCAATGATTCGATAAATGAAATGTCAGACGCCAAACAATAAAAGCATTCAGCGTTCATGGCGGACGGTCGCTGTCAGCACTTCCTTGTTTCAGGTCGACCGTTGATGTTTACGTCATATCGTTGACAGCGAAGGCAGTTCCCGAAATTTCGGGCAATATTTTAAAATTAACGACCCCGAATCGAAATCCATTCCTGGCATTTAGAGATCGTGGGGATAGCTCTCTGTGGAGCCAACTGCTGCACCATACGATGCTGCTACTACTGGACTGGCATAGAGCCAACGCCATGCAGACGATCGATTCAACGGGAGCCAAACGCTTTCCGCCCGGCCGCGCTGATGCGAACGCGGTGGTAGACATGGGCTCGACGGGCCCCGTGTTGTAGCTACATGTACAGCAGATATAATTTGAAAGGCGACGACTGAATCCTCGTCGTAGCGAAATTCAATCGATTAGTCGCAAACTTTCCACTATCTGGCGTATATTTTCCACAGTCCAAAGCAATTTTCACAAGAAAGTGCGAATTACTCAGAACCAAGCAGTCTGAACCAGCAGGGTAATGGCTGCAACTACCGGACCGTAATTCAGTATAATATATGGGCATTCGTAGTCTCATACAACGGTGACAAGGCGAATCTTAGAACTTCTATTGCACAAGTCCTACTCTATTTAATCGATGGCATGCACTTGACAACAAATTGGCAATACGGCTAATTCTGGGGTTGCCCGGTTTGGCGCTTAGAAATATAAATGCTCGGAGTCTAGAACGGACTGACAATCCACTTCGATATCCTACCAATAACCTATAACTCCCTACAATACTCCAACTCCAAGCCCACGTGTATATATTTGCAAATTCTGCACCATCCGTTATAACCATAGGGCAATCAGTATTAGTCGACCCCCGGTCACTACTCATCTCAAGTTTTCCAACAGAGCCATATCCCACACTACACTACGCCTCTAAAGCGATCGTCGTTACTAAGATACCGCGCATCCAGTCGCTACGTGGCGCCACGGTTCATGTGGTTTGACCACCACACAGACCAAATACACAGCGGAGATAGGAAGTGTCATATCTTAGTCTACGACTTTACCACCTTTGTTACAATTACGATATTCGTTATATCATTACTCAGTTGGTGCTTAAAGATGGTTATTTATACATCTACGGTACAATCTCGACGCTGCTAATTTTCAATTAATTTAGCGGGTCTGATCTTTTTCCGCGATTTCCGTTTGAATGGGTAGGCCCAATAACCGTGCAAAACCGTCCAATAGGCCGATATAATAGATTCTTTGTATCGGTCGCAGATACATAATTCAATTGCATAAGCTTACATCTGGCATAGGTATATTATTATATATCTGCATGCATGTAGGTCTATCTCTGGATATGATGCCTCTAGGACTGTACCTGGCTCAACGATGATTATTAAGCTCTGTTTCTCAATTTCTGATCAACCTATCCAGCGCCACATTATGTTTATATGTATGTACAAACACATGTATGCAAACAGGTATGTATGTTTGTGCATTCGTATGTATCTATATAGATGACTTTTGTATATGTATGTTTGTGGGTTATGTTTGTATACATATGCATAGATTTGGATATACCTACAAAGATCCATTTAAAAACAAGGGCATCTTCTTTCAGATGATGAAGAAATAAGAGAGAAAAACTGGAACACTCTCTTCATATGATACAGTCAAAGTCCCATATTCTAAAAGTACAACATAGCTCGATAAATGATGAGAAATGTAAGAAGCAACATTCACCTAAAATTCAAATTAGCCTAAAAAGGACAAACACACACACACACATACCTACTTACACACACACATATAAATGTCTCCAAAATGCAACTTTGATTAATCGAGTAAATTTCATTAATTTAGTTCTGTTACGTAGAGCATCGACAAACTTTAAAATGTGGTCACAGAGTCAGTTATTTCGTTCTAGTCACCGACGTTTCAATCAGCATTTACCCTAAATGAAAAATGATGCAACATTTTCCACTCAAAGTTTCAAATTTTCATTCTTTGTCATATTGTTTACTCTAGAAATGGACTGATTGATATCACAAAATAATCAATCAAAAATTTAATCAATAAAATTTTTTGACGATTAATCAATTTATTCATCGCGAAAATCCGCTGCCCAAATATACATCTGAAAGGTAGTACATGTAGACTATGGACGAACCCTAAACAATATACACAGATAATGAACAATCAATCGAAAAACAGACTCAGAAAGGAGCAACATTCTGCTTAACTAGGGTTGTGTATTAACGCAGATCATTAAATAATGTAAAAATTATCTGTATATATGTATATCTACACAACAAGTGTCTATCCTAACATACGTAGAAAAGCCTGAAGCGTAACAACTTACCCCAACAAAACAACAAAAACTAAACCATGGATAGGAAAATAACATTTACAAACGACGTCAACTTAACGTTAAATCTAAAAGTTGCACTTAATAGAAAAACTCTTTAAAAAGGAGCAGTTTTGATCGATGACGCTCCTAGATCTTGGCAGGCTCCACTTCAAATACCAGTTCAGATACCAGTTCAAATACAATTTCCAACGCCAGTTCAAAACCGGTTGGTCTAGCATTTCATCTTCAGTCCATGTAGAAAGGTCCTGAAGACCAGACGTTGAAGCTGGGCCAATTTTATAGGAGAGTCCACTAAAAAGAGGGACACAATATCCCCAAAATGTGAAGTATGGGTTCGCGCCTGCTCCCCTGAGATGTTTACTGCTCCTTGAGCAAGTCTACTGCTTACAACCGCTCAGTGCAATTGATCAGTATGTAGCCATGCTTAATAATAATAATAATAAAAGTAATAATAATAAAAACAATAATTATATTACATCTCAACACAGCCATACAGCTACAAGGGCGCCGATAAAAAACTATAACATTGAGTGGAGTAAGCTTAAGAAGTGAACAATGATGCCTACAAAAACCAACTGAAACACACACAATAACAATAAGAGTGGACTGTATTGTTACCTCCATTTCAATCTTGTAAGGCAAATTAACAAACCATACTGTAATGTAAGGTACATTTTGCAATCGTAATCTCTGAACTTCTAAAGAGCCACTTGAAAGTCAAGCACAGGGCACCAACTTGTTAATGAGCGTTTATGCTCTGCAGAAAGGACAATATCAAATACAGTTGTACTGTATTGTACTTGTAGTCCTTCAAGGGTCCTTCTGCGTGTAAAAGTAAGATGACAATGTCTAACAATCGAAAATTCAAGCGCTGCGTGAGTCATGGCTCGCCCATCTTAACAACAAGTCAGGAGTCAAACCCCAGTTATAGCGGTAAACTGGCCAATATTCCACCTGTCATTCAATGGAGGACTAGTGCATCATCCAATAGAAACACTGATATTTAAAAAAACATGAATGGTTGTTTCCTTTGTTTTCTAAAACAATTGACATCGGCCAACAGAAAATGGGTCATAGGTCACTCAATAGATCATCTGGAAAAGTCCTCTTTTCATAAGATGATGAATTCTGGTTTCTGCATCAAACTTAAGTACCTACAGCACGCACAGTTCACTCCAATACCAACTGTATTATGCCACATGATGCATTAAGGCAACAAATAGCATTAATACATTGCGTAGAGACAGGTTGAATTTTTTAAATGCGATTTCCCACCCAATGATATTTTATTAGCCAACTTCGGTAAAAAAAACCCAATCTTTTTCATCGCTAACTCAGGAAATGACAAACGAGCTTATAAAATTTTTTAGGAGTTCATTCTTGACAAGTGGCACCTTTTCTTTGCCAACATCACAGGTTACGATTAATTTCTGTACAAATTCAGACAAGATGTTCTCGTCCAAAGAAAGAAAACGAATGTAGGTCCTTGTGACAAACGAATGTAGGTCATTGTGAAATTCTTTGCAACACTTCTGGATGTGGAATTGGTCTCGAAATGTTGATTTTAGAGCCAGTTTTTTGAGAGAAAACTTGATTCACATCAACTGTCATCATCGTTGTCTGACCCAATTAACTCATTCAGTGCTGGAGCAAGTTTTGTCCAATTGACTTTCATTTCGAATCGTTCTCCTGGAGAAAAACATTTTAATTATTATACTATTATTATAATTACTATACTACTATTATTATTGAACTAATATTATTATTATCATCATTATTAGACTATTATTAATTATTATTAGACCATAATTATTATGTTTCTGTCCGTATTCTTAC
Organism: Bimastos eiseni; assembly: GCA_959347315.1. Lineage (NCBI taxonomy): Eukaryota > Metazoa > Annelida > Clitellata > Crassiclitellata > Lumbricidae > Bimastos > Bimastos eiseni. The sequence continues at coordinate 28,133,480 of OY365817.1, forward strand.
GACTTTTCTTTTCCAACAAGGCTTTTTGCACTGAGGTGCCTCTGATTAGATTGTAGCAGGAAAAGCGTTTTAGAAATATGTAAATACAATACAACAACATTATTATTACACTATAATTAATAGACAATTATCACCATAAATATTAGACAATTACTATTTTTATTAAAAGACTATCATTGTATTTGTTAATAATAGTATCATTATTAATATTACAATAACTAATATTATTGATGTTATTACATTGCCACAGTGTCTAATATACAAGACATCCATAGATGACACACCAAAACCAAAGTGTAATCAGATGAACATCCAGTAGATTGGTTTGAAAGAGGTATGGTTTAAGTTAACGAAATGACACATTGGGACTGTGCAGAACAACCAGGAAACATTAAACGCAAGGGGTTTCGCAATTCGAAAAAGTCTCGACAAAATGTAAAATAATTGAAGGCAGTGCAGTGATATCAAGTGAAAATCAGTCAATTAGAAGTTAAAACTAAGTTAATGCAATGCAGTTATATGAAGAGTGTGTTGAGTAGAGTAACTGCAGGAAAGCAACAGACCGATCATCTACCACAAAGACATAAAAGGCAACAGACAATACACTGGAAATAGAACCAATTACGAAAAACAGCTTTAATACACACTCAAATTCAACCCTGCAGCCCAATGCTTGAAATTTAAAAAAAAATCAATCAATCAATCATACATACAAAGTTTCAAACTGCGTACTCTCAAATTTTCAGTAGCCGTCTTCTGAAAGAATGTTAGCGTATGTTAGTACATGCACACAACACGGGAACCTGATGAACTTACCGTTCCACTGGAACTGGCGAAGCACATCCCACAGTCGCCTATTGGTCGCATTATGCCTGCATGCGGTACTAACGAGCTTGTTTAGTTTGTCAGTAAATTCCTCGCCGTCTACATGCAAGACCAGACACACAGAGACAGACAGACAGACAGATGGATAACCACACACATCTAGCATCACACAAACTGCAAAGCAGAGCGATGAAACGGGAGCATGACTAAAGTTCAAGGTAAAATGAAATAAAATTCAAAATTAAATCAAATTTAAAAAGAAATGCATGCAGATTTTAGGAAAAAAATTATTAGTCAATCAGGGAAATGCTGATGTTAGACAATTAAGAATTATTTTTATTTATGCATAAATTACTGTGAAGTCAATTAATCGAACAAGCAAGCCGTGACAACAAAGTTATTAGTAATTAATTATTGTGATTAAATGTAATTGTAATCTGTGACTTCTTATGTGCTGGTATTTAATGCATAAGGCATCAACCAATGGTACATAAAATCAACATGTTTGGGTTTGAATGGCTAACCCTTAAACCTCAACCATTCAAATCTTCTTAAATGGCTAACCCGTAAACCCCAACCATTCAAATCTCTTAAATGGCTAAACCCTTAATCACAAACCATTCAAATCATCATAAATGGCAAAAACCATAAACCCCTACCATTTACATCATCTTCAATGACTAAAACCCAACCATTCAAATCATTGAAAATGGCTGAACCTTTGAACCACAACAACTTCAATCATTACAAATGGCTAAAAGCCTTACACACTAAACATTCAACTAATTTCAAATTGCTTAATCCCTACACCTCAACTGTTAAAAACATTTTAAATGGCTATAACAACTCCCAAACTCTTGATAACCCAACCACATTCATCTAGAATGGCCAGAGTTCTGAAGCGTCAAACCCTTCCAAATCCTCCACAGGGCAATTGCTTATCACATCCTTGGGTATTGAATGGCTAGACGACGTACAACTACCTGTTTCCTTATCAGACAAGGTGCAGTGGTTTACAACAGCTGCTATGGATTCAATGCTTGGGTCCGAGATGCAAGGGAGTTTGGTCGGGAGGTCGGTTGGCGATGGCTGGCTTCGGCTACTGGTTGAACACACATGCACACACACATGTTAGGACAGACACACGCATGCTAAGACATACAAACACATGTTAAGACAGGCACAAACATGTTAAGATAGACACACATTTTAAACAAAAACCAACCAGTTAAGACACACACATGTTAAACAAGAACAAATGTTAAAACAGACACACACACATGTTGAGACAGACAAACACACATTTCAAGACAAACAAATGTTAAGACCGACACAGACATGTTATGACACAGGACGCATTTAATTTAATGTGTTGTTTGTGCAAGCCAAGATTTTGCAGTAAATTATAACCGTTTCTCTCTCAAATGGACAAGTTTCCAGACAGGTTTCTCACCTCAACTCTGCTATAGCTTCTAATCTTCAGAAACAGTACATGCTTCAGCATAAATAGGGAATTTTGTATCATGCTGATGGGATAATAATGTTCATATCAAACTAGATGATCAAAGAATGAAAATCATTCATTTTTTTATGATCATAGTAATACTGATCAATGATTGTAATAGATGGCAATTAACTTGCTAATGCTACTACTGTTAGTAACAAACACATATTAGACAATATACTTGTTATTTCAAAACCAATCCATCATTACCACTACGAATACCTCAAAAGGTTAGAAAAATATGCAACCAATGTGCTGAAAGAGTTTCTACATTTGGATGGACAGCTAGACAAATAATAGAAAATTGGGATGCCTTGCAAAGTTTTAAATTTTCAGATGTATAAATGAAAAAAGAAAATATCATTTTCAAATCGTTGCGGTATAAATTTAAAATATACACCAAATTGATTAGAAGTCATCAACATTTTTGCAGTAAAAGTCAATTCATTTCAAGCATTAATTTACTGGAAGCATATCAAAGATTAAGTAGGTTTTTGATACAGCTGCCCATCCTAGACAAGAAACTCTCATCATTTGGTTTAGTATCAAAGTATTTCAATCAAAATTTTGTCGTTTTTAATTGTCTGTGGAGATTTGCATTATGCCCTTGGAAAAACTTAATTCCAGGTGTTCTAAATTATGTGATTTATTATGTGGGGAAAGCAGTAATGGAAAAATATGTCAAACAAAATGACAATTGTAATTTAAGAATATCTATAACCAGAACTTCAAGAAAAACTAACTAACAAGAGGTTAAATGGATTGAAAAAAAAGACTCCCTGAGATATATTTTCAGATTACTTCAAATTTTATAAAGCAGACACATTAACCGACATCAAGACTTTGGTTCAGACGCTTAAAATGATTCTTCTTGGTTAACATGTTTTTGCAAAACATAATTCTACTTAACATACTTCTACTTAACATACTTCTACTTAACATACTTCTACTTAACATACTTCCGCTCAATGTTATATTTCCACTAAACATATTTTTAATCAGCATATAATTTACATTTGTGACGTTGCTGGATGACCTCATCCTTACCCTCCACAGCGCTTCTTCAGAATGGGGTTGTTGACCTTGAGAAGGGGTTTGAGGGTGACGGGAACGTCTGGCATTCTCATCGTCGTCAGCTGGTAGTCATGGGCCTCGTTCGCTTCGGCTGCTGCGCACTGAAAGGTCAGAGGTCACAGCGGGTTCAACCACCAGTCAATTATATGATTCTATTTATATAGCCCTGCTAACTTATATCATCAGATGTCTCCATAAAATGTACTTGTCAAATGTCGTCGTCAAATGTATTAATCAGATGTCCTCATCAGATGTCCTTGTCAAATGTCCTCGCCAATGTCCTCATCAGATGTCCTCATCAAATTGTAATGCCTCAGCAACTGTGCATCAATGATATATAATTAAATATGCTTGAGAGTGCATCATCAATATTGACCAGAGTGAAATAGTACGGGTACATATTAAATTGAATTATTGATGTTGTTTAAAATTGTAGAAAGTGAACTGGTCTGGTCAAAATGAACTTAAGACTCCACGAACTTTCCATTTCGGTCTCATCAATGAGTGCAAGCGACATATGACTGCACTCCCATCCGTCACACCAACCTTGTCGGACAACACTGCCGGCGACTGGAGCTGGGTCTGAGGCGCATTCTGCAACCATGGATGGTTCAAGACTTCGTCGACCCGCAGACGACCCTCGGGATCCACTTTCAACAGCCTGAAACAGTAGAAGCCACAACGGTTAAGCTAGATTCACATCTTCAAGGCTCAGCGGGGTCTTCCCCAAAATATTATCCAGCTATTATACTGGACTTCATTCAGGTTCCTCCCAATTCGTTCCTATAATAGGTTTGACCATCTGGTTCCCCATTCCTCCAATGGATTTGACCTCTAGGTTCCCCTTCATTCATTTATTCAGACCACTTTTTTGCCATTTTCAAGGAAGCCACCAGTATTCTGAGGCATTTTCTCCATCCCCAGTCCAAACCCAAGTGTGTAGAGAAAGAGTGTGGAGAATCCTAACTACAACAAGATTCAGATCAAAATCCCATCTGATTCTGCCACCAGAACACTTCCTCTGTCTCTTTATCTTTTTCTATCTGTTTTCCTATCTCTCTCCCTCTCTTTCTGTCTCTATCTCTCTCTCTCTCTGTCTCTTTTTGTCTGTCTGTCTCTTTATGTCTCTGTCTTTTTGTCTGTCTGTTTGTTTGTCTGTCTGTGTCTCTCTGATTCTCTCTTTCTGCCAATCTCTCTCTTACTCTTTCTCTCTCTCTTACAGCAATCAAACGCGATAGATCGTTCCCCTTTCACTGCAAAATAGATATCCTAAATTCTAAAATAAATAAACTGAGGACTGTGGCGCCACCTGGTGACGAGGTCGATGGCGTCGGGCGAAATGTAGCTCCAATCTTCAACGGGAAATTCGTATTGTCCGGCCATGATCTTCTTCTTCATCGCGCTCGTCATCTGTTTGTCACGAACCTCCGAGTAGAACGGAGGGTAGCCGCACAACATGATGTAGACGATCACACCAAGGCTCCACATGTCACAGCTCTGTCGCATAGTCATCATAAATGCCACCATGTTAAATGCCATCAAGTTAAATGCCACCATGTTAAATGCCATCATGTTAAATGCCATCAAGTTAAATGCCACCATGTTAAATGCCATCATGTTAAATGCCATCATGTTAAATGCCATCACACAAAACACCATAACATGCACACATGCCACTTTTTATGTGGCAAACTGTAATGTTAACCTGTAAACTAAAACTTTCACCAGCTTGTACAAGGAGAAGACCTCACGAAACTGACCTTATCGTATGTGTAAGGAGAAGGAGGCGGATGAAGACAGGAACCAGCGCGACTGGTTCCCTGCTGTTTCTGGGCCACCAAGACCTTTTAAAACACAAAGCACAAATACAGAAAATTGTACAATTGCAGTTCATAATGCAAGAGAAGAAGAGTAGTCCCTTAAGCTAGCCCTGAGGCAGGTATAAAGTGCCAGCGACTTCATTTTCTTAGCCTCATGAGGCACATGAGGGCGGGTGGCCAGTCCTCTCCCTTTGCCATCTCATCATCCGATCAACATTGTATCGTCAGTGTACTCATTATATCTGAGTGGGCTACAGGAACAGGTGGAGCAGAAATCCAAACCCAAAATCTGCCCTGTGGTGATATGAAAGCTTTTGTAGACAATATTAAGTTTTGAAAATGCAGCTGAAGGCCAGATTTTCACTATCTGCAGAAAAGTAGGTCAACAAACTGGAACAAAACAAGCTAGAAAATGCAGCACTGCATCTATTGTTCCCAAAAGTGTGGAGGAGGATCACCTTGCCAAATCATGATGCCAGCTTCATTGCACCAGATGGACCGTTTTAACCATAGATAAAAGTACAAAACGGTAAAATGCCTTTTCACACACATTTATTTATTGCATCTAGATAGAAGTAAAGCTTAACTAGCTAAATTTGAATAGTTATTGCTTATAGTTGAATAGTTATTCTGAGACAGGTGCAATATAAATCCAAAGATATAATATGATAAAAGCTAATCTATAGTTGACAGCATATACGTATGCAGGCATGATGTACCCAATGTATATGTATGAGTGCGAATGTGTGAATACACAAGCATTATGTCACTTATACAGCGCCTTTTGCTTGGACATAACCTATGAAAAAGTAACCTGTGGAGCGACATAGTAAGGAGTGAAATGTGGCGTCTTTAGGTTTCCGTCATCAAGTTTCGCAAATCCAAAATCCGAAAGTTTTACAACAGCGTCCTGGAAATGAACAGTCACAGACTAATGAATACAGAACATCAATTAACGTCAATTCAAACAAAGACAACAGCAGCAACTGTTTTGATCATCACACTGACAACATTTAAATGATGGCAAACGTGAATGCTAAAAAAATGTAGAAATGAAAACAAAAACAAATAAAGATGCAACATTTTTAATTGTGGTTAAACTGCATGTAAATGAGAAGAGACCTCGAGGCAAACAGTGGATTATTAGTAATAATAATACTATTACAAAGAAGTTTACTTGCCGCAACAGTTAACGAAGCTCGTGTTAATTGTCGAGGTATAAATTAATAAAAAAGACATCAGTGGAATAGTCATCTGCTATTTGGCAATAAAGTACCTACGCAAATCGTATCTTTAGATTTATATAGCGCCTCTCACAAAATAGAGTAGCTTTCGACACAGAAAAAGAAACAATTTTAAAGAGCAAGAAGCCGATGAAGAGTAGCCAGTTATTAGTTGGGCACTAAGTGATGGGGGAAGGTCCCAAGTAGATGGACCCACAACAAAAATATATACCAATCAGTGGTATGTAGTTTCTATCATCTCTGAGGGCAGTCACTAGACAGCAACACCATATAAATGTACAGTAATAAGAAACCTTTTTTATGGTTTTATGATTGCAACAATAAATGACACTACCTCTGAGTCGTCCTTTAACAACAGATTTTCCGGTTTGATATCACGATGTGCGATGTTCCGTAAGTGGCAGCAGAGTATTGCCATGGCGATCTGAAAATAAATCAATGCTCGTTCATTTGTTCCTTCTTTCATTTGTTAGTTTGGTAAAATTCTAACAACAGTCGAAAATCTATTAACTATTTGACTCTTGGCTGGCATTGAAAACCACCAACTGACAATGCAACAAAAACTGTTGTAATTATGATTACAATCACACAAGGTCACACAAATGGCTCAAGTTTTTTTCCTAAGCTGTGGCTGGGCTGGGAGCGCTCCCAAGAGGGTTTCTTGAAGGGGTGCTTATATGTAAGTGTCCAGAACGAATGAATGAAAAGCTTCCATTTTCTATCTCATGCAAATGTTATAAAACATCCTTCAGGTTTTCAGACCGACAGGCTTTCAAATAGACCTCTCCACTCTGATAGTATCAGAAGTCATTCACAAAAAACACCTACAGTGAGAAGTAGGGCAATCCAAATGCAATGAGGTGGTTAGCACAATGCTTATGGCTACTCCTAAATTTGGTATGTTTCTGACTCAATAACATGCCATGGATTTTGTGGACCAAGGGAGCAGTCTCTGGATAAAACTGCACGATGAAAAACAAGGCAGCGACCGAATGTCAATGAAGAGAGCGTTTCCAGACCTGCTTTGTGTAGTTAGCTGCCTGATGTTCGGTAAAATATTTGTGTTTGCTGATTCTCTCGAAAAGTTCGCCGCCCTCCATGAGTTCTAAGACAATGAGTAACCGAGACCTGTGAAAGTAACGTTACACGTAACATAAGATGATGTAAACAGAACACATGATTACATGTAATGTCAGTCTTCACATATAGGATTATCAGCTGCTATAAGATATCCAGAGATAAACAGATCCACAAACAGGGCAAACATACATAAACATCCCATTATTTTATCTAGTCACAATGATCGTTTCATGTCAAACAGTAGCCAACATTCATTATGAATAATGGAGAACATAATGGGGCGCAAAACTGAGGAACTCAGTTCGATACTTGCAGCCCCTGTAAGGTTGACTAGTCCTTCTTTTGCAGGGTGGTGGCATTGGCTAAATTGGATGCAAAACGCAATGGGCGCATTGCATGGCTGCCAATAGTTAAATTTGATTCCTGTAATAACTTGTAATCACTTGTTCATACTAAGTCTTTAATGACACTGCATTAGTTTGAAAATAAAATAAAATTGTTATAATTATTATTTCAGATTGAAATCTGTAGGAGCACATTCTTCCGGTACCTTGGCTGAGGTTCTGCTGGGAACTGGACCTCATTGGAGTATACATCAAGGATGCTGACGATGTGTGGATGACCCTTGCACATGAACTGGAGCTGGACCTCCTGCCTCGCACGAGGTCGGTCCGTCAGGCACTTCAACGCAAACGACTGACCACTTTTACGACATCGGCAAGGTCTGCAACATCAAATCATTTTCTTATGTAATGTAATGTAACCTAACACTTGCATAGCATGTAATCACACCAGAGCGCTGTGTAATGTGTATGCAGCTAGCACTGAGATAAAAAAGGGAGTGTACTCTTAATACTGTTACCACTGTCTATCTAAAATACATATTCTGGATTTTTGAGCTGATCGAAGTAATTGCTTTGGTCAGTTTAAGCAATATATTTATTTCGTATGAGAAAACTGATAAACAATTTATCTTTGTTCAAGCCAGAAAAGCATCCATGAAAGAAATATGCGAGAGATGCTGATCCGAGTCACCTGACAGGTCCACTGATTCCGCATCCGAGTTTTTCCTTCCACTTTACTTCATAGTCGTCGACGATCGAATGTGTCTACAAACACAAATCTTATTCACTTACAAGAAACATCTAGAATTGATTCATTAAAAGAAGTTACAGGCAACCTAAAGTTAACTTGATGATATGGCTCTCTACAAAATATATATACAATATTACAACTGCATTATTAAATTGCCTTTCTTACAGAGTTCAGAAGTGCACACATGAACAGATGGCACAAACTCAATTATATTGCAGCGCAATTGAGTACACAAGAGTCGCTCAAGGTTCATACATAGTAACTGCCTCGGACGAGATTTGGACCCGTACTCTCTTGGATAGAAGAAGCATTTCATGCACCTATCATAGCACTGTATTTGCCATCGTAGCACTGTTACATTTAGGGTTACCAGGTGTCTGGTTTTCAACCGGACAGTCCGGTATTTGAGCAGACTGTCCGGGATAAAATTAAAATAAATACCGGACATGTATATGTCCGGTTTTTCTAAAATTTTCTCAATTTCTGTTTGTGTTCGTTTTATTATTTACACATTATTTTTTTCAAAAATCAAAATTTCTTAAAGAACTACGCTTGTTGTTGTTGTTGTTGTCTTCTTTTTAACATTTTAATTTATCATTCATTTGCAGCATGTTCATTAAATTTGCAAATTGCAAATTATAAACTTTAAATAGTATTGAATTAGAAGTTTAGAACTATTCTCTTATTATTTACTTCAAGTCTTATAATAATAGTCTAAGTCTTATTCATTTTCTGCCCACGAAGCCCCGAGGGAAGCAGAACGGGTTTTGAAAATGGGAGGGGGGCGGAATGAGGACTCATGTATTTAACCAGTTTCCTGACTTTTGACTCCACAGAGTAATAGTGTTTAGGAGTAATAACCGTTCAGAGCTTTTGGGGGCGTTTGTGATGGCCCGATGGGGAGGGTTCAGAGAGGGTTTTTTACGGTTTTACCCCCTCCCTGTGAGGAAGCCCATGAAACACAATCAATCCTATGATTCCTATTTTAAAAAAATGCACTGATAACAATAATATAACAATATACACAATTTTCCCATGGGTAATACTCTCGTACCCCTCCCCCGCTTTGCGTGATACCCGGGAAGGGAAGGATGGGATTGGGAAGGTGTCCAGTATTTTCAGAAAAGGTATCTGGCAACCCTAATTACATTGCTAATAAACAGATTCACCTGTTTACAAAAAATGATCAGAGCATTGATCAATTCTAAGGGGCCTCGGACCCTGGGCACAGAAAACTGAAATCTCTCTAAAGGTTCTAATCACGGTCTCTGTTATGTCGATCAAGAAACCAATTTACGATTGGTTTCTTGTGAAACTTGCGTGATTGTCACAATGACCTTGGAAACGACGAAGAGCTAAGCCTACATTCTTAATAAGAGTCGCCATTTTGTGGCCTTTATTAATTAGTTCTCAATAGTGCTGTATTTCGTAAATACCATACGCTGGGCAAAAACATTGCGCTATAAAAATGAGTAGTCTCCAGGAAGTGATGTCACGAGAACATGTTATTCAATAACTACTAAATATCGACTTTTTAATTAATCACTCATCGGACGATGTCAGCTCTCTGTGACAGATCACATACTATGCCCCGAAAAACAACACTAAAAGATAAAAGTCATTCACCTTAATAACGAGACCATTTTCCGATAAATCACCCTTTGCGCTTTTCGTACCCTCGGCCATGATACCAGCAGATGCGCACCCTATAATTAGAACCACTTGACTCAATTGCCGTTAGATACCATGGACAAAAATTATAAACATTGAACTTATTCATTCTTTAAAGTAAACTCTCCAAATAAGTTGCAAAAATGAGAGTTAAAATTTTATTTTCGCATTCTAGTGTCAGTGAGTATAAACAGCACCGGGTATTTTGCTTTAGAGTACATAAACTACCGAGTGTGTAAGTTGGGCTGAATATTTATGTGGCTATTGGGCGATGTCGAGTTGAAAAACTGAGCAGCGGCGTTCGCTGTCATGGAGGAAAGCAACAAAAAGCCGGATGATGGTGTGTTTTAATAAGGCATCATAATCGTAATCTCAAAACTTGTAGCGCGTCACTAATAAGCCATGTGCAGCCGATGATTATGTATCAATCGTTATAATAAAAAATAAATAAATCCCAATTAATGTACTGACAATGCATTCACTAAGAGGTTAAGAGTTACATTTCCACACGGGATCAACCCGAATCATCGAAACCCGAATCCCCGAAAACGCTGAAAAGGCCAAAGAGCCCGATTCCCCGAAAACAGCAATGCACTATTGAAAACCGCTGAACGGTCTCAAAACAGCGCAATTCATTCATCAATCCAGCTTCTGCTTGAATTCTTTTAATCGATCCAGCTTCCATTTAAGCAGAATCCTTTTCATCAACCAGCTTCGTTTTCGGGGATACGGCGGAAATCAGTTTGGGGATTCGGGTTTCGGCGATTCGCTACGCACCCTTCCACACTGTCTAAGACTAATTACGATAAATATCTTATTCATTCTTCGAACTTGCTTGCTATCTCTCCACAGGTGTTTCACTGAAAACTGAAACACTGCTTTTTTACTTATCCTATCCTGATTCCTTCTGTTCCTCTATCTCCATCGCTGAATTGTGAGTACCATCCGCCTGGGCCTTCTGACTCTCCCTGCCTGACTGGTTCTTGACTCTGTCTATTATTTTGCACCTGCAAATAGGCTGTGGGCGCTATAAATTTCCCGAGTTTACGATTGTGACATGAATGGATCAATGTCTCCTCACACACTACCCAGATGAGTTAGTTACATTCCAGCTCCCTCATCTAAATAGACCATTTTCCTTGCCTGAAACTGCAATGGCATTCAGAATAATCAGCGTAATTATAAAGAACCAAGTAATCTAGCCTACCGTGTAGTTGCATTTTACAGCAATAAATAAACTCTGATTAGAACCTCACCTTTCCAATGAAAATTTATTGAACTTAAAATCTTGTTACAGTCCATTTATTGACGATGCTTAACTATCCCTAATTATGTTTAATATTGCACAATATGAAACGCTTTAAGGCATTAATGGGTTCACCTTATCACAGATTGAATGGCCTGTGTACTTTACTTTGATGTAAATAAAAGGTTTAAATATTTGATTTCAGACCGGTCAATTCAGTCGTATGCCGCGCTTGGTGTGGGATTTGTTTGTCTGGTAATTGGTCTGCCCCTCTGGTGGAAAACGACGGAAGTTTACCGAGTTCAGCTGCCTTACGATGAAGTGGCAGAGCTGGCTTCATCGCCGGTAGGTTCCATCCGCTTCCTCCCTCGCCATTGGCTTTGTACTGTCTATATGAGTAATTGTAAATGACAAAGATATGCCAAAGTTATTTGATGTTTGTGTGGATATATAGAAAGCCTCTGAACATCCATGCCATCTGTCGACTGGACTCCATGGATATATAGAAAGCCTCTGAACATCCATGCCATCTGTCGACTGGACTCCATAGGTTGTTTCCACACCTGTGAGTAGGCCCACCACTGGTGACTCTTTCACTTACTGTGCGCGGGAGAGAGCGCTTGTCAGATGGGAAGCTGCTCCAAACACTGGGACCCACAACTGGGAAAGCTCTATTATACTTGGTGGCAGTGCGAGCATATGGAAGAGATCAGATCAGCGACCATTTTTAGATTGGATTAGACTTCTTATAATTTGATCTAACTGCTATGACATATGTTGGCATATTTGTATATAGAGTTTAACAACTGTCTTTGTCGATTTCTTTAGCTCACGTATGCTGTGGAAGTCAAAATTGTCGACTTCAATGCTGATGGTATCGACAACCTCATCAATCACTTCAGAGATCGTCTGAAGTCGAATCTGGAAACAAGTGGTATGGTTTTTGTGTGATGTGTTAAACTACATTTCTAATGAAATTCTAGTTGGCAACGCCATCTTCTAAATTTGTCTTGCTCAAGGATGTAGCCTAAATGCAGAGTGGTGATTTTGTACTTTAGGGTGCTATGCATGCGCAAAGGACTACATCAAATATATTAAATGAGAGTGTAAACGTCCTAGAAGTTAATTGTAAAACAGTACATAGTAGCTTCTTGTAAGACATTCTAAAAGTTACTTGTTAAAAATCCTAGAAGTTACTTCTAAATCATCCTAGAAGTTACTTGTAAAACATTCTAGGAATGACTTGTAAAACGTCCTAGAAATTACTTGCTTAACATCCTAGGAATGACTTGTAGAACATCCTAGAAATTACTTGCTTAAAATCCCATGAATTACTTGTAAAACGTTATAGAAGTGATTTGTAAATTATCCTAGAAGTTTCTTATAAAAATTCTAGAAGTGACTTGTAAAACATTATCTCAGATTCACATTTTTTCAGATTCACATTTTCTCAGATTCACATTATCCGTTTTCTTCATGTTTCTCAGGTCACCCAGAATATGGACTCGACGTTAAGTATGATATCTTTGTTCGAAGCGGTTTGGATGCAGAAAAGAAAGCAGTTAATGGAGCCAAAAATCTTGAAGGTATTGAAATTATTTTTTATTATTGTTGTTTTTTTATTTTCCCCATGTTGTTGATAATATAATGATATAAATATTATTACTGGACTTCTATGTGTACTGAGATGTGATGTAATGTAATCGAGATTTATATAGTGCCCTTCAAGATATCTACTGTGCTGTCCAAAGGGATGTTAAATGACAAATGATTGAATAAAATACATATCAGTTGGCAAAGCTCTGCACAGTAAGCTGAAGGAGTTTCTAGTGGTGGGCCCACGCACAAGCGTAGAACCAACTAACAGATTACCGTCGACAGCTGACAGATGGCGTGGATGAGATGCAAATGATTGTTTAGGATTTAAGAAGATGCCTGACTGTCCATACCATGATGATAATAATAATTAATAATTCTAGTTATCACGCACAAGCGTAGAACCAACTAACAGATTACCGTCGACAGCTGACAGATGGCGTGGATGAGATGCAAATGATTGTTTAGGATTTAAGAAGATGCCTGACTGTCCATACCATGATGATAATAATAATTAATAATTCTAGTTATGTTCATTGTCATAAGTTCATTGTGTTTTGTGGCCAGAGTTGGAAGTTGACCTTGACCGGATCGTCGGATTGCGACAGAATGGAAACTACAGCGTCTACCTTCTGCCAGAATCCAGCAAACTATTAACGACCGCATCGTCTCTTGGCAGAGGAAGATCGGCATTTGTGCTTACGACTCGAGGTTGGCACCTCATGTCTGTCTGTCTGTCTGTCTGTCTGTCTGTCTGTCTGTCTGTCTGTCTGTCTGTCTGTCTGTCTGTCTGTCTGTCTGTCTGTCTGTCTGTCTGTCTGTCTGTCTGTCTGTCTGTCTGTCTGTCTGTCTGTCTGTCTGTCTGTCTGTCTGTCTGTCTGTCTGTCTGTCTGTCTGTCTGTCTGTCTGTCTGTCTGTCTGTCTGTCTGTCTGTCTGTCTGTCTGTCTGTCTGTCTGTCTGTCTGTCTGTCTGTCTGTCTGTCTGTCTGTCTGTCTGTCTGTCTGTCTGTCTGTCTGTCTGTCTGTCTGTCTGTCTGTCTGTCTGTCTGTCTGTCTGTCTGTCTGTCTGTCTGTCTGTCTGTCTGTCTGTCTGTCTGTCTGTCTGTCTGTCTGTCTGTCTGTCTGTCTGTCTGTCTGTCTGTCTGTCTGTCTGTCTGTCTGTCTGTCTGTCTGTCTGTCTGTCTGTCTGTCTGTCTGTCTGTCTGTCTGTCTGTCTGTCTGTCTGTCTGTCTGTCTGTCTGTCTGTCTGTCTGTCTGTCTGTCTGTCTGTCTGTCTGTCTGTCTGTCTGTCTGTCTGTCTGTCTGTCTGTCTGTCTGTCTGTCTGTCTGTCTGTCTGTCTGTCTGTCTGTCTGTCTGTCTGTCTGTCTGTCTGTCTGTCTGTCTGTCTGTCTGTCTGTCTGTCTGTCTGTCTGTCTGTCTGTCTGTCTGTCTGTCTGTCTGTCTGTCTGTCTGTCTGTCTGTCTGTCTGTCTGTCTGTCTGTCTGTCTGTCTGGCTGGCTGGCTGGCTGGCTGGCTGGCTGGCTGGCTGGCTGGCTGGCTGGCTGGCTGGCTGGCTGGCTGGCTGGCTGGCTGGCTGGCTGGCTGGCTGGCTGGCTGGCTGGCTGGCTGGCTGGCTGGCTGGCTGGCTGGCTGGCTGGCTGGCTGGCTGGCTGGCTGGCTGGCTGGCTGGCTGTGTGTGTATGTATGTATGTCTGTCTGTCTGGCTGGCTGGCTGGCTGGCTGGCTGGCTGGCTGGTTGACTGGCTGGCTGGCTGGCTGTGTATGTATGTATGTCTGTCTGTCTGGCTGGCTGGCTGGTTGACTGGCTTGCTGTGTATGTATGTCTGTTTGTCTGTGTCTATCCGTCTGTCTCTGTGTCTGTCTGTGTCTTTTCGTTATCATGATGCCTCCCAACCACATTTTCAATTCTTTGCTATCAAGTTATTTTGTTTTGGAGTCAATCAATCAATAGATGGGTTCTGTACATGTCTCTCTATCTGTCTGTCTCTCTGTCTGTCTGTCTCTCTATCTGTCTGTCTCTCTATCTGTCTGTCTGTCTATCTGTCTGTCTCTCTATCTGTCTGTCTCTCTGTCTGTCTGTCTCTCTATCTGTCTGTCTCTCTATCTGTCTGTCTCTCTATCTGTCTGTCTCTCTATCTGTCTGTCTCTCTGTCTGTCTGTCTCTCTATCTGTCTGTCTCTCTATCTGTCTGTCTGTCTCTCTGTCTGTGTGTCTCTCTGTTTCTGTCTGTTTGTACTTATATATTGCTCTTTGCATTTGTAATACTTGATGATGTTATGGTCTTATATTTCAGATGAGGACAGTCTGTTGTCGTTGATCGAACACATCATTCGAGATGTTTTCGTCAATGAAGCGACCATTCTCAGAGGGTTCGTCTCTGCCAAGGGAGCAGTTCACATTCAGGTAATCACTGGAGAGGAATGAGTCCCAAGAGGCAGATTCGCAATGTCTCAGTTTCGAATTAGATAAGATTCACATTAACTCAGATTCACGTTGCCTCAGGTTCAAATTACCTTGCAGCTTCACTTCATAGCCTCAGCGTATAAGGCTGGGCGACCAGTCGTCTTGTTGTCATAAGCATGAGCTCGAGATTTCTAAAGCACTACCCAGACCCAAAGACTAAGCGCAGGACACCAGTTTACTCACTTGTGCTGCCTCATATCAGGGTAGGAATCTGGATCAGATGGGATAGGGTAGGAATCTGAATTGGTTGGCTTTGGGTAGGAATCAGAGCAGATTAAGGTAGGATACCCTAAAACCTCTCCTTCATCGCATGATCATCCTACCCATGGCATGATCATCCTACCCATGGCATGTTTCTGTTGTAGGCCGATAAGGAGAGCATGCGAGGGTTGCGGTCGTATCCGGGATATGAGGTGACCGTCACGCTTCTCAATCCACAGCCAGACATGGTCAGGGTGTCATGGGACATCGAGGATGCCGTCCGACGTAAGTCATTGGACAGTCTATTCGTTAATCTTGGGGTAAAGGATATGGTTGATTGATAATTTAACGTAATTCAACAGTTATATAGCGCCCCTATCAAAATGCCTAAAGAGTAACGAGCTGGCACAAAGATCAGAAGGATGCAGTGTGTTACAGGATGCCATGTTGCCATATGTTACAGTACTTTACGTTACTTGAGCTTGTATGATTCTTTACAGTGCAGGCTTCTGTTATATGTGGGTGGACTTAGTCCATAAGGGTCAAGCTCTGCTGATTAGACTAAGGCAGAGTTTCCCAAACTGTGTTCCGCAGAACCCTAGGGTTTCGTGAGATGAAGACAAGGGTTGCGTGGAAAGATTTCAGCGTGAACAGTTAGCTTCAAACAATTTAAAATAAGTTATACGAATTGTTCATTGCAGGTTTTTACTTAACATCTCTGTGTAACTTTATATGCAAGAGAATTCATAATTATGTCCTTTTCATCAATATTTGTGTTGTTATTAATCTAAGCCTATAATTGTCTGCATTCTCAAGGGTTTGATTAGCAGAATGTGTTTAGTTTTGGACGTGGGTTCTGCCAAAAAATTTAAGATCCAAAGGGTTCCACGGCCAAAAAAGATTGGGAAACGTTGGGCTAAGGTGTCATGCATTGGACCAGAGACTCTGAACATCATTGCCATCTGTCGGCGGTTGATGGGAATTCGTTGGATGGTTCTATCACAGAGTAGTACATTTACTACTGTTAACAAGATATTTGTTAACCTGTAATAAAGTTATTGAAGGTCAATTCTTATATTGATCTAAATTAGAGTAATAACCACAGCGGCTATAGTTCCACACATGTGCGTGCCCCAACTGCTGGCGATTCTTTCTGCTTACTGCACACTGTTTTACTAACTGATGTAAAATATTCGTTAGACATAACATTTGATATCACTTAGAGCACCTCTGAGTAGATATCTCGAAGAGGTACTGTATGAATGTTCATTTACATTACATTTCATTATTGGAGTGCTATCGGAGTTTTTGATATATTTGACAGTTAGTTTTTTAGTTGGTAGAGCTGAGGTCGTGTATGAAATCCATCCCAGTTGTTTGCCTAAGGACTCTCCCTGTTTTTCCTCCCTCTTGTCCTGCTTTGGTTCTTAATCAAATTTTTTCTGGTTTGCCTTTTGATTTTCCACAGGATACCTGAAACCACTGGTGACTGCATTTGCTGAATATGCCAATATAAATATCAAATCTCAGGTATTTTGTCTGTGCTCGCTGTATTCGATATTCTTAATTAGTTACATACTTAGGAGGACGGAATGGGATTAGGATTAGTTATTTGTAGTATGATTTGATGAATTGTGTGTATTCTAGGCCTTGAAGGTTATTAGGCATGCCATCTTAAAGTGAATTTACCATTGATGTTCACAAGGACAATCTTCAGTGTATTTCTGTATTGTATTTAAGTATTTGTAAATCACCTCTAGTAGGGTGAACCACTCAGAAATGCTACCGGTATGCAGGGCCCTGAGAGAAGAAGCACGTTTTGAGAATAGAGTATAAGAGACTGCCAGTTAGAATATTAGAGCAAATAGAAGGAGAAAGCACATTCCAAGGAGAGGAACCAATTGAAGCAAAGGATCGAGACTGAGTCCACAGCTGTTCTAGTTTGAGGAATGTGTTTGAGAAGAATGTGTAGCATATCTGGAATGTTTCCAAGTTGATTGTTCGATGTTTGTGAGCGTGGTTTGTTTGTTTGGTAGTTTCTGCACCAGGCGGGTCTGGGAGTGTCCGCGCATAGGGATGCAGTCAGCGGAGGATTTTACCTGGCTCACACACAGCTGCCTCACATCATCAACCCCATCGAAGCCTATCTCGGTCTGTCTTCTTGTTCTCTGTTCTAAGCTATTTTGATCTCTTAAGCAGTTGTAAAAAAAATAAGGGCCCACAGGTTTTTGATCTTACTTATGGTAAAGATTCACAATTTATCTGGACTGTATTCCCCACTTTCGCATGTTGGGGTCTGGCCCCTGCTGTTGCAGGCACTGCTTTAGCCATAGCTACTCGCTGTAATTCATAATATGCTGATCTCGTGGATATATCGAAATGATTATGGCTTTGTTTTTTAGCGTTAGTCATTAAACATCAATGCAATTGAACTTTACTAATAGCAATTAATTGAGTTGTATTTTAATCTTTTCAGATCTTTCATTGTTGTCTCTTTCTGTTGTTGTCTAGGTTCTCACGTGTCCAACAACCCCAATATCAATTTCATCGTCTACATTCCGACGCGCGATCAGTCTCCACTCATTATACGAGACTCATCAGGCAGGGATTCTTCGCGTTCATTCCATTCTTTACTTTTTAGGACATTGCTTTGCTGTGGCCGATTGGTTGGAGCGCTCAACCTGTAATGCGGAGATCATGGTTTCGGACCTCCACTCGGGTGATCACTGTGTGGGGACCTTGAGCTAGTCCTTCGCGACCAATTGCTTAGTGCAGTCGATGTTTTGTCGTATGGTCATGTGTGAACACTTTTGGAATTAGTACAAATATCAATACACAGTTGTAGCGTCATATTGAACAATGCTTATGAATATTCATGCTGTATAAGGGATAATGAATATTCATGCTGCTTATGGAGGATTATGAATATTCACGCCATATAAATACTTGTGAATATTCATGCATTAAGAATGATTGCAGCATTAATTAGTGTTGTATTGTATTGTATAAATCCCATCTTCTCTCCCATCTAGAGCATCAGGACTAGCTTATGTTGCTGCTTTGTGTGCATTGCATGTCAAATGAATGTATATATCTAGGTACTTAATATAGCGCATTGTGTGTCTCATTATACACTTAATGAACATTATTATATTGTCTTTGTGCAGGCAATCCGTCAGCTAGCAACGCATTTCTGAGCCCTCGCTGGGGCGGCCTGCTCGTCTACAACGTTGGTCCTGTGCCACCCAACGCCAGTCTACCCGTTCCAATGGATATCGATATGAAGAAAGTCATGTCAGTCTTTGCTTCACAACTGCGACTTCTGCTCGGAATACGTCCAAAGGTAACCATTGTTTAAAAAGCCATCCTTGCCTTTCTCCATTTGTGTTCATTCTATTAAAAAGGGTGTAGTACAGAGGTGTCAAAATATTTTCCAATGGTGGGCCAGTAGCAATATTTTCCAGCAAGTGGCGGGTAAGGGTGCCGAAAGGAAATGGGGAAAATGGTGTAGGGATCTCAGAGGGGCCATAAAAACAGTTGAATTAGGGTTTCAGATTGTGATTCTGATATGCATTATCTTTACAAGCATCATAGAAAACTCATAAAGTCTTAAAACTTAGGTGACTCAACTAACTAATTAGTAGCTTCTGTTCTGCCACTATTTAATGCAAGGCACCTCAGAAGCACATTACCCGGACCACGCTATCATTTGGTTGAGGCAAAGAGAGAAATCCTTTTGATAAAACCCTCTTAAGAGACCGTTTCTCTGTTGCTTTGTTCTGTAGACTGCACGGGACGATGTTAGCCTCGTGAATGCCGGAGACCGACTGATTACGTCCTGGGTGAGTTGTAGATGCTCATTCTCTTTCGTCTTATTTCATGTTTGCCGGTTTTTGGTACCATTGCGTTGGTTACATAGTACATACATTTAGTTAATTTGCCAATAGTTCTCTCCCACGGGACCTGTTTTGCTCTTTTTATTAGCTTCTCAGGACTTTCCTGTTTGGCCTGGTCGGCATCTGGAGCGCCTCTGGATAGTTATCTTTAAGAGGCGCTATATAAATTACAGGCGCTATATAAGTTACATAGATAGTTGCGGTAGGTAGGTTGCAGTTAAGTTACAGTTTTGAAAACCTATTGAAGTAAATGCTGCAGTTGGTGATGTTAGTTATTCGGGATTTTCAGTCAAGAATTAAACAAATTATTTCACGTTTTGGGATCCAGATTTTGCTTATTGAAATTTGATGATATTCATTTGTATGTTATTTTTTTTCTTTCGACCGCATATTGTATGACTTGTGTCATGTTCCTAGGAACTTGATCTGTGGCTGAGGGAACATTGCATCCAGAACATCGTTACATCTGCAATGACTCTTCACTCACTCACCGACCTACTCGACAAAATCGGAAACATCGTCATCAACGACGAAATTGGCAAACAGGTCAACATTCTTCTTTATACAGCATGTTTAATGAATATTCATTGGTATTAATATGGCATGAATATTCATTATCCTTTATACAGCATCAATAGTCATTATCCTTTATGCAGAACTGCTTTGCCCCCCCCCCAGGTCCACTCCGATATGTTCTATTTCTGTTTGAGAACTCCTTTTTTTAGCAGTGCTGGACTGCTGGGCTAGATGCTTTGTTTCAATTGGTCCCTCTCTATGGAACACGCTTTCGCCTTTTCTTCGCTCTAAATTTTGATCTGGCAGTCTCTCATTCTCTTTTGCTTTTCTCAAAACCTACTTCTTCTCGCGTGGCCCTGTACACTGGCAGCTCTTCTTAAAGGCGCTTCACAAATGCTTAAATACAATACAGGAACACTGCTGAGTAGTAGCGTTGAAAGGGTGCTATATAAATCTCTGTAATGAATGAATGTGATGACTCATTCATGTTACAGGTCGACAGTGCCGTCAAGTTCATACGAAAGAGCAAGGATTACTTAGAGAGGGCAAAACTCAAGGATGCCTTCCTGTTCGCTCAGAAGGCCATGCAAGCCTCCGGTATGTTGTGCTATTTCTTTTTTAATTGTTTCACTTAGAACTCACTTGCTTTGAGTTGGGTGGTGCCAGTCCCAAGTCTGAATAAAGGAGGAGGGCAACGCTAATCATATTTGCTGTGGCATGAAATGGTTAAATGATAACTTCATGGCCAATGTAAGAAACTGTTTTGTTTTGTGCGTAGGAAATGCTTTTGTGATTTCGTTAGGCATCTTGAAACAGCGATGTCGTTACATGTTCTCTCTTTGGTTCATCTGATTGTGTTTGATTGTGTTTGATTGTGCTGCCTAGAACTGTTTGATTGATAACAATCTGTGGATTTCTCGCTGTATTTCTTTTTCAGAAGCTGCTTTCTTTGATCCTTCGCTTCTGCAGCTGTTGTACTTTCCTCAAGATCAGAAGTAAGTTCAGTTTCTAGTTGTTGTCGTATGGTATTGTACACATGACTGTTGTAAGGCATTTGTATACATGATTCTTGTAGGGTATTGTACACATTACAGTCATGCATATTTATCTCATCTTTCTCAATACCTAAAAGAAATTCACAGCTGCAAATGCTTTCTAAGCCTGTAATTGCATTTAGCATAAATGATGCTACAGTGTGGTCTTGGAGAACATGCCTTATGATAAAATTCTTTAGGATAGTATTACTTTGATAAGATGCATCTTTTATGCAGCATCTAAACCAGACTGAAGTTCTACTTCATATAAATCATAATGGCGCATTACAGTGAATTTGCATTGTATTATTATTAAATGACAATTCATGCTTTCCTACAGATTCGCGATTTACATTCCTCTCTTCTTGCCGGTTGGAATTCCTATCGTCCTATCAGTCCTGCAGGCGATCAAATGGATGACTCGCAGGCAGAAAGAGAAGAAAGAATGAATGCAGAGACGATCCTTCTCCGTCGCTAGGTGGCGTCGGGCAATGTCGCCATTTTGACAGCTGCTATCCGGCCATCTGGTGATGGACGTCTGGTTTTAATCAGAGGCAGCGGACAGGCGTGCGAGACAGGGTTGATGGGAGAGGATGGTTGTCATTCTGGGGTGGTTATTTGACAGTTGGGTAGATGGGTTTCTTCTGGTTTGCCCTACCTAGTAGAATAATTGTTGGTTGGGATTTTGTAATATTTGCTTTGGTGGGATTGTCCTTGTCATTGGGATTTCCAGCAAACATTTACTGAATACATCTGACCAGTGGGATTTCCAGCATTCCTTTGCTGGATTGGCCTTGTTGATTGAATTTCCAGTTACACGGTAAATGTTCAGTGGAATCGCCAGAGGAATCCAGTAAACAATTACTGAATTTCCTTTCCAGTGGAATTTGAGTTAAATTCAAGTTGCGCTGCAATTGAAACTAATGGTGATGTTACCATGTTACGTTGTTGGGAAGAGGGCGCTGACCCTTGCACTCTGAAAACTGAATTCTAGTGATGCTGGACTCTAATGTGGTCAGAAAGTTTATAGATGGTTGTGTGTACATTGTGTGTCTGACCACTTTTGTGGATGCTTTACTACAATACAACTGTAATCTGTTAATACCGTCTTAACTAATCTCAAAAATACACATTGAAGCCAATACGCGGCATCAGTTTCTGTGCTCTCCTTGTTAGTTGATTCATGCAGAGCAATAGCATTTAGGAGGTACACTATGCATATGCCAAAATAAAAGGTATTGTACAGACTATATTGTAAGCTTATTCCTCTAACACCATAAAACCAATGAAGAGAACTGTGGTAGTTTCAGTTTAACAACACTGTGTGATAACAGATCATTAGCGTCGCCCTCCTGGTTTTTCCAGGCTTGGGACTGGCACTGTCAGACTGCAAACAGTGGCGGAGTTGTAATCAAGAGGACTTTGGAGTATGTCTTTGTATATCAAGCCCCCCCCCCCCCCAAAAGCTTTCATCTTGCATGCTATTGTCATAAAAGTTCCGACTTGGTCGTTTCCCTAACAATTATTTATTCCCTTGACGATTGGTGTGGAAACATGCCGCATCAAGCAAGCCTCGACTGCCCTCTGTACCAGAGATGTTTGGCTTGTAATGGGCTGCGCTTTGGGACAAGTGATACCACAGTACTGGTTCCCTTGTGGACACAGCTTCGGCGGATGTCAAAGTAGGTTGCGCTTCCGACGAACTTTTAATTCTTCTTTCAATGCTATAGACTAGAAAATACCGAAATCTATAATATTATAGGTCCTTTGTACGCTGGATGTTGTCGGATGGACGAATTAGATTGGCATTTGCAAATTCCCGCAGACTACTTTTCGAAGATGTCGATAAGTCCAGGCAGTAGGGTTGAGGCTGTTTACTCCGGTGTATTGAGGGGGCTGCTATCGTCCACCATACAAGGCAACTGTCCTTCCTATAGACGGACCTCCTATAGTCCTTTGCTGCATCTGCCCGATGAGGCGTTTGGCCCGGAATACGAGAGGCATACTACTGTCCGATTGCTATAATCTGCTTGTTTCATGCCTTTAATTCTGTCTTCTCAACTTCTCAAGTCTAAATGAAATTCTTGTTGGTGAAGGTTGTCGTAAGCATGAGCTCGAGTTTTCTAAAGCACTACCCAGACCCAAAGACTAAGCGCAGGACACCAGTTTACTCACTTGTGCTGCCTCATATCAGGGTAGGAATCTGGATCACATGGGATAGGGTAGGAATCTGAATTGGTTGGCTTTGGGTAGGAATCAGAGCAGATTAAGGTAGGATACCCTAAAACCTCTCCTTCATGGCATGGTCATCCTACCCACGGCATGTATCACCATCATGGTGATGAGATGTTTCTGTTGTAGGCCGATAAGGAGATCATGCGAGGGTTGCGGTCGTATCCGGGATATGAGGTGACCGTCCCGCTTCTCAATCCACAGCCGGACATGGTCAGGGTGTCATGGGACATCGAGGATGCCGTCCGACGTAAGTCATTGGACAGTCTATTCGTTAATCTTGGGGTAAAGGATATGGTTGATTGGTAATTTAATGTAATTCAACAGTTATATAGCGCCCCTATCAAAATGCCTAAAGAGTAACGCACTGGCACAAAGATCAAAAAAGCCTGTTTAAACACCTATCTTTGCCTTTCTCCATTTGTGTTCATTCTATTAAAAAGGGTGTAGTACAGAGGTGCCAATATTTTCCAGCAAGTGGCGGGTAAGGGTGCCGAAAGGAAATGGGGAAAATGGTGTAGGGATCTCAGAGGGGCCATAAAAACAGTTGAATTAGGGTTTCAGATTGTGATTCTGATATGCATTATCTTTACAAGCATCATAGAAAACTCATAAAGTCTTAAAACTTAGGTGACTCAACTAACTAATTAGTAGCTTCTGTTCTGCCACTATTTAATGCAAGGCACCTCAGAAGCACATTACCCGGACGACGCTATCATTTGGTTGAGGCAAAGAGAGAAATCCTTTTGATAAAACCCGCTTAAGAGACCGTTTCTCTGTGGCTTTGTTCTGTAGACTGCACGGGACGATGTTAGCCTCGTGAATGCCGGAGACCGACTGATTACGTCCTAGGTGAGTTGTAGATGCTCATTCTCTTTCGTCTTATTTCATGTTTGCCGGTTTTTGGTACCATTGCGTTGGTTACATAGTACATACATTTAGTTAATTTGCCAATAGTTCTCTCCCACGGGACCTGTTTTGCTCTTTTTATTAGCTTCTCAGGACTTTCCTGTTTGGCCTGGTCGGCATCTGGAGCGCCTCTGGATAGTTATCTTTAAGAGGCGCTATATAAATTACAGGCGCTATGTAAGTTGTATGTTTTGTATGTCTATATATATATATATATATTAATGTGTGTATGAACATACATAGGCCTAATTGACCCTGGCTGGAGCGACCGTCAGAGAGTTGTAGGGTCTCGAGACAGTGTCTTGGTCTCGAGACGTCTTGAGATAGGTTTTTAATGTCTCGATCTCGGTCTTGGTCTCGGTCTCGATGTAGTGTCTGGAATTTTTAGTAACTGTCTTGAAGTGAATGTCTTGTTCTATCTCGAACAAGCGGTCTCGATAAGTTTCGCGTGAATTGTCTTAATATTTTGCGCGGCAATATAAAAACTGTTCTCAGGAATTTGTATGCAATATATACATTGTAAGTTTCAAATTGAAATTGCAAATAATTACGCGACGTAATCCGTGCACGTGCACGATCGTTACAACTGCTAAACTTCTAAGTAGGTCTACGGCCTATACAGGTCCCCTATTGGCAGCCGGCTGGCTGCTTACGGTACTTAAATAAGGGTGCGAGGGAGCGAACATCGAAAGTGGAGTAATCGGTTGCCCTCGACATCCTATTTAGGTCCAATGAGTAAAGACAACTATTTGAAATTTTGCGCCCTTCATACATCTATATACTAATAGCTCAATTATTCAAAGTCACACCTCACATGAAATATAGGGCCTACTATAATCATATATATATATATATATATATATATGTTTAAAGTAGGGCATAATTTCAAAAATATTGCGCGATATTTCACTTTTTAATTTTGATTATTTTGCCCCCAGAAATTTGAAAAATAAACGGGCGCGCTTTCCTTTGTTAGCCTTGCCCATGATGGGTAAAAACTGTAAAATTAGAAAATACATGAATGAAACTGTAACTAATTTTCGATTTTATTTTTATTATTTAATAAATATTAACTATATTATTTATTTTCCGATATTTTCCATGAAATTAAAATATTAAAAAATAAGGAAATAGTGATACCTACATAAGAAAGCAGACTGTCAAACCCAGACAGACATCTTTGAACGGAAGTGACCAAAATATTGGTGTAATAAGTTAAGTTAGAGTGTTAAACCACGTGTCACGTGACTTTAAAAAATTAAATTTGCCGCCGCCATTCTGAGCGATTTCGAGCATAACGGTACACTTATTTTATTCTACACTTCTTCAAATTCAATTTTTTCTAAACTGATGAAATTATAGGGCGCGAGTGGCATCATAAAAAGTGATATTAGTAGCACGAAGCACAATAAATAATTTTCATAACTTAAAAAATATTTTTAATTTTTCATAATTATATTTTTCATAATTTTGCCGCCTCTGGAATAATGCCGCTCTAGGCAGCCGCCTATGTCGCCTATGCCTAAAGCCGGCGCGGCGTTAACCATAAACAAATGCAGAACAATGTACTGTAAACTAATAATGGGAGCCCTAACAAAACAGCGCAGGACAAAACAGCGCAGACAATACGGCACAGAACAAACATTATGATACCCGTCTAGTGATTGTTTGCTGAGTTCTACTATACACTCAATCAATTTAAATGTAAGTAAGTGAGGCCCCATTCTAAAGCTCACTGCGAACTGCAGATTACGAGATAACGTTCCGGATTCCTGGAAAGAGGGACATCAAAGTCAAAATACTTTCGTTTAAATCAACGCTTGCAGGCTCTAACTCCAACATTTGAAACTGTGGCGATTACTTGCGCGGTATCGCTCACAACGTTAACATTTAGACTGCTTTTATAATGTCAACGTACATGCATGTATATATGTCATTATATTTTTAAGCTTCAACTATTATGACAATGTATGAACTATAAGACTTGATGATATTTTACTTTATATTTTTGCTGCTTCACTATTAACTACTACAAAGTATAAACTATTGTACTTTAGTTCAGTTTTGCGCGGTTTTGTCTGCGTGGTTTTGTACTGCGCCATTTTGTCAGCGCACCCTAATAATGATAATAGTAGTAATGACCAAATAACAATAATATTCATGAAAATATTAATAATTGTTACTTGTTAATAATATTATTCAACAATAATAATAAAAGCCATACATGGAAAGAAGTCCTAAGAGTATGGGCATCAACAGAAATACCAAGTATTTAAAGTCAAATAATGAATCGTAGAGGAATATCATTCCAAAACAAAGGGCTAACAGACCAATAGTGTGGCAGCGGGCAGATGTTGTCCGAGACACTAAGAGGTCGTGTCGTTGTAGAGAACAGATAGGGTGACCAGAAGCAGCCGATAGAAGATGATGGATGAGGCCACAAAGATAGTGTGGAGTCTGACCTTGGATGTGTGGCAAATAGCCTCTGTTCAGTGTTCAAAGGCTCTTGGCCGACTCTGTGTAACCGTAAAATGTGCTTAATCCAAAACAATAACATGGGAACCAAGCATATAAAATGAACTGATCTAAAAATTCTGTCTCTCTTTCCTTGTCTGTCTAAAATATATACCACTCAGTCACTATCTCATGATAATGGACAATTGGAATGCTGGCACATGTATGCAATATTATATATTCATGTAGGCAAATGCCTAATAATATTAATGTCTATGCAAGAAGAAAGAAATTTCAAAAAGGTTTCCTGATGTTACGACTTGCAATTAAAAGCCTGTTCTAGTACAATGGTGACAAATGACAAGGTTGCAGCCACTAAAATTTTATGGTATAGTTATAAATTGGTGTGCTAGGCCTTATATATGAGTAGCTATTCTGTGGGGTGCTATACCAAGTCGTTTTGATTGATTGATTGATGAAGATGCCATCCATCAGAATCTAACTCTTCCAGTCTGCTACTATGACTCTTAATGGTTGCCGGCTTCAATGTGCACTTCTGAACCTATTACAAGGAGGACATTACATCAAATTACAATTGTATTGTGTTGTTGTATCCGATCCATGCCTCTGACACGCTCATAAATGCTTATAATTTAAAATAACGGTTAGCTAGATAGTATTCATAACTCATAATACAGACTCTGTAGTGACTTTGATTGATTTCCCATCAATCACCAGGTTTCCATCCACCACTGATACTTTTCCTTTGAATTCACCATGACTCGAGTCGTGCTTCATAAGGAACACCTGTAACAATAGGAATCAGAAACAAAACAGTTGTAGAGAGTCTAAATCAGATCAATTTTACCTTACACTAAAATTATGCTCACGCCTACTTTGTTTCATCAATTTTATGCTGCACAAAGGAGCAAAACATAAAATTTATTTACCCATAGAGATTGGAATCAAGACTTTTTACTTCAAGACCAACACAAGGCTAAGACCTCAAGGCTAAGACCTTGCACAGCAAGACCAACACCAAGACAGCAGGTGGCAAGACCGAGACCAAGGCATCAGGTCGCAAGACCGGGACCGAGTCCTTAAGTCTGATTTGTGACATCATTACACAAGTTTTTTGTGCTAAATTAGATAGCGATTTTAATACTATAATAGACTCATTTAACTAAAGTCAAGACCGTTAGGATACGTGATATATAAGATTTACATCATTTATCATTGATGCTGATAATATGATGGTTATGACAAACAATCCACAAAAAAACTCCTCAGGGTGTAATGAGAAGCGACAAATTAATTTTAAAAAGTACAACAGATGTTTTCAGAAAGTAAATATATGAATCCATCTTTAACAGTTTAAAATAAAAACATACATAAGCAAATTAATGAAAACAGTATATGAATATGTAATAACCACATAAACAAAGTTGTAATAAAAACTCAACTTTCAAGAACCAAGGCAGACATTTGCTCACAACACAAAGACCTCAAAAAGGTCTCGAGACAAGACCTGGTGCTGAGGCTTCCCATAACTGGTTACACATTATTATTATTACTATAATATTAACAACAATAATTTTAGAATATTATTATTATTATTGTTACCATTATTATTATAAAAGCACATTGCATATGACTACTGACAAGGTGCTCTATGTCATCATTAGCCTGAGGATGGTTTATCGACACAATGTCCAGGCCCTCCTTGAGGCCAATCCTGGTCACGAGACGACCTAAGAGACCAAAGCTAACAAACAGACACAACAGAATTAAGTAAAAACTCACAAAAGTAAATAAGCTTCCTAACACTGATAAATTCCAAGACACATCAAGCATTCCAAAATACACTGCAGTGTGAAATTAAAAGCTGTTAAAATGACAGCCTTTTGAAAGTAATGTTAATAATAACAAGCTGCTTAAAACAACAAACTGCAAAATAACAACATCTGTGAAATTTGAGCAACATGAAAAACAAGCTTTTAAAAAAATAAGCTCCAAGCCTGCAATCAGTACATCGTGGGTGATTTGGTCAGGTCAAACCATAGCTATGTCGCGACCTAAGCCTAGCACCAATTCACACAATGAAATAAATAGACAAGAAGAAGAAGAGCCTCTCAAAGGCAGCAATGGGTAAATAATAATTGTTAGCAACTACACTTTCTAAACTTAGGCAACTAATTTATGAGATATATAGTTGATGAATTGTATGACAGTGGTAGAAGGAATCATGGCGAACGCCCTTGCATATAAGGCCACGAAGTCCGTTGAACCGACTGGCATTCAGGCTTTGTGTGAAGGAGGATGTTGAAGACCTCGGTCGCAGTATATTCCTGAACCAAAGAAGTTTTAAATCCAATTTCATTGCAAAGTTAAACAGTACAATTTACAAATGAGATCGTAACATTTGCCTTACCCGTTGATTCCAATCTTTGGCATAACGTCAGTTTTCTTCACTTCATTTACCTTCACATTCAGAAAGAGGTTATCAATTAAATGGAGTTACATTAGTGTTTTCCCATACATGCATTATAATCAACATATTACATATACATGAACACATCATTCGTGCATTCATAGTTTTGTAAGTACGTATGTTTAAATAATCAGAAAGCTATGTTATATAGATGTAGGACATCTACAGATTTTGCACGTGTAGATAAATGCATACATGCTCTTCGAGTCTTGTCTTGCCTTCAATCTTCCTTGGTCAGAGAATTGGCTGCACCATGGACAATTCTATGTCAGCTGTTCCTGTCCCTTCTGGTCTCTTGTAATAACTGGGTTAATGATCATACAGTCCAGAGGTGTCAAAGGTTATAGTGATGGCAGGCGAGTGGCATATATTTTCCAGGCAGTTTTTGGTAAGAGTGCGGAGGTGCATGAGGAGAATGGGGTAGGTATCTCAGTTGAATTAGGCTTTGAAGACGTGATTCTGATATGCATTATCAATTACAAACATCACAGAATACTTGTAAAGCCTTAAAAATGGCAAATTAGACAGTTATTCTCATTTGTGTTGTCTTTAGACAGGGCTTCGCGGGCCAGAAATATATCATCGGCTGGCCAGAAATGGCCCGCAGGCCAGGTCTTTGACACCTCTGGTCCAGTCCATAACTTGATAAATATTGTCTATCCGTATCATCCTGGGTCTTCCCTGGGCTGAGCTCTAGGTCTGTGCCTTGGATGATCTTCTCTAAACAATCTCCAGTCTTCCTTTTTATATGTCCAATTACCTCTTTTTGATCGAAGTAAATTCCTTTCTCTTCGAGTGGCAAGTGTTCTATTAAAATTATGTGCCCTTAACTGTAGACAGAGTATTTGGAAATGAAAGACGTCTTGGAAAATACTGCGAAGGAAGGAAGTGAAGGGGACGCCATGAAGGGGATCACAACTTACCTCTATGAGCAGGTCATTTCAGATGACCTCACCCAAAAACACTCTGATGCAAATCCAGAATGTACCATCAGTGAAGATCTTTCCAAACTATACAGTTGGTAAGCTAGTCACGACTTCTGCTTGTATTCATAGAAACTGCTTTTTGTAAACTTGTGGAAAGCATGGATCACTTGGTTTTCTTTCTCATTTCTGTGTTTTTTCTGGAAAAATCTGGATGAGTTGCTTCTTTTAAGCCCTGGTATTGGGATGTATGAACAAGCGTGTAATATCCAAGCTTATTCTTATGTACTTGTTGGCATAAAATTGTGTTAATAAACCGATTCTTTGAGCTTGAGCACCTTCATAATGACACAGATTGAATCAGCCGATTGTTGACCCTTTCCACTTTTTACTAACATAGAAAGCTCCGTAGATTCCATTTTAAGCTATTTGCTACATAATTACCCCCTCCAGCTGACAACCTGATATGCAGAACATTTATTGTTAGGATGCTTTATACTTCTAAAATTGATTTTTATTAGATTCTGTTCACAAAAGTGCAATTTCTCTGTGTTTCTCTGCCTTTCTATGCATGCTCTACCGCATTTTACCATTCATCAAGTTTTCGAACTCTGTTTCAACTTGCTCTAATCCTCCTTCATCATTCAATTCAATAAGTTTATCGTTCTCTGTTGTCCTCTTGTCTTCCCCTCCATTCTTCCATCAATTATTGTTCTTAGGAGGTAGTCTTTTCATTGTGTATTCTTGTGTGATTGGCAATTGGAAGCATATAAAATATACTTAATTGCTTATTTACTTGCAATCTAAAGCAACTGTGGCTTTCACTTTTCAGGTTCGTAGATGAAATTATATACAGCCAAGGAGTTGTTGGTATGATCAAGAAGATTGCCAGAAAGGAGAAGCCAGCCAAGTTAAGCGTCATCATGTAAAGTGGATCCCAAATGATGAAACCTTGTCGGGATGTGGAGTGTTTATGACTCACTTTTTTTAACTTGTGTTTAGACTGTTTTGTTCAAACCTTTTAAGATCTTTTTTTTTGCTTCTTTTCTGCGGTTGCTTGAAGACTGTTCTTTCAAATGTGGGTTAATTTTCATTGTGTTAGGTTGGAAGCGACTCTGATGAGTCTCTCTAGAAGTGGTGCTATATGAATTTACAATTACAGTTAGTTTATTACATGTGCTCTGTAATAACAAGGGCAAGACCAATTTCTAGAGATCAGTAATTATGGTGGAACTGCAACCATTGCTCGATACATCTCGATGTAATACATGGAAGATGATGCAGTGACCAAAGTTATTGATGTGTTCAAGTCTCAATACCTGACATTGAAGAAGATTTTTATTTATCATTTAAAACTTTAGTTTATTTCACTGACATTTTTTATTAATTTTCCCAGAATTTCAAAAACTGATAATTCGTTTATCAGTAACTAACAAGCATTTTTTCATTAACAAACAGGCACTTCATTTCGAGACCAAAACACAGCATAGTATAATTGACATTCATTGTACTTGGTATTGAAATCAAATCTTTTGCAGCAGTTTTACCATCTGGATAATGCGTTGAATTCATTATGCTCCTAAGTATCTAAATAGCAGCAGAATAACAGAACAGAACAGAATAAACACTTATTGCAGACGAAACAACAACAGCTTAATATTTTGGTCGACTGAAAGGCACCTCTCATTCAATCTGGATGCATTTCATAGGAATTCTAAGTAGGGGTCTACTCTAATCTATTGCAGTTGCCTAATGTCCTTTAATCTCATCTAGTAACTCCACTGCTTCAGCTTGCTTACTATCTGTGACTTCTTCGATCTTATCTGAACTCGATCTGACTTCTCTAATGGATTTTCTGGGTATTGACCTGACTGTGCCTTTGTGTATTGTATGCTGCAGTGTTGGGCACGAGACCAAAACACCGAGACCGGGTGATCCGAGACAGAGACCGATGGTCCAGGACCAAGACCGATACTCTTTTTTTATAGACAATTCAATTTATTAAGACGCTAAAACGGAATAACGCTTAAAACATTAATTATATTGCTGAAGAATACTACTAATCTTAATAATGGTCCAGAAAACAGTTTTACCGGCCAGTCTCATGGGATGGCTGGCCACCCTAAAAAGACGATGCCGGTCAGACATGGTCATGAAAATGTTAACGTTGCATGTGTGTATCAGACTCAACACGGGACTCGCATGCCCATAGTAATATGGGCATGTGGTCAGAGTAAGTTTAAGAGGACGAGCGTCTTACGGCTCAACAGATTTTTGTTGAACTCTTACTCTCCTAGGCCTTAATATTGTACATGTAATTGGCTGCGTTGTGTCAGCTATATTTTCTCAATAAACGGAAATACATACATACATAGAATATTCAGCGACGCTAATGCACGTGAGCTAAGTGCAATAGATTTAATTGGTTGAGGTAATTTCTTGTACTGTTCTAGCGCGTTTCAAAAGTATTAAAAGAATTAAGAATGCATTTTTCCATTTTGTTTGCCTTATATTAATCGTAGCGCTATAACAGTAAGCGAATGCTTTGTACAATATGAACTATCTGGGGTTAGAGTGTGTAGCGGTAAACACGAGCGTGAAAGACTGGTTAAAGAGATCGTTTACAAAATAAAACTGGTATTGTGTTATGTTTATATTAGTTAGCGGTACACGGAATAATTATTTAAATGCATTTATCATGCATCATCCGTATAACTATTCTTAGATCTGTGGTGTGTGGCGGTAAACAACAGTAAATACGAGCGTTAAAGACTCGTTAAAGAGATCGTTTACCGAATAAAACTGGTGTTGAATTATGTTTATTTTATTTAGCGATAAAGCTGTCAGCTTTAAGGCACGGAATAATTATTTAAGTGCATATTCTTCGATTGATGCTGTATATAGTCAACACTCCCTACAGGCTATCAACTCCATATGATAGTCCCACCCATTCAAGAATATTTGGTTGTTCGTAACAGTAATCTCCAAACTTCTAAAGCTCTAGCAATTCATGTTTGAAAATGCTTCAAGCAGTTCTTCCACCCACCTTAGTGTACATTACACTACATACAACTTCAGGCTTCAGCGGTTGGTATTGCAGCTTGTCACGTGTTTGTATTTCAGAAATGCAATTTTGCTGTTGTGTCCAATTTCTGGGCAGCAAAATTAATGAACAAGAAGCTTGCTTTTATGTACATTTCAAAGATTACACTCATCTTTCGTTGTTTGCTGAATTGCTAGAGCTAATTCTGTGGATTTTTTAGGTTAAGATATTCAACGATGTCTGGCATCACACTCACGGAAGAAGTCATCCTGAACTTAACTGGGAAAAAGATATCGCAACTCTGTCAGATGAAAGATCTTGAGTAAGTTCAGGATCGTGCTGGCAAGAACATTGAACATGTTTTACACAGTTATCCAACACATACAAGCATAATCATGCAATATGTTATACATGATCATATTACCAATGCGTTAACACAATCATCCAACATGTTGCACTGTCATCCAACGCATTGCCTTAATTATCCTAGATATCACGTTAACAACAACTGTAAAACTTTGTCATCTTTTTTCTGAGCAGTGTGAGTGGCAGCAAGATTAAGCGCGTTGATCCTGGAGCCTTCAAGAAACTTGTGAATCTAAGAGGTCTAAAGTTGTCCAACAACCAAATCCGTTCGTTGTCTTTTGAGTCCGACTTAAGTCACCTTCAGCGATTGGACATCAAAGAGAATTGCATCAGTTCACTGGAATTTCTTCACCAGCTTCCGAATCTCGAAGAAATTGTCCTTGAATGCAACGGTCTCGAGGTATGTTGCATCCTGTGGTATTTACCCTGAGGTAATGTAATCATTTATTGAGAGTTTGATCTGTTTGTTCTAGAGCATAAACGGAAATCGCCTCGGCCGAATATCCCGTTTTTTAGGCCTATTCGGAAGTATTCCCTTGGCAAATGTTATACACACAAATAGGTAACAATAAAAAAATTTAATTCAATCGTTTTTTATAAATATTTAACAATCTAAATACGAACATTATTAGTTATTAAGGGCACAAACATTTATTTTGCTAATTTTTCATTACGTGAAACGGTGAAAGTCACAAATTTTAAGCTTTGACTGCGAATGGTACTCGCCGGGGCACAGTTGCCACTACTAGTTGGTTCATACCTGGATCCAGCAAATAATGCATTCAAATACTCAGATTCGTTACTCGGTGGAAATTGTCTACTCGGTTAGACCCTAGTTTGTTCTGTCAATTCTCTTTCGTTGTTTGGGCATTCACTAAGGCTCATCAATTCGAATGAATGTTGTAAACAGGTAATTGTAATTGCAAATTTATGTAGAACTGCTTCAAGAGAAACTTGTCATAGGCAGTCTTAAATGAATGTTTATAGGTTGAAAAATTGAAATAGTCGGACAGGGTTGGTGAATGAAGTTGCATTATATTCGAGCAATTAGCATGCTGAAGTATCAACTCATGGCAGTTAGAAGCTTTGAGATTTTGTCCACTTAAGCGAAAATTCTTTTTTAATGAGAATGCTTCACTTAAATTGCATTTGGGTGAAATTTCGTTCAGTTACCTACCGGTGGGAATATTGGCCAACGGGGTAGGGGAAAGGTCACCCACCCTCATGTGTTCGGGTTTAGACGTGCGTCTTACGCATTGGACGCTAGCATGATCGAAGTTAAGCATTGCCATTAGTGACTGACTCGTTTGTTAATAAGTTTATTACTGTGCTATTGTATTATGAATATTATATTTTAGAATTCGTTCACTGAAAAATTTAAATAGTGCCATTTTAAGGTAACTACTCAAAATCACACCCAACTCCAGCCAGTACAGAAAGGTAACTCCTGAGATAGACCATTCCAAACCCTAGGGCCTATGATTTTGCATAGCTGCTGTACATGCAAATGGAACATAAAGAACCTCATCATCAGAGCAAAGGTAGTGACTACAAAGTAATTCTGTTGTGTTTTATTTTTAGGCATGGCATACTTACTTTGCAGTTCTGATTTGTCCGAAGTTGGCGAAGCTCAACAACGTTCCAACGATGAAGCTTCGTTTGGCTGTGAAGGGGTGTCAGGAAGCGTGCTGGAGTCTCGTAAGAATGTTGTTCCTTCCTAAGGTTTTCGCTTATTTCAGTGGGAAATGGTTTCCATTGATTGATCAGAACTTTTCACATGCTATCGTAGTCATAAATTCTGGGTACAACTTTTTACTCATTCATTCATGTTAAGACGTATATAGCGCCTTTTATGAGTCTACTTGGAGTGCTCCCAGCCCAACCACAGCGATACAAGTCTGTCTTAAGCAACTTGTTATTGTAAAATGAAGGCACATTGTGAACTGTCACATCTCTAAGGCGAGTGTGCTCCAGGTGGAAAGGCCAACGACTGAGAAGGTGTGATTGTTCAAGGTGTCATAACTATCAGGCGAAAATGAATTCCAATACCTTGTTGACATTCTGAGCTCCACTCAATATTTTCTAGTATTACTTGCTGCTTAGAGATATAACAATTAATTGAATAGAGTAATATTTTATTTCTATTCTTGTCTTTACAGATGGAATCTCTTTGGACTGAGGAGTTTTTTGATTCTGATTTGACCGAATCGAATCGTACATCCAAAGTGAACGAGTTTCTGCACAAAGTTCGTGCGAAGAAGTTGTCAGGATTGACCGTTCCTATTCAGTTCAAGGATGTTTTGGTAGGTCATACTTGGTCTTTAGAAATGGATTGCTCAGTGGTTAGCATGCTGGGCTTTCAATTGAGAGGTCATCAGATTGAATCCCAGCCAAGGAAGAAATTTGGTTGATGTTTTCGATCCTTCTTCGTCCCTTAGCCATCTCGGATGTGATGAGTACATTGACTGTACACTGTCGGTGGGAAGATGTGACGGTTAGGGAGAGGGTATAAGATGTACTGTAAGATTATGATTGCATGGCTATCTGTGCAGATATTATTGAGAAATCGGCTAACCTTTGACCCTTTTGGTTGGACCTTTTGCCCTCTGTGTTAATCATGATGTCACTTCATTGGCTTACTGATGTTCTCTGAATAGATGACTAAGCAGATTCGATTTTGCAGCTCATACTATAGAGAGCATCTTTGTTTCAGATGAAGAAACTATGCGAAGAATTCTTTAATCAGCTCGAGGCGAAGAAACTCGCATCGAAGACGACGGAAGACGAAGAAACAGCAGAAACGGACGAAGACGAAGTGGACGTGGAGCAAATCTTTGTTAGTAATCGTCGTAATCATCTCGTTACTCTAAATGTTGGATTAATGTGTCAGGCACATAACAAATTAGGTTACTAACACCTCATACCCTGACAAATGCTCTCTTTCTTTTGGCATTTAACATAAAATTTCAGAATGTGTATTTATAAATATACATGCAATTACATATAACAGGCTTTGAAGTGGTGGATCCAACCGCATGGAATAGACTACTGCAAGAACTTCACCTTCTGCCCAGGATCTCCTCATCTGCATTCTGCTCATTGCTGAAAATCACTCTCTTTAGCTATAGTAAGACCAAGAGCACCTCTGAGCAGATATCTATATTAAGTTTCAATGGTTGATTGATTTGTTCATTGGATTGAGTATTTCTTGATAACCTGGTTTGTTTTTGGGTCAGGTTCCTCTGCACGACTACGAACCGACCCACTTCCTTCGCTGTCACTTCAACGACAAGAAGGCCATAAAAAACGGTCACCATGACGACGACCCGACCGATGAACTCACGAACGTGTGGTCCTGCGCCATGGAACCAAATCCACAGAACTCGGGTACAAGCAAAATTAAATTACATTTTTGGACTGTTAAGGAAATACTACATTGGACTGAAATTTAAATTAAATTAAGTTTGTTACTGAATTCTGTTAAATTAATGACTCCTAAAACGAGTCACTACACTGGACTGGAATTGCTGTTCAATTTAATTGTGTTTTTGTTTTTAGTTTAATTACTGTGATTGTGTAATTGGTTTGGCAGAATAATATTTCCGCGAGAGGCGGCCATGGGTATAAATTGTTAGCAGGGTACGATTTGTCAAAATATAAATGGGGGTCAGTCGAATGATGAGAATTTCGGGGACTCTGAAGACTTCCCCACTTTATCACCATCCTTGTAGCTGAATCTGGGGGTCCAACCCTCTTACCCTCTATGGCAGAGTGTTAGTGACTTCATCTGTCTTGGCCAGTCCTCGTCCATGCCCTCTCATCTTCCCACTGACTGTATGTGGTTTGTGTGCCCATCGCAGCCGAGTTTACTCAAGGATGCACACAAAGCTAAAATTAAAACAGATTTCAAATGCTTTGGTGAAGTATCTGTCCACATTGTTTTGCCATCTGATGCAATTTATTTCTTTGTAGTGACATTTAACATCACATAGTCTATTGCAGATAGCGCCTTTGGGTGGATATCTCCAAGGGACGCTATATATATGTTCAATTACATGTGGAGGATGTGGGTCTATTGGTTAGCGGGTCGGACTGTCGGCGTCAATATTTGGGGCACCCATGGCTTCCCCATCTGCATGTTGATTAAGAAAGAGATCTCATCATAGTCTTTTGTGTAGACTTTAAGGACCTCCTCTTAATGGCTCTGAATTTAGGTTTCATGCTCTGCAATGTTCCCCTACGAGATCTGGGTCGGTTGAAGTTAAGAACTGGGTCAGTTTGCTTTTCACTTTGCAGACGAGACAACAGGAATTGTGGCGACCTGTGGGGGCGATTGCGTCTGCCTCATCGACTGCAGCACCGGTCTCGTTATGAAGAGGTTTCGACAAGTCAAGGAGGTAATTTATTAGGTTTGATTGTAGATTTAGAGTTACATGTGACATTTTATGACAGATTGATAAGAAAAAAATGATGAGAAATATTAAAGGAATAAATTATCAGTAAAAATTCTAAGAAAACATGAACGGAAAAAATGATGATTAGAGTTAAATTTTCAATAACAGTTTTCCACTTTGAGCAAAAAATATTTTATTACAACAATGTTGTTAAAAATGATCTTTGTTAAAACTAGTCTCTGTACGCCAACCACTTTTGGTTCAACATTTGTCTCTGCTGTTTGATTGTGCCAATGTTTTTCTTGGTATTGCTGTAATTCACTGTTTTACATTTGACCTAAATGACTTTGAATGATGTTTGAATAATGTGTGACTAAATGACTTAAATCATGTCTCACTCAAATGATGCGAAACAGTGCCTGACTTAAATGACTTGAAATGACATATGTTTTTAAATGACGTGTGTGTTAAATGACTTGAAATGACTTCTGTTGTAGCAATTCTACTGCGTGGCTTGGACGACACTAACGCTTGAATGCGATGGAATTCAAAGGAAATCGAATATCTTGGCAGTGTCTGGTATGGTTTATATTATTTACTCTTTTTGCATAATTTCTATTGTATGTTTTGATCAATGCTGTAAAGATAAATATATCTTGTGAGACAACTTTTTTATGGTCTGTGAGACTCCATTGTCAGAGTCATTTTGATCAATTGCTTGTTTTGTTTTTCGGATGCAGGTCACAATGGTCTGCTTAAGCTTCTTCATCCGGGTCAGTTGGTATGCTACGCTGAACACGGTTCCGGTCGACCGATCAAAGCCGTTCAGGATTTCTACTACAGCTGTCTCATGTTTCATCCACAGCAGAAGACCTGGCTTTTCTGTAAGGGCCTGAATTCTGCTTATACAAAGATGGATTGTTTGAGTAATATTCTGGCATAATAATAATAATAATAAAGACGATTTATTTGGCGCCGTAACGCGGCCATACTGCTACAAGGGCGCCTCACGTACAACTGATGGTATAGGGTTAAGATGCAGAGGGTTATAGATGTGTTGATTAAGATGCATAGGGTTAAGATGTGTATGGTTAAAATGACCAGGATTAAGAGATTTTAGGCTAAGATGTGTCTGGTGAAGATGCATAGCCTTTAAATGTGTAGGGTTGAGATACATTGGGTTAAGATACATTGAGTTAAGACACATTGGGTTAAGACACATTGGGTTAAGATACATTGGGTTGAGATGTGTAGTGTTAAGATGTGTAGATAGTGTTGCTTAGTAAATGCATAATAATAATAATAAACAACGATTGTATTATTACAATTATAATGATAGTATCCTAGAATATCTTGAATATACCAGGTTGTGTTTTGTATCCTGTGGTTACTGCTAATAGGACATTACCTGTAACTTCATTTGCTCATGGCAGAATCCCTGTGCTCTAGTCTTGATCTGGCCAAGAAATTCCCATCCCTGGAGACGTGCTAGTGCCTTGTATCGGATGGCTCAGTCTTTTAATCGACGTGTCTGCTAGAGGTGCTACATAAATATTTAAATCTTTTACAGGTGGTTCTTCCGACACCACGATTACGTTGTTTGACATCGGTACGCCAGCAGGGGAACAGTACACGAGCGAAATCAAGTATGCTAGCACAACTGTACTAACTGACTATAATGCCGTTTCATTAGTTATCGATTTTAATTAAATCTCTAAATATAGTAATAGTAATAATTTTCTTTTAATTTCAAACTGACAAACCACAGCAAGATTACAAGTACAGTATGAACGAATGATGATAGGTCATTACAGGAGTAGAATTTAGCTGTCTGCAGCCATGCAAGGCGCCCATTACGTAACACATCTAATTTAACCAATGCCGCTGCCTAATGAAAGAAGGACTAGTCAACCTTATGGGGATGAGGGTATCGACTCTGTGCCCCAGTGTATTATCCATTACCCTTGAGCATTCCATTGAATATTATAATTACTTTAGTAATTTTCTTCTTTTGAGTGGTACCATTTCATTTTGGCTCTGAGGGTTAGTTTTTTCACTTTACTGAAATCACTGAATATCAGATATGATTCAGTCATTTTCACGCATTGCAAACCTTTGGTCTGAAAGCTCAATTTTGCAAAGTGAATTCGAATTTGTGCAGTATGAAAAAGAAACTCTTGAAAGCTGTTTGAAAATGAATTTTATCATAATTTACAATGAGAAGTAAATTGAAAAATGTCCACTTATAAATACCATTGTTATTATTATTAGCATTTTAAATAATTTTGTTCTGTCTTCTTTGTCTTTAAAGGCAAATTCTTATTCTCGTTACTAAGCCAGCCGCTCTTTTAATAAACATGGTTTTCCATGAATCGACCAACCATCTGGTGGCTGGAACAGGAAAAGGTTGTTTCGCATGGCCGATCGACAAGGATAAGATCAAGACGAAGGGATCGTCCAAACGATAGTGAGGGCTTCGTTTAGTTTTCAGATTACTTCTAATTGTGACTGATTTTATTTAGTTACTGATTATTAGTTTAGAGATGTGGTCGTTTTGCTCGATTTGACTGTGTTGATGATTTGGAAATTAATGAGTGAATGAAAGGATGAATAAAATGAGCGATTGAATGAGCGGATAAAGTGAATGATTGAATGAACCCAATTGATGAGCGAATGTAAACTGAATGAACAAAGTACGCGTTTGGTTTGAACCGGTGTCTAATTTCCACTGAAGAATAGAAATTTCATCTTGCTATTTTGTTTCGAGGGATTCAAGAACAAAATGTGTATTTGGGAGTCATTCGTTCAGTAAGTACTGTGTACTTACGCATTGTGGGGTTTTACCCAAACGCATGTACTTGCTTATGGGGGTTCTACAGATCTGTATGCATGGGGTGAATCCTGAATAAAAATCTGTTTATTATTGACCTTCCTCCTTGATTGAGTCTATTTTATTCGAATCATATGTACTCAGGTGAGGGTGTAAAAAATTACACATGCGTACAGGGAGAGAGCTATTTCTATATACATATTGAATGGATGACCTTTATATGGACTCTGGTTCTTTTTATCACTAATGTCAAAGTGTGGTTTACATTATTGCCTTTCAAGTAAAAATAAATAATTGTTTCTGTGTTTCAGCGAGCCTTCTCTGGAGCTTCAGCTTCCTTCCGGACAGAAGATGGTCGATGGTCTCGTCCTTCTCAACGCCGACTATGTTGGTCAGTTGCAGGGAATTTGCTTGGAGTGGGTGATGATTAGGGTTGCGGGACGATTCGGGATCAATCCGGGACATGGGTTAAGCAAGTCTGATTCCGGGATTGTCCCGTCGAATTCTGGGTGGAAATGCGCTCTGATGACTAGATCTTAGACTGTTTCTATGTTACGTGATAGGGTCTTGTTTGCTGTGGCCCAGCTGTTGTAGTTTTTATCTCGAAGTTATATGGTGCCAATTCATAGGTGCTCCTGACCTGATGGCAAAAATTGTAGTTGAATAGAATGACTTACAAATGCCTACTGAAAGGCAATAAACAGAGGTTACAGGAACAAACTAAGGTCACTGGGGAAAAAGGTTTCATATCTGCCCCGTTTGCTCTGTTTGTGCAGTTGGGGCCATCCATTTAGTATGCATGCAGAAATCCTGGAAAATTGACCCCCTCCCTGTCCGCATGTCTCCTATTGTACACACCCTACCTTTGTATATATGTATTATACGACAGTTAAATTCGACTCCTGTAATAATTTGTCATAAATCTTAGTGCGGTTTGTCAGTTTGAAATGTTATTATTATTTTGTGATGAGCTGTGCAGTTGATATATATCTTTTGGTGATTGCAGCGTGCAAGTGTGTGGCCAGTGGCAGCATTTTCATCTTCAGCTTAACGAAGGCCCTCAAACACATGAATATCCAGATATCGCAGTTAGAGTGGTGTCAAACGAACACGGATTTCATCAGCATCGGTTCAAGAAATGGTTATTATGCCTCAACTAATTTATGCATTCGAAATTTATGTGACAGAAATTTATTTCACTAGTGGATGTAGACATCTGTTATTTAGCTGCTTAGATAACATCTAGATCATCTGATAGGCAAGAGTGGTCGCTTGTAGCAATTGTGATTATGACAATTTCTATGGTATTGTCAGTAGCAAGCTACTTCTAGGATGCTAGACAATGTTAACCAACTGCTCAAGATCATACAATATGAGTATATTTTAAATGTGGAGTTTTGTGTCCTGAATAGAAGCAGGAAGGCCGTTCTAGGCATGGGGGCCAACGACCCAATAGCCCATTTTTTTCTTATATAAGCATGGCAATAAAAAATGATATTCATTGATATTTTTGTCCAATGAAAAGATATATTCCAGCATGGTAATAACAAGATGATTATCGTTAATATTTTTTTATAAAGATACATTCCAGCATGGTAATAAAATGATAATATATCATTGATAGGGATCCTAGCATGTGGTGATGACCAGGGAAGAATCTGGCTGTACAACTTGCAGACGTGGCTGGAATCGAAGAGCAAAACAGAATCTGAGATATTTCTACCATCCAGGGTTTGTATCCTCTGCCTCATCTTGTAATTTATGTGCAGTACATGTGAAAGCCTCTCCCTCGCCGTCTCACCTTCCCATAGATTGTGTACAGTCAGTGTGCTTTCTAACAGCCGAGTTGGCTAAGCACACAGATGAAACAAAACTCTCGAACCAGATTTCTTCTCTGGTAGGGATTGAACTTCGACCTCTTGATTGACAATTGAGATTGAACCCGACCTCTTGCCTCTTGATTAACAGTTGAGATTGAACCCGACCTCTTGCCTCTTGATTGACAGTTGAAATTGAACCTCGACCTCTTGATTGACAGCTATTCGCTAGAATAATGATCACCCCATCACAAAATTATCTTCAAATTTGCGCATGGACTGGCTTGTATTGTGTATCCATTCATTCATTTTTAAC
Source organism: Bimastos eiseni (assembly GCA_959347315.1). Classification (NCBI taxonomy): domain Eukaryota; kingdom Metazoa; phylum Annelida; class Clitellata; order Crassiclitellata; family Lumbricidae; genus Bimastos; species Bimastos eiseni. Next base: position 28,176,521 of record OY365817.1, read on the forward strand.
ATTTATATAGCACCCCTCAAGAAGTCTACTTTGTGAAGCTCCCAGCCCAACCGCAATACAAATCAGTCTTGAGCAACTTATGCAACAGAGGCGTGTTACTCCTTGGTCACAGTCACATCTGTAAGAGGAGCATGTTCCAGGTGGAAGAAGGGCCAACAACTGAGAAGGAAGGCTAGGTCGATTCATTCTATGGAGTGTTAGCTTGATGACTGCTCTTTTACTTTGTTATAAAGTTGATAAACTAAAGAATGACTATTTACTTGTGCTTTTAGATCCTGCCGTGGCCCTCGTGTCAGCTGGGACCCAGGGCAGAAGACCAGCGGATGATAGACGTACTCGACAAACCAGAGGTTGCTTTAATCTCTGCCATTCGTTTCATTTCTTCGTGGCCTACGTGTCATCATCCATTCATACTTGTAATAATTCTGCAGTTAATTTGAAATTAAAGAAAAATAATATTATATTTTCCTTTTGTTTAATTATACTATTTCTTAATATCAAATTTAAAGAATATACTTGCTAAGATTAATGTTGTTTGGATTCTAGCCTCTGGTTGTTAATGCAGTCACGATCACAAGCGACCATAACTACATAGTCGGAGTTACGGACTGCAATCTGGTCTGCGTTTGGAAGAAAACAATTGAGAAGGCTCCACAAAAGTAGTTGTCAGATGTTGGAGTCGTTAACAATTTGAAGAACTTTGCATGTTGTAGCTGTACCAAGTTTTTCTTTTATGGACAAGAGATAGGTTTTAAAAATATTTTTGTTATAAAACAGTTCTGATTTTGGCTCATGTATTCTTGAGAAAAATTAGAAGAGCAGTCTATTAACATTTTAATTGTGGAAGTGTACCAAGAGCAACTGGAAAACCAAATGCAGTTCGTCATAAAACACAGCAAAAGTAACCAGAGTGGCCATTACGATATCGTCATGAAGTCCCAACTCATAATCCAAACAAAGAAACCGTTAATCACGAAACCCTTTTGCAAACCATCGCAGAATAAAATCGAGCATTATGCAACGCATCTGAACCACTAGTCCAAACCATGAATATTATATCGCACGGTTTTCTCTTTGCAAATTATGCCATAATCACAGAAATTAACTGCGAACACCAAAGAACACATTAGTGGCGATATCCGCGTCCATGGTCTTCTCTTCTGTAGTATTTGTTTTGATGCTCGCTGGAGTTGTCGCCGCGGTTGTCATGACCCGCGTGACGATCTTTCGATTGGTAATGTTCGCGACTGTGGTCTCGGTTGCGTCCGTAATCGTTGTAGCCGCGCTGGTCCCTATTACCATGACCCTCATTTCCATGACGACTGTGGTCACGGTTACGATTGTCCGGTCTCTGGGTCCAATTAAACGATCTCTTCGGTCTGGAATACCAGTTTTCGACGCAAGGAGGTGGAGCCGATGAGGCCTCCGATGTCTTGACGTAATCAGGATCGGCGTCTGTGTATCGATGCTTGAACATTTCTTCATATGTCGAAAGAACGTCGGTGTCCGACGATGCTGGTTCTGTGGACTGATTTGATGATTCGCCTGCCATTTCTAAATTGTAAACAATTAAAGCCTTAACGTTTGAAACACCGCTCATTCTGAAAGGAGTCAATCTTTTCATATAATTCATCAACTATATTACTAAATTTAATACAGGAGAAAAAATATGCACACACCAAGTAATCATTCATTTAATACAGACTTTGATTGGTAATGTTCGTTCCAAATGCAATCCCAGCTAAACTAATTTATGTTACTTATTATTTATAATCACTTGTTGTAGTTATTACACTCTAATGTCAGTAAATCTGAATCCGAGGCACAAGTGTTCACAAACAACTTGTTGTGGGTTGTTAAATCAAAATAGTTTGATTACAGATCTCGTTATGCCATAAGTAATATTAACAGAGGTTTCAACTTGGAATAAGAACCTAAGAATAGACCAACCATATTTATTTTAAAATTGGTTACACATTAGCTGTCACCTAATGTGAAAACAGTAAGAGGAGGGACTAAGGCAATGACATATTAGGGAAGCAGTGACAGTTGTCTAACCGCAACAAAAACATTTGAAGCTCACTTACTGGGACCTACTCATTATACACGAGGGTAGCTCGTTTCAGTTTTCATTAGAAAATAAATTTTAAAGAATGCTACAAAAGTAATTTACGACATATTTCTTTAAAAAATAGTTAAATTATTCATTTAAAATTTGTTTCACGAGTCATATTATGTGCTACTACATATATGAGCCAAATATTTAGCAATAATAACTAAATTGACGAAACCGACTTCTCCGCTGAATCTGTGGATTTACGCTGGTTCTCTCTGTCTGATGCTGGCTCTCTGTCAGCGCAGATTTCATGCGTAGTAGTAAGTAAGGAATTAATTGCAGTTCAATAGTATCACGGTGCTACAGTAACTGCTAGCAGACTAAAATTCCTAGTATTATCAGTTTACATTAACGCGCGTTGAAGTTAACTTTTACTTTATCATTTACTGCCATTTGTGAATGCAGATGAGTTCTGAGGTGAGTTTGTTCTAAAGTAGAAGTTTGGAGAGCACTAGAATTTGATTAAAAAACCTAGGTCTTTCAGATATGTTTTTGAACCATCCTGAAAGGTCTAAGCCTACATTTTAGGTTTAAAATTTCAGGCTTGTTACTTTTTCAGTCAGATTAATTGTGTTTGTAGCTAATTAGAAGTAATGTTCGTAGCCATGTATACTATAGTCTGCAAATTGCACCGCTCACGATTATTAAAAATATGGCAGTGAGACCGACGAAGGGGCAATAGAATGTCCTCTAGGGCAGTGACTCTGTGTCCAGTGTGCGAACGATAATAATGACATACAAACCTTTTTAGAGCTTTGCTTTTCTAGATTGCACTGCCCAGTGTCCATGCATATAAACAGCGTGACAAGGAAACTAAAGAAGGGCGTATGCATGCGATGTTCTTCGTGTAATTCTCGGTCGCAATTTTTGATCTTCTGTGTTACTATGCAACGTTAAAAGCCAAACAAGCCTCATAATTTCCTCGGATCCTCTGGAAGTCGGGCATGCACAATCCTTTGGAATACCCCTCTTACTACCCTTCGGACAAGCCTTCTAATTCGATGCAGCGCTCGTGAAAAAGCTGGTGCCATGCGTTTGCGTATAGAGGGGCGCTTTAGTAGTTTGGAGATTAAGATATAGCAAAGATAAATAATAATGAACATACTTGCTAAATTTATTTCGTGGTGGTTTCTATGCGAATGTTTGCTTGTTTATCGTTTTGTGCGGGTGAAGGGAATTGCAGTTCACAATTTTTGGGAATTCTATATTCCAATAAGCTAGTCAAGTTGTACATTTCCAGTATAAAATGCCTCGTTTAGCGCAGCTTGTGATGGGTCCAGCGGGGAGCGGAAAGGTATAAACTCTTCATTTATAGTGATGCATTTGAGATCGTAATAGCGATAATAAGGGGCAATCGAAGGTATCCCGAGACTCCAATTCCCATTATATATTATCTAAGTGATAGCGATAATCTATTGTTTTAGTTTGTTTTATTTAAGTAATAGCGATAATCTATTGTATTCTATAATTCGTTAAAAACGACAATAGGACAACATAAATTGTTATTTATAACGTCTTTACTGCAACAAACGACCATTTGAGATCGTAATAGCGATAATAAGGGGCAATCGAAGGTATCCCGAGACTCCAATTCCCATTATATATTATCTAAGTGATAGCGATAATCTATTGTTTTAGTGTCAGAATTCATTCCACCAATACAACCCATCGTTTCATTGTCCTAAAGGAGAGATACAGAGGTACTTTTGCTAACTGATGCACCAGTATTCTATAATTCGTTAAAAACGACAATAGGACAACATAAATTGTTATTTATAACGTCTTTACTGCAACAAACGACCATTAAAAAATGCTATTCGACTCAAGAAGGGCACTAGCTAAAGTCTGCGTTACCAGATTTGGCTTCCTGTTATGTTTATTTCTGCAATGAATGATGAACTTTCTACAACAATCATTTTTCTGGAGAATCTGTCCTGCAATAATTATTTGCCCGATGTTTCAATTAAAGTCTGCCATAATCGCGACTGCAGAGTGATAGTTGTGCAGCTTTGAGGCAATTAATTGATCTTCATTTTTATGGTAAAGTGGTTCATTAATGATGAACTATTTATGTTTTAGTCGACCTACTGCAGCGGAGTTCAGAAACACAGTCGGATGTTGCGACGAAACATTCATGTCGTTAATCTCGATCCAGCTGCTGAAGCCTTCGATTATGATGCAATGCTTGGTAGTTTTTGGGTCATTGGTTATGAATTAGCACTGTCTCCCTAGCTTTGTTTTGCTGTCTGCCACCCTGTATCTGTAGCCACTAGCATTCACTTTATCGATTTAGGATAGGATTGAATAATAACATCTTCCTTCAAAAGTGTTAATGAGATGAAGTGAGTCCAATTCAATCTGGGCTGTGAAATTAAGAATTATGCTAGTATGCAAATTACAAGACTAGTAATAATAATGATGACAATATAAGTAATACTAGTAATTTATAATGCTACCAATAATGATACAGGCAATAAATAATAATAGCGATGATACTAATATGAAAGATAATAATGATTAAAATTAAGATAGTAACGATAATTTTCACGCTAAATATTAGTGAGCCTAGTCTGTAAGTGACATTTCAGTCCAGAGGCTCGAATCTGAGTCGTAACAATCCAAGGCTGCAGAATGTCGGCGCTGGATTCGAATACTACTACATCACTGCCTTCCAAGCCAATTTCTTCCTGCCTGATGTTGATGAGGTTTACTCAACATAAGCTTGATTTATGCTTTTGATTTCACTCCTGTTAAACATTTTATCATCTGTTGCTACCATAGTCATGCTGTTGGTTTAATTCAATAAACGAATATTATTATTATTGTTGTGATTTCAGATTGTTGCAATTGATTCTCTTTGGTTTTATTCTCAGATATTCGAGATCTTATAAGTATTGATGATGTAATGGATGACGAGGATCTAAAGTTTGGTCCAAATGGTGGATTATTGTACTGCATGGAGTAAGTACTGGTCGCTTTGAGTTCTTGTAGCATGAAGTTAGTACAGGTAGAATGGAGTAAGTAAGTACTGGTTGCATGGACTTAGAATTAGTGTAAGGTCTCAAACTAAAATTTGGCTCATAGGCCAAAGAATACTGGCATGTGGGCTCGCAGGCTGCATAAGTTAACAATCATTTTTTTCTTTTCCAAGACTCGTATAGCCTTATGTGATATCTTCCGCTGGAAAGAGATGTGATCAACTTTTTCTTATCTTACACTCTGAAGTCATTTTATAGGGTTTTTCTCAAATTGAGCAAGACTGCAGTTGATTGTGATCTAGGATCTCTTAAGACTTTGCCTATGTCACTTATCAGTCTTGCTAAGCGACATATCTTGTTTTAGATATTTCTCGGAGAACCTGGAATGGCTGACGGAGTCGCTGGACGAAATCGAAGACGATTATGTGATATTCGACTGTCCAGGTGAGTGTTGTTTTGGATGTTTAGATTTCTACGGTGAAGGACTTCATCTGTGTAGATTAGATTTCTACCATGCAGTTGGAGTACTAAAATAAAAAATGGTGCACAGCGCAGAGTAAGTGACCCCCTTCTAGCATCCCTTGTAAGGCTGACTAGTCTTTCGCTCACTAGGCAATAGCATTGTTAAATTAGATTTATAGCATGATGTATGCCTTGCATGACTGTCAACAGTCAAATTCGACCCTTGCAATAACTGCCATCTATTCATGCTATACTTGTAATCGTGCTGCGGTCTGACAATTTGAAATTAAAAGAAAATTATTCTTAAGGTGCTCTTATCGTTTGGTTCGTTTCGACATGTGTTGATTCCTTTTCCACCAGGTCAGATCGAACTCTACATCCACCTTCCTGTAATGCAGCGACTCGTCGATTGTCTCAAGAGGCTGGGCTTCGAAATATGCAGCGTCTTCATCTTGGACGCACAGTTCCTCGTAGACGCCTCAAAACTCGTCTCTGGCTTTATGTGTACGCTGTCCAACATGGCCGTCATTGAGGTGCACAGTTTCAGACTAATGTTCACACCCACGCTTCCTTCTGTAAATTTTCCTTGAATATATTCTTACGCTGGAAGCTGTTATGACGCTTTCTTTACAAACGTAAAGTTCTGCGAAGTGCTGTGGTGAGGTCGTGGGTTTTGTTGCAATTGTTAGTAGGGTTTTTCTCTATTTAAATGATGATCTATTGATGCCTTGTGTTTTATGATAACGATGTTGAAAAGACTTCAAGATTCGATTAGAGCTGATGATGGCTTATTTTTAAGAGATTCAAAGCTCGTGCCAGCATGTTCCGTACAAGGAATCTTAATTAGTATGGAATCTGTTGAGACAGGCAGGGAGGCAAGGGATCTTGTCCAACCTATTCAGAACTTACTCATACTCTATTTTAACAGTGCATTTGCACACTGGACTTTCTCAACATCTTAATGCTAATTGTCAAATGCGGGAATAAGAGTGTTATAAGTCGAATACTTTAACCAAGTAACTACAGTACTCACATTCTAGGTTTTTAATGCCACCTGCATGCAATGACTGCTGTGGATTTATGGTACAGTTGAGAAACATTTCCTTTCTAACGTAATAAGACATTTAAATGTGAAATAAAAATTTGCATGGTTGGTGGTGTTTTTATTGTGTTGTGAATAGCTTCCACACATCAGCATCGTCAATAAGGTCGATCTGTTAAGTTCTAAAAAGGAATTCTACGAACTTCTCGACAAACACATCAAGGACATCGTCGCCGAACATCTGGAGGATGACGAGGTTTTCGGAAAACGCTACAAAAAACTCAATCACGCAATCGCTGGCCTAGTGAGTATATGGTAATCATTTTTTTACAAGAACAAGGAATTTGTAAAGTTTTTTTTACCATTTTACAGTACTAAATAATAAATAATAAGGTGATCTTTATAGCACTTGTAGATAACCCAAGGCCAAAAATTGGTTGTGTTACTTGTGTACATGAGTTTGGGAAAACCAATGCAGTCTTTGACTTCTCAAGGATCTGGATTTAGTGATTGTGGTCCTAACATAAGGAATGAAAAGCTGTAGGATGTGGCAGAAATTGGATGGTAAACTTGATGAGAAAGATATTTTTAAGCAATACCCAGGTGAGAGTTATAGACGATAGTGATATCATTAAGTTCAAAAACTTAAGACTCCTCTTTTATCCATCAACCAGATCATCAATTTTTCGCGTTCCAGATTGACTCATACAGCCTTGTGCGATTTCTTCCACTGGAAAGAGACAACACGGAAATGATGGAGGACATTCTAACGCAGATTGAGTTCGCGTTGCACACGGGAGATGATGTGGAGCACATCGAGCCAAAGGTATGTGAGGGTTAAATGCACCCCAAATACGTTCTCAATTATCGTAACTCACACGAGACAAATTGTTTGTAATCTGGTCTATCATTTGTACGAAATAATGTTTTCAATCAATCAATTAAACTTAATGTAGCGCCTCTTCAAGAAATCTACTCAGAGGCGCCCTCGGACCAACCTCAGCCAAATAAGACAGATTTCAGAGTGGAAAAAAATGGCGTAGAGAGTTCCAGGGCTAGAGCGAATGGTCTAATGGGAGGCTATTCCAAGCAGTCGGGCAGTTTTATACCAAGGTAGCTAAGAAATATTACTTGGTTTCATTCTCAATGTTAGTAAATAAATTTTAGTGCTTGAAAAAAATGTCCTGGGGTGTTGCTTGGAGTCCACTTAGCAGGCTCAGGACCAGAGGCTATGGTTTGCCTGCCCAGCATGTTGACCATATGCATCACTGCACCACATGGTTGCTGTTTGTAAGGCAATTGTAATGTAATGTGGGACTATATTTATTCTCTGTTTTGGATTACATCAATGTTTGTATCATAGCAAAGTTTGACCTTGACTTATTCATCATCGGTTCCATTTGGCGGCGATGGGTACGATTAAATGATGTCCATAGTCCTCACTCATTTACATTGCATTATATTTTGTTCATTTCTGCAAGGAAATCGTTGACCCATAGGATGTAGGTGGATGATACTGGTTAAGGAGTCCCAAGGAGAAATCTCTTTGAGAACCTCTTTTCTACAGCACATTTAATTAGCTGTGTGGTGTGTTACCAGATGAATGAAAGTATTTGCATTCGTAAAGTTTGTCATGTTTTATTTTGCCACCTAACTGGTGGCACATTTATGAATTTCTAGTAGATTACCAGATAAAATGAACGAACAGGTTATTGTATACATCAGGTAATCTATACTTGTTTAGATCATACACAGATGAGGATTTATCTATAGGTATAGCTAGTGCTTTTGTGAGATACTTGAATGGCTCTATATTTAGCATCTTCATGATGGGATGGTTTTATTAGCTAAATGCCTTACAAATTACTCTTTTCCGGTTCTTTACTTTCTTTCTTTTGTAATTGCTTATTATGATTGATGTGTGTACGTTCTTTGTGTCTGATGTACTTGCAGTGCCTAGTTTATAGATGGCTTTTATCTGAAACTTGTGTGCAATTGCTTAATTGTAAGCGTCTAATTGAGTCATATTTTCTGCTGTGTAGGAGCAGGAAGAGGAGGAAGAGGATGAAGGAAGTTCTGTTGGACCAGGATTATAGATCATAAGCAAGCAGGACTATTCTGAAAAACACAGACACACTTTGCTGCAACTTCAGCATTTCAGACATTATTTTGCCAAATAAATCATGAATTATGCTCATCGTGTTGGCAGATGTTTAGTTTTATATGTAGTTAGAAATCATAATTATTATTATGGTTATTTTTTTATTATTATTATAATGTACATTTATTTGATCATAGCATTTATGGTTTTCAAGATGGCTACCTAGCATTAGTTATCTGGTGTGCCATATATTATTGTGCTCTATATATATATATATATCTATATATATATATTTAGCCAACCAAGAAATTAATTAATATCTCAAGAGTCCCCACGGTATACTTTATTATTATCATTACTTTCTATCAGTATATTTATTCTGTTTTATTTATTAGTTACAATTTTTATGTTCTTTATTATTCTGACATTTTTTATATCCAGGCCACCATGCACAACAGTAAGTTCATGAAGTAATCAAGTACTCTTTTATTAATTCCAACACATTTAAAAAACTATTCAACTTTAAGGAAAATTCCAAAACAGTTAAGCATGGGACTAATGCCCATGGAACTGCAGATACCCACATGGGTCTTATGTAATGTTCACAGAAACGCTGGCTATGGAGTTGATCTTTATCCTATTGATGTTTGCACAGACGATGTCTCAGAAGCGCACTGCCGCAGGTACAGTTCCACTGGCATCGAGTTATGTTTGCACCAACACCGACGTAACTCTTAATCAGGCAGCTTGTTGTTCAATAGACCAATGTTGCCCAATTGAGAGTCGATCCGTGTTGGCACTCCTTGATCAGTGTTAGCACTCCATAGTCGATCATTTCATTTGATCCTCGTGATTCGGTTGCTGATCCATTTATCCAGTTCTATCGACTTTTAATAAGACTCTTATTTTCAACACAGCTACTACTCTTTCCCTCCATTTTCTAATTTGTCCCAACTTGCCAAGCGTGTAAAGAATGTGACATCAAAACACCTTAAGACCCAAATTTTAACATACAACGTCGTATCATATGACTGTTATTGATTTTTAAACCCCTCTGCAGCACCCATTTCTACTGTTTGCACTCAGTGCTAGTCTCAAACCTGGATAAAGGAGGAAGGCAACAGCAATGATCTATGTTATCATACAGTATAGCTAAACTGCAAATACCCAAACACCATTTCTTTGGCTGTACAATGGCTGTAGAATAGCTCTACCAAATCATATTCCTCATTAGTTCCTGATGCCAGCCATTTTGTAGAGGTAGGTAAGAATAAAATTAATTAAATAATCCCTTCCATAGTTTATGGTACCTGGGTTGTTCTGCTAACCAATCTCTCTTTGTAATCAGAGAAGTTGATGTACTGCACCACCTCATCTGGTTAATATTCAAATGAGTTATCTCATTAATTTTCAGATATGCGAATATAATTTGGGTGAATCATCAGAGTTTTCTGCTGATCAGAAAGTTGAACAACCGGCAACAACAAGATTCAACTTGTAATGAACCAATACACCATATTTATCCTACAGGATTTTGGGTTATGGAGGGCAAACAGTGATAGTTAATCTGGGATTAAATAAAATATGGGAGGCATCAAATGCCAAGAAATCTGAGGGCATAACTATGAATGCCTCCTCAGTATGTTACACCAGCTCTTGGGTGACCTCAGACAGGCTGTTGACCCACACAGAGTCATTGATCCAGCCTACTTCCGGTAGATATCAAAAGGCAAATACAATTAAACGTTTGGTCCAAAACAATGGCATCCTCCAAATGTAGTCTAACATTTCATCTAACATATGAACACGGCCAGTCAAGTCAGTCTGTCATTATGGACCATTCTTACTAACGAAACACTTAAGATTTGGGGAATTCCACCCAAATAGTTGACTAACGAATCACTGTTCACACGGAGTAATAGTAGGGAATTTCCACCAAAGTACAGTTGACTAATGAAACAGACCAAGTCTGGGTTATTCCACCCAAATATTTGTCCAATAAAAAAAAGATTCATACTGAATAATTTCACCAAAATAGCAACTCCGCCCACATATTTGCCTAATTAAATGTACCGAGAATGGGAATTCCACATAATTATTTGCCTAATGAAACACTTTCACAATTGGGCAAATCCACCCAGTGTAGTATTTGCAATATTTTCCCAAGAACTGCTCAGATTGTTACATTCTGCTTGCTGTGCCAAACAGTTTTATCAGAACCGGTACCTGAATCATTTAAGCATAATTTCCTATTCCCGGTTAACTTATCCCGAATTTCCCAGAGCTACGTACGTCTGCCCACATCCGGTTTCTCCATTCTCCGCAGCGAATCGATTTCTGACAACGTGCACGTCACTCAATTGCCACATAGCCTCGAAAAGAAACTGAAACAAGTGCATTCAGTGCAGATTGAACACTTGCCCATGTCCAGACACTGGGGTTGAAAGACGCCATTCACCACCTAACCCGATTCGCCCAATCCCAACCCATCTGCAGCCCAACGTCGAAGAACACCCATCCGGACGGAGCTCCCAATAGGCAGACGTCAATTCAGCTAGCGCTTAAGCAAACGAAACGACCACACTGTCCGCAATTCAACACGAACTGCTTCAGCGAAGTGGGCACGCATTCTGAGAAACTGCTTAAGCGCATCGACGTACAGACATAGCAACGAACGCAGCCAATGCCAAACACGCGCTTACCCACGCAATCGGTTATTACAACACAGACGTGTAAAGAGGTAGCTACGTATACACCTAAGGGAGGGAGGAGGCAACCGTAACTATGCCAACCACTTACCATTTACAGCGTAAAGAGGTAATGATACCATCCCTCCCACTCGATCCGGTTGCCGTCTGGACCATTCCGATGTGAATGGACCAAGTTTTCCTTACTGAGCCGCAGTACGCCCTACCGCCCAACCCACCGATCAACCGACTGCCGCATTCATGAGATCCAGTCGATTTGGGTTGGACGACGGTGGGGGCAGCCCGCCCAACCACACGCGGCTCGAAGGAGTGGGACGAGAGGGCAGGCAGGCGGGCGGGTCCAGTGGAGCCTCACAACGCCCATCGCTGCCGCAGCATAGACCCAAACAAACGCTGTGCTGTGTAGCTCAGCTATCTGATCTATGCGGCTGACACATTCCGAGAGCTCGCCGCCCTCCAACACACAGAACGCAGCGATCAAGGCAGACAGGCAGGTTGTTCACGCAGTGGGCGTTCGACCAACCACACACACACACACACTCATACTCGTATGTCTACATGTTGGCCCCTCTGTCGCTGTATGTTTCTGTCAGTCCGACTGGCTATGTCGCTGCATCTCACGAGTCTCTATCTCATTCTATTGGATTGTTCCGTTGGTATGTACGGCTGTTCGTCCTACCCTTCCTGTCTGCCTTTATCTGTGTTGGTCAGTCTGTATGTATGTATACGTGTATGGCATACCCATAGACAGCCTCGGGCTCTCTCACAAGTAGCCAGCCCACAACACGAACCGCATCCGCTGCGCTACGGGCAGGACACGCGGCATCGAGCCACTACGCCCGATGGACCAGAATTCCATGCGCTTTCGATAGCCTGCCGGTCGCTCTCACATTAATTATCGTCTAGACAAAACCGACCCACCACCCCTCGAGTCGAACAATAGACCTCTACTGTAGAAAAATGTGACTTTATTACCAAATCTCAACCCACTGCACGCGTACACACACTCGAAACCGGAGCAAATTTACTGCCCATTCGGCCTTGACAGGGCCAACCAGTACTACGCTCGCATTCCGGATGCATCATTCACTCATTCACTGCAAAAGCAACAGGTGCTGCCTGATACAGACACGGCCCACTCTATCAGCCATAATATTATAATATTGATATTTTCTGGCTCATTGAGAAACCGGAATTGTGGTATTCAGAATCCAACCCCCGCATGTTTTTGCCCACTCTGCAAACGCTTACGCTGAAACACCCCCCCCCCCGTTTATTTCTGTAACGTTAACGAAACAACAAATAAGCTGCTTTATGAGTTTTGTCAGTTTAATGCCTATTTAAATATAACATTATAATGGGCGTTGAACCGGTTCCATGCAAATCGCAAGTCATAGACGACTTAAACCGACCCACACGTAAAGAACTAGATCCCTACGAAACTGAACTGTTTCAGAAAAATTACAAATCTCTAATCTATGCTAACTTCATAGACTTACAGAACGCTTACAAACGAAACCACTTACAGAAGATTCTCGTTGGTTGCTTCAAGACGAATTCTTGCAAACCTCTCACAAGAAACTGACCTCTACAAACGCAGTCCACTCAGTTATATAGGAAACCCATCCGCTGCGAATGTCACGAAATCTTTGCATATGCATGACAGGGGCACAGATTTCGGAATTTGTATGTTCTGGTTTTTATTATTAAAACCAGTCAACTTATAAATAAACGCAGATTTTTGAGTAATCAAAGGTCAAGAAAGTTCTTAAATGTTTTTTAAAACTATGTTATAATATAAAGATGATACGAAAAGAAACACTTAAACGAATGTGAACATAACTCCGAAATTACTGACGTGTTTTAAGTTAGATGGCGTCCGTCACTTCCGTCAGCTGATTGATAAAACCGGCATTATTTTCGGTACTCTGCTGCCGTTAAGTAATGAATTAAAACCGTATATAAAGGCAGCCATTCGTAGCTTATTAAAACAACGAAACGCATCCCTTGATAGTTCTACCACATGCTGCCTGAGAAACGCAGAAAAAGGCATTTAATATCATGGTTATAAGGCGGAAGTAGTATTAGACTGCGTCTCTGCCTCACTAGGCGCGTTAATATGGCTTTGATTAACTCTTTTTCATTCTATGTGAACACGTTATTTCCGATTGTTTAGGTATTGTTTATAATTAAGATAACTGTTTATGAATTATCGTGCGCAAAGAGTTTAATCGATCATTGGTGACTTTCGATGTTGTTGCAAACTTGCAAATTAGTTAGGCCTAATGTTATCGAAAATTCTCACATAGGTCTACGCCGTGTAGTATGTAGGACATAATAAAAATACCTAGGCTGAGTCGGGAGCACATCTGAATAGATGGTCTTCAAGGACAATGGGTGCTATATAAATCCTTCTGATAAATACTAGGTCATACTTTTCAGAATACATTCCGCCTCGTGCGGAGGCGTTTTGTAAACCCCGCAAAGTCAACTGTACTATTCGTCCTTCTTTCGCTAGGCGGCGTTGGTAAAATTAGATGCATAACGTAATAAAATCTTTGCATGGTTTCCGTCATTTTAATTCGTTTCCTGTAATAACTTGTCATCAATCGTTCATACAAAGTCTGTAATCAAGACTGCGGTCTGTCAGCTTGCAATTGAAGGAAACAAAATGATTTGATATAAAATTATGTAGAATTATTATATAAAATTATATAGCATATGGTCACAAACCTCAACTTGAGTCCGCTTCTCCTCCTCACCTCTCTCATCGCCGTTTCAATTCTAAACACCGACCACTGTTATAGTTGCAGTCTAGCTATCAGTCTGCCAATCCCGTGGATCAGGACCTTCAATCGATCCCTGCCGCCTATCGATTATGTTTAAACTAAGCGCCTTTGAACAAGCTGGTTCCCGACTTCCCGCGACTTCGCTTCGTGAGAAAATAACTATAGGGCCTAAGATCTAATTAGCAATCACTCATGATACAAACTGACCTAGTAGTAGACCTAATTAGGAGTCAGTGTCATCTAAGTGGAGTCAAGATGCGGAACAGCTAATCGTAATCTCAACATTTCATCTCAACATTTCTACAGCGCCCACAAAAACGAAGTTCGTGGGAACCAGCTTATGCACAGGCGCTTAATCAAAACAAAATCAATAGACAGCTTATGGGTTCATCTGTGTTTCATGCTTCTGCTCCTACGAAATGGAATCAACTGCCATTCTCTCTTCGTAGCTCAAATTCGTTTCCTTACTTTAAAAAACGGCTCAAGAGTCGATCTTTAATAAATTTCTCCTTGGCTAAGGATTTGGAAATCTCAGCGCATCTTTTCCTGGCGACTGACTATCCGAGCCTAAGATTCACATTTCCGAGTGACCTTGCGCGCATTTAAAATTTAATAACATTATGGTCTAAGATCGACATCCTCCATTATGCTGGGAGTGACGTAAAGAACAACACAATTATGACGTCACTAAATTACGTTGCTCAACAGTCTCCGAAATTGACTAATTAAATGAATCAATCAATCCACTTGTAGGCTCCGGTTATAAACATGGGGGCTACTACTCTTTGCCTACATGCTCGATCACGTGATCGCCCTGAACCTACTGGCATGGGGCTTCTAAATACCTGCCAGGACCTGATCTGGGGTCGTTATATCCAGAAGCGTCGGGGAATAACGAACATTGATCGGCCGGGTCAAGTCGGTGAGTCGATAGGCCTACCAAGAAACACATGGCATAAGGACATTCGTCGAGTCTTTAGACCTAATTGCGATCAGAGAATTTATGACCAGAAACAAATTTTGACGTTTATTCACTGAGATCTCCAGATCCAGAATGCTTTCTCCATGTATTGAATGCAATTCCTAAACAAAATCAATTTCAATTCAGGTAAACAATATCTATTGGTGAGCTAAAACTATTCTCTTTTGCTGAGCACTTCTGAGCAGACGTTTTAAAGGGGCGATAAAAAATGTTACTCAACAGATGGATGGTGAGTAATGTAAGATTCAGAATGTTACAGTAGTCGAATTGTTGGAGTGATTACTTAGTAGTTTGAGCCTCTCTATTCATTGTGTAAGGATCTTGACCTATAGTCCTTCACTCATTCACAATTGCTGCATTAATGTTTCATTGTATGGTGTGTGTGTGCATTTCTTAATGTTGGAAGGTGGATATTATCTTACACAATTGAATCACATAGCATTTTATCAATCAAATAAGACCAGAAACAATCACCATCTTCAGCCAATCGCTCAGTCAACTAACAGCGTCACCACCGACAAAATCGACCGTTGTAATTCCTCGAAAATCACACAATACATTACACCATCTCGGTAATTCAACCAACAAAACGACACTCTCAATAAATAATCGGAATAAAATCCGGAAACAATCATTCAATAGCTATTCAACAAAAATACTAACGATATATCACTCGGTTTAATCAACCACAGTTAAGATCTTTCGAAGACTTGGCCGACAACTCAGAAAGTCAGTGAATTGTTCGAGCAGCTCATCACCAAACACCTCGACGAAACTCCCCGAAACAGATTTCCCAATGTCAACTATCACCAATTTTCAACAAAAGATATCGACGTCAAAGTAATTTAATCCAACTTTACGGTTAAAAAAGGAATTGGAATGCAGTTTATCGGAATGCAATCTTGGCGTGTGGAAAAATATCGACACACATTGGCTCGATACTTAGCACAGGAGCTTCAATCTCAATAAATATTGGGAAAACAGTCTGCCTCAGAATCCAATTTACTGACTATACCCACTGAGAAAACTATTTGAAATTAAAAAAATTAAGTTCTGAAACTGCTACCGTTAACAGTTACGTAGCCCTGTTGTATTCAGAGTGTTTGAGAGATACAGAGTCAAGTGTTGTGTGTTCAAAATCTCATTCATTAACACAATACGATGGTAAGGGCAGATGGTATTGCCAGTATCATCTTATATTATGCCATCTGCTGCTTGAGAGGTGAAGAGTTGACAAGCTCATAATGTATTACATCAATATTACAACAATTTTATATAGCGCGCCTTCAATACTGCCTACTCAGGAGCGCTCCCAGCTCTACCACGATCACACAGAACGGTCCGGAGGGTAGTGAAAAACAAGGCAAGTGATGAATATGTATGTGATGAAGCGTGTTAGGGAGCCCATTCCAGGTTGCAGGGCCATGTTTAGCAACCTCAAAGTCCAAATTGATAACAGGGACATTTATAATGTACACCAACCATCAGGCAAAAACATTGTAGGAATTATTAAAGCGAATTTCTGGTAGAAAGCATTTGGAATGAGAAGCAGCATCTGTCATCTTAGAGAATTTGGAAATAGAAGAGGGAACATTGACAAGGGAACACTGGAGAGGGAACATTTGGAGCATTTGACATTGCTGAGCATTGCATCAGTGTGTAACACCGTAAAGCATTTGGTCATAGTAGAACATTAGGTCGCAACATGTCCTTTGTTGAGCACCAGCACCTCAAGCACGCAGTACCAGCGAACGCCAGTACCAGCGCATTACCAGCTGGAAAATAAGCATGGAAGACTAAGAACAAAATGGTCATCCCCTGCATAGAAACACTCTCAGAATATATGATGATGCATGCAAAAATGACAATAATTAATCATTATGATTTTTATACAATTTGACATTCACAGAGTATTTGATCGTATGTAGTTCGATATACCACCAATGAACACCAAATTTCCTTCATAAATTCACTTTACCTATATTAAAGATATATTTAATTTAACTGTAGCTTTCATAATTGTGAATTGCTTAGAACTGCTTCGTTTATTATAAAAAAACTATCACACTGATTTCAGTTTTGACATCTATAAGGATAACAAGTCCGTCAAATACCACCGTTGATCGCAACTCATGGTTAAAAAATCGACAATTATTGACAAATTATAAACTCCTTAAAACAAAGAACACAATTGGGATTTTGAGAACACTAATCAATGGACACTATGAGAAAATGCAATAAAAATTATATTTCTATGATTCTTTTTGGGAATATTTTTATTTTCTTTGACTCCTTGTCAGATATAGAAAACCTTGACAGCACATAATCAGCGGTTGTGAATGTGTGATCAAGTCAAACTCTGCCGAGTGACTGCCAGCCAGACAGAATACAAACAATAAAATCTGTATGGAGGAACTGATAATGAATTATTGAAAAATTTTGATTTAAGATGAACATGATGGCTTGACATTTAATTCTGCTGGCATCATAGGACACATAAAAATAATTAGAGGAGAAACCATTACAATATTTGAGTAATATACGCAAGAAAGCGCACCGGTAAAAATAAAATCCTCTATTTCGATAAACCCCTCTAGAGATAGCAAATGAATGAATGAATGAAAACTTGATATAGCGCCTCTTCAAGAAATGTGAAAATCTTTAACTGTGAAAAGAGGACTTCTCTCGAAGTTTTGCAAATGCCTTCATAGAGTGGATTTATGGTATCCACGATATCTTGGAGTATTTTAAATATTGCAGAAAGATTCTTGATCTTTCCATCCAATATAGCTTGTGGTTAAAAATTCGGCCAATTCGGGTGAAAACCCTCCTCGATAATTGGTTGAGCTGAGTTGGAATGACCCAACCAACAAGTCCCTCTAACAGCCTCTCCCAGTTAGCTCTCCTACAACAGACGGGGTGCCAGCCTGATATGACGTCCTGGTTCAACAGCGTTCCGGAATGTTGCATCATCAGGGCGATGCACCACCCAGGCAGCACCAGCATCGGTCGGTATGGCAACGCGACACTTCGCCGTCGTCATGGAGATGTGTGAACGCTCGTCGGCAAAATAAACTGCAGCAAACGTCAGACGATATGTAAGGGAAAGATGAGAAAGTTCGGAATAGGTGGCACCACAGTCGCCGAGGGAGAAACGTCCATCAAGGAGCGGAGAGGGTCCTATGACGGCTGACCGGAAACTGAGACCCTGGTGCTGCGAGGCTCAATGTCGAGTGAATATCGAAATGTCTGTTCTTCCTCCAGAAGGCGTGAAATGTCAAGCAAGTAGTTCGTTACCTGTTTAAATGAGAAAACGAATCGATCAACTTTCAACGTTTCCTCTAAGTTGTGCGCATGAATTTTTATGAGACTTGTTCAAGTCAACAACACACAATTTCATTCTCATATGGAAACTTTACTTACATTTAAAGTTCAAGATAACAATGAAGGTTAAGATGTGGATGAAGATAAAGGCAAAGAAGTAAGTTAATATAAAGATTAAGATAACGACAAAGGCAAAGATGAAAGTGAAGATAAATGTGAAGATAAAGATAAAAGCAAAGAGGAAAGTGAAGATAACGATAAAGCAAAACGCAGACCCTGCGATGGTGTTCGATTTTGTACGGTGTCTGCTGAAAGAGCTGAATCTCCGTAATAACGTGAGCAATCTGCAGCATTTCGAAAGCCAGAAAACACAGCCATTACTGTTAGTTAAAGGTTAACAATCCAGAATGTAAGGCTACGTAAAAGTCAGGTAATGTAAAGAAATGTAATGCAAAGTACAGCAACATAAATCAAGATAATGTAAAGAAACGCAACGTAAAGTTGGAGCAAAAGTTAAGATAAAGTAAACAAAATAATAATAATAATAACAGTAGTAGTAGTGGCTGTAGTAAATAATAATAGTAACATTAAAAAACTAAATAAATAAATAATAAACACAGATTAATAATGATAGTATTGTGTTGTATTTTCACTACATCA
The DNA here is from genome assembly GCA_959347315.1 of Bimastos eiseni. Taxonomy (NCBI): domain Eukaryota; kingdom Metazoa; phylum Annelida; class Clitellata; order Crassiclitellata; family Lumbricidae; genus Bimastos; species Bimastos eiseni. The sequence goes on from OY365817.1 coordinate 28,195,683, forward strand.
ATCATTAGTAGCAGAGGAAATAAGTAACTATCTTCATTAACCACATTGGAGTACAGACATTCAATAAACGAGTTCAAAAGTATTACATCATCTGTAATAACGGAATAAAAAAGATATAATCTAAAATGGATCGTACCATCCTCATTTTCGAGAAGTTGATAAGTCCCTCGTCAGTCGTGTTAGGCGAGCCCTCCTCTATGAATGAGAGATCGGTTAGGTACATACCAAGGTATGGTATACACGGAGGATCACAACTGAAAACATACCAAGAACGCTATGTAGCAAAAGTAAACATACCAAATATTTCACACAACTCTGACTTCATGTCAAGTATGTTACGTAGTAACAGAAAACAGACGAACAAAGTAGGGCTAGGGTGACAAAGTAGGGCTAGGGTGACAAAGTAGGGCTAGGGTGACAATAATGCATCATGGATATGACCTAAACAATCAACAATGTAATTATGAACAATGCATTAGAAGACAACCGCATCTTTGCCATTTTTGTGCAGGAGAAATTCTGAGATTATGAAATTGCTCGCCATCCAAAGTTTATAAGTACACGCAAGACGTATCGTCTTGCGTGTACTTATGGACAGACGGCACTGAGCAATTGCTCGCGAAGGACTTGCTCACGGTCCCTGCACCGTGACCGCATGCGCGGAGAGGCTTGAACTTTGAGCTCTCTCCCTTTATGACTACCACGCTCCCATAATCTATGGCCATCTGTTGCTAGTCACTTAAACTGCTTGAGAATCATTCCACATTGTATTTTTGGAGTTGACTGCTATAGCGGCATTCCTACATTGAAAGTCATTGCTCTTACCGATGAAGTGCGTCACGCATGTTCTTGAACCGTCCGTCCGACGAGACGAGCAGCTGGAGGCGTTCGATCATCTGCCTCGTCTGGATGCATGCAAGACAGATAAGTCAATTGTCAGACAATGCACAGGTAGCAGTTGGTCATTCGACAGAGGTTCATAGAAGCTACAGCATTAAGAATCCAAGGACATAACGGATACTATTACACATACATACATGCAATTAGATAGTACACACACACACACACATACATATATATATATAGATATGTAAAACACACGCATATATATAAATAATAATAACATTAAAAATAATAATAATAGCAACAATGACAAAAATAGTACAAATTATACTAATAACAATAATAATAATAATAATAATAAATATAATAATAATAACAATAATAATAATAATAACAACAATAATTACACTACAAATATGAACAATTATAATAATAATAATACAAGCCAAGACAGAAGGAAACAAACATTCACCCATATTGATATCCACAATACACGCACGCATGCACACACACACACATCAACCACTCTCTGTTTCCACCTGTTTGGATAGCTTCTCCCACGTCTTTCGAAGTCTGTAGACGGAGCTGTTGACGAAAGCGGCGCAGATCTGGAGCACTCCGTTGTAGTTGTGCATGCAGCGACATATGTCAGCGATCGCAGCCCACTTCTCAATGCACGACACTCGATCCTGCATGTTTGGACGACGCACGATCTCTGACACGACGAGACGACTCGCCTGTCGGGAAAAAGACGCAACAATACGATGCTACATCTTACGTTCGTACGAAGTTCTTGTTTCGTCTATCGTGTGGACGCATTTTTATACGTGTTTGGTTTGCTTAATACGAATGAGAGTTCTGTTCCCCAAAGCTTTTCGATCAATGACGTATCTTACAAGAACTACTAAATATTAGTGCCCTCTGTCACATATTATCATTTGGCATAGGGTGCTAATAATATTAGAGGTATATAATAATTAACTAATAATAATAAATAATAATACTAACATATCATTCATTAGCTGCAGCAGTTAAGCCAGTGCTGCACTGCAAACAATTTGCCCATCAGCAGCTAAGCCAATTTAAGAAATGATCATATGGCCTCATTGTATTAAAATTGCATAATCATTTCCTTGCACCAGTTATTTGGCGACGATGGGTACAAATAGACGCGTGCATACACCAAATTGTGGATATAGAATTTGTGCCACTATCAGGACAGGATAAAGGAGGAGAGCAACACTAATGATGCTTTATAATCCCACAGTGTTGCTGAACTGAAACAACTAGCAGAGTGTCTACCTCATTAAACCTTTTGCTGACTAGAAGCACATGAGAAGCACGAACGATTTTGTCAGGTTTCATCCATGCCTGACCCAACAGCTCCCTGAAAGCAGGAAACATAATTCAGTAAGTCAGTCAATTAACAAGTCAGTCAATTGATCACTCAGTCAGTCAGTCAGCCAGCCTTGTGACTGACACATAGATTCACTTCATCAGTTGTTGCCTAATGAAATTCCTCGGCTAAGATACAACATCGGCTGAAATCATTATCGATCACGAGCACGATCGATACTAACTCGCTGCCGATCGACATGAAGATCTGGAAATCCAGGTACGTCAACTGCTCGGCGATGTCGAGCGCCGACAATGTATCGAACGAGTCTTTCGTTGGCATCTGAAAGAACAGAAACAAGAATGAGTTCCTGTTCACTCTATTCACGGTTCGATCGTAAACTCAAAATTTAGATAAGACCAACAGCTTGTGGGGGAAGGGGCGAATACTAATGGGTAACACAGCGGGGTGCAGAGCCGAGGAACCGGGTTCGATACCCGTAAACCGTCATAAGGCTGACCATTCCATGTTTTGCTAGATGTTGACATTGGTCAAATCTGACGTATGATGCGATGAACTCCTTGCATGGCTGTTACCTTGTGCTGTCAGTTCGTTCAACTCTAGCGACCGTCGTCATTAACCTTTTCCATTTCTTTCCGTGAAGTGGCGTCCCTTGGTTCCTTCAGGTTCTTTCCGGTTTTTTTCGTGTATCTCGTCCATCCATTTTTTCCTGGGTGCCGTCTTTTCTTCCTTACTTCTCCACACACCAGCATCATTTCCTTTTCCAGCCCATCTGATTGCATAACATGTTCAAAGAACTCCAGCTTCCTTCTCAACGCTATTTGTTGTTGCATGGCTGCCATTAGCTAAATTCGACTCCTGTAATGACCTGTTTTTTCATAAATGTGATGCGTGCCATAGCGATATGTTCTGTGCCTTGCAACCGAAGGGTCACAGGTTCGAACCCACTTCAAGTCACTGCATAGCGACCTTGGACAAGTTGCTCACTAATAATTATCTGTGAGGAATACAATGGAAAACCACCTCACTCGCCTCATCCTTGGGTGGCATAAAGCCAAATGGAGTTGCCTTCGGGCAGAGAACTCGTCATCATTTGTTCAAACTGTACATGTAATCATACTGCAGTCTGTCAGTTTGAAACAGAACCCTGACGTCTCCTTCATACCTCTGGAGGACTGAGAAGTGCTTCGAGGTTGAACTGTGGCTTAAGGATCTCTTCCTCTTTCATCAACGCATAAACGACGCTTGTCGCTGCCTTGTACTCCGCCGGAAGCAGGCTCGGGTTGCCGAGCATCTCGTCGAGCAGCTCTTTAACGCTCGCCTTCAGCTCAGGGTCCGACTCAAAATCCTACAGCACATAAAGACGAAACTATTGTTTATAGAGGCAAAGGAAACACTTGATTCATACAAAGGAAAACTTTGCATCAGCGAGTCTTCACTTTCATCTTAAAACTTGCACCAAAAGATCTCTCAGGATTAAAAAAAAGGAGGGCTTTGCTCTCGAATGGCTAGTCTTTGCAGATGGTTTTGTTGATGGAAAATGATCCACAAAAAGCGAATGCATTGAAACGCTGTACAACCATAGAGAGAAAGAGGAAGGTAGTTTCTCGGCTATCACCTGATAACTGGACATGTCGGTGGTTGAAGAGTTTGATTATTATCATAGCAACAAATAAAAGTAAGAAGATGATTAAAGAATGCAAGAAACCATGAGTATGAAGTGTAAGCTACTTGATATCTCTCCGTCTTGGCACGTCTAACGCGGAGAGTACGGTTTCCATCCTTCTCCCTGAGATGGTTACCATGTAGGAACCTTAATGAACAAGTCCCTGGCTCACAGTTATTCAGTATCGTATTGTATCTTTAAATTTATATAGCACCTCTCAAAGAATAATTATTTAGAGGCACTCCTTGCTCTGTGTCATTGACTTATGCTTCGTCGTTAGATAGTGGAGCTTCGATGACTGCATAATAATTGAATAATTAAATAAGAAAGACTGACGACAAGGCTGAGATAGAAAGAAGCCTGATGACCTGCGAGTGTTTCGTGACCCACTGGCGCAGAATGCTGAGCACTCTCATTGTAGCAGCCGAGCTAATTATCGACTCACGCTTTTTGCCCACGACAGGCGGCTTGAGTTCACCTACACAAGAGCAAACAATATGAGTAACAGACTAACAAGAGCAAAGTGAGCAACATGAGTAACAGGAATAACAGAACCAAAATGAGTAACAAAATCAACAGGAGCAATACAATTATGTTTAGAAGCGAAATGAGTAAATGAGCAACAGGAGCAACATGCATATCAGTCTCAACAGAAGTAAAACGAGTAACAAAAGAAATCAAGCAGCAGAAGCGACATGATTATCATATCCAACATAGTTGGCATCATTTTCATTCAGTGTTTCCATGCACATTATAATAATAACAACAATCTTCGTTTAATTTCAAACTGACAAACCGCAGAATGATTACAAGCACAGCATGAAAGAATGATGACGAGTTATTACAGGAGTCGAATTTAATTTATACATCTCATTTTCAACAAACGCCGCCGTCTGGCGAGAGAAGGAAAAAGTCAACCTTAGGGAATACAGGTCTCACACTCAATTCCTCAGCTCTGTGTCCCAGAGTGTTCACCAATACCCTATGCCCCTCCTCCACCAAAACCACCACCATGTCTACGGCAACCATCACCGACATTGTCGGCGCTTGGCTTTTCTTACAGGCTTAACCTAACTTCTGCACTTAGACATATGAATGAGATTCTTGTTCACGATCGAATAAGCAGACTTTAAACGGCACAGCACCCATTAAACCTAACAGTGGCGGTCATAAGGACCTCACCCGAACAATTCAGCAAAAACAACCAGGGTCGGGTCCAGACGGTCACCATGGAAACACGTCGCCTTTGTGCTTGACTGACCTGTGATGTGGAAGCGCCCGGTGGACTTGAGCGGGTCCTTGGGATATGTCGATCCAGCCGTGGCCGCCGCAAAGGCAGCGGCTGCAGCCGTAGAACTGGACCTACCAGAGAACACACAGCCCCAGCGTTAGCACAGAACACATGGTACACATGAACACATGAACACATGCCATCAAAACCACGACCATGACTACAGCAATCATCACCATCATTATCAACTCTGCCACGGTTCGCACTCTCAAAGTGCCAGTCTTAATTAAGCCTGGACAAAGAAGGAGGGACACCAATAATCTTTGGTGTCAGTGTCGTTAAACCAAAACTACTACTACTGCCACAAACTCTGCCATGGCTTGCACCCTGAAAGTGCCAGTCCCAAGTCTTAATAAAAGAGGGCGACATTAATGATCTTTGTTATCACACAGTGTCATTAAACCAAAACTGCCACCGTCATAATCATGACCCCACCACCATCATTGCCATCTTACATCCAATGAGTCTTCAAATGGGCCCTTGAAGCGGCATGGCTGTGTTACGGCGCTCTAGAAATCGTCCGTTTAATAACAATAATAATAATAATGGGCTGGAAATGCAATTTGATAAATGACCAATTGACCATACTTCAGAATCCCACCTATGTGCCAAGAGTCTTAGAGAAGATTGCCAAGAGTCTTAGAGAAGACTGACTTTGTAGGAGTTGCTCCGCAAAGTTGAACAAACCTTCGCTTCGAAGCTCTTGAGGATGTCACGACCGTTCCGACTTTGGCCGTTGGAGACGACCCCTCCATGGTCGTAGTCGTGAAACTACTGCGCGGAGAGAAACTGCATCCAGATAAGTCTAATTCCGTGCTGCCGTGTTTCCCTGAAATTATGCCATGCCGACAGTAACGTACAGTACTCTCCCAGAAATTACATTACATAATAGTTTCCATGCACTTACATTACAGAAACAGAGTAGTTTCCCTGACATTAGGTTACTGAGATATTTTTCTGAAATTACGTCACACAAATAATTACAGCAGTTTTCTGATATCCTACAACTGCAATGCTCCCCAATATTTGAGTCAGACAGTTGCAAGACCTGCTTTAAATTCATTGCACAAAACCTCTGACAAACGACCAACTGCAGACAATATTTAAATGTTAAAATGCTGTACATGATAGAAAGAAATAAGACTTGAACTGCTAAATAAAACTTGAACTGTTAAACAATATCGTGTCTTCTCAGTGGCTGGTCCCTCGCTCTGGAAGACGCCCCCGTTGGCATCGGGCCTGTCCCCTGGGGCGGTAGCAATAGTTTCAGTTCTAGGACCATTTGTGATAACGTAGATCGTTAGCGTCGCCCTCCTCCTTCATCCAGGCTTGGGACTGGCACCGTCAGAGTGCAAACAGCGGAGGAGTTGGTCAATTTTTATACTTGCTCTAAAACTGTTCTTTCGGCTGTGCTGGGGTTGGCAGCGCTCCTAAGTAGCAGCCTTGAAGGGGTGATATATAAACCCTCGTAATGGATGAATGTATAGAACATTAAAACAGAAAATGAGGAATGTAATATATGTCATCAAACCCCAAAGAGTAACCGATACAACCGCTCATCTTCTGTAAAATAATTGTCAATTTTATAATGCAACTATCTAAGCCAGGCATCAAGGTCCCTACACGGTAACCGTCTCAGAGGAGGAGGAGGAGGACGAGGAGGAAGAAGAGGAGGAGGAGGACAAGGAGGAGGAGGAGGTACTGCTTGCACTACAAGGCAAGCATTCAAACCAATTGGCTAAGGCATCCCACAGTCATCAGCCTAAATGTAATGAAGCATTTATATAGCGCCTCTTCAGCTATCTACTCAGAGGCGCTCTTTGCGCTGCCTAAACTATGCCAAATGTCATAGCAAATAAGAAATGTGTTGGCAATAATCAATATTTACTGATAAACTCAATAAAAGATATAAGTAAAAACGAGGAGAATAAGTGAAAAATTCCAATTCTCTTAAACAAACCTGATCTGGATTTTACGAGATTTGCGATGATGTTGGGTGAAGAGAAACTGTAGCTGATGGGCGAAGGAGCTCGCTTCAGCTTTGGGCTGCAGGCGGGGGAGCGCATGGGATTGGGGGAGGTGGCCCGACGCGAGATGGGCGACGACTGTCCGAACGAGAGCGTGCAGGGAGAGGTGGCACGTCGAACGGGGGTGGGCGCCCGACCGAACTTGGGGCTGGTCGCAGGGGACAGGGCGAGCGCGTCCAGCTGGTTGCTTGTCGGTATTCGAATCGGGGGAGCGGCGACCTTGCGGTTGCGAAATCCAACCCAGAACGACGAGACGAGCGACTGTTTTGGGGTGGTGCACTGCGGCGAGTTGGGGATCGAGTGCGGCGAGCTTGGCACGAGCGTGTCGGAGCTCGTCGCTGTACTCAGAAAGTGCGAGCTTGAGAAGGAGGAGCTCGTGAGCGTCTCCGACGACGGGGAGCCGGACGCGAGGCAAGAGGGGGCGAGCAAATTCCTAATGTTGCACGAGCTGTCCGTCATGGACTCCCCGAGGCCCTTCTCGTCAGGGACTTCGCCGAAGACGATCGAAGCGCGGGGGCTGAGCTGCGAGCGATTGAGCGGGGAGGCCTCGGAGGAGAATGCGCTGTCCGTGGAAGTCGTGATCGTGATCGTCGTAGGGGTCGCGTAGCTGTCGTCGGACGATCCAATCGGGGACGAGTCGAGCGACTCGCTGCTGCTCCCGATGAGCTGATCGAAGCTCTCGGAGAGCGTCTCGCACGAGGCGATCGGAGCGAGCTTAGGCTTCGGAAGCGTGAGGAGGCTGGCGTGAGACTGCGAGTCCAGGGATGACGTCAGCGTGCTCGCGGAGTCTTCGCGCTCGTCTGAAATTACGTTAAGCAAACAGTTACCTTTTTTAACAGTGGTTCCCTGAAATTACACTGCAGAAATTACACACAGAAACAGTTTGAATAGCATCCCTGAAATTCAAGATTCGAGGCATATATGGTTACGAGACCGTGGTGCCGGAGTCAAAGACTAAGTTCCAAGTCTAAAGTTTAAAATTCATCTCTTCTATAAGGCCCATCTTGATTGTTACCTGTGTGTGAAGTGCCCTTGTAGTGGCACAGCCGCGTTACGGCGCCATATAAATTGTCGTAATTATCATTATTATTATCAACAAATCGTATGCTCAGTCATGAAAAGTTATTTAAAACACATCATTCATGTTAATTAAATTTGGGAAGCAAGGTCACAAAAAAATGTGAATCTGAGGCTCGGACAGATGCACCTAGATTTTCAAATTCATAAAAGGGGAAAAGATGCAAATGACATCCGCCTTAACAGCTATTCTGCCACCTCAGACCGCGTGGTAACTTGGACTTGGACCTCCGTTAGCCAAGACGCAGTCCTTGTGAATGCACTGGTGCCCCTCGCTTGGCTTTTGAGCGATGCCTTAGTAATCTGGAGATAATGATTATGAAATCAAATAACTCAGGAATTGAAATATTCCACATAAAAAATGCATATACCATCTATTATTGTAATAAATAATAATTATGACATGACTGTATAATATTAGAATTTGTGCTAAAGCAAACCTCACAAAACATAGAATCTTACATTTCCTAAATCCGCTTGGCATTCCTCCAGAGGAGTCACTGAGCCGAGCGCTGAGCGGACTCTTCTCCCCTGTCACTTCGATCCTCATGCTCCCTGTGCTTACTCGACGAAGTTTTTCAGCGAGCGGCTTCATCAGATGCCTGGAGTCGGAACCCGGAGGCTGGCGACTGAATTCCACCTGTCCAAAGACGGGAACCGGAGGAGCGGAAAGGGGAATGAGAGGAAGAGGAGGACTCGATGAAGAGGATAAGTTCAGTTCCTCCGTATCAAAGGACTGCCTAAAGGACAACACTGGATTATCATCGTGACAGCCATTTTTTTCTTTATTATCGTTATCTTGATCGTTATTATGATTTTCATAACTACTATTTAATATCAATCATCACTATTATTATATAATCATTTAAATAATTTTTATTATTTTTGTTCAAGATTATTTTCAGTATTTATTGTGATAATCATGATTATTATAATCATGATCGTTATTATAACATCATTTTTATTAATTATGATTATTATTGTAAATTCTTAATATAAAAGACATCTAAAATATGTCACAATTTGGGGTTTTAATTAAAAAAATCACATTCAGAACGCTTCCTCCTCTGTCTACGATCCTTCAACGATCATATAGATGTTTGCTTTATATCGATCCAATGAACAATTGCCTGGTTTCCCAGTCTATGATCATCCAGAGATCTTACCGATGATTGGATTGTATCGATCCACTGATCTGCTGCATGGTTTCCAGGTTGCCGTACTCCGGGTTGCGGTAGACCCTCCGGAGCGCCTCGATCACGCGTTGTCCGGTCGTGAAGACGCGATACGTCAGGAGAAATGTATTAAGGAAGTCAATGCTAAGGAATCTGAGATCGGTCAAACGGTCAAGTAACTTCTCAACAGACGCATGACGAATCTATTAGGCACAATAAACAATACTCATTATTATTCTAATTAACAACATTATCATCCCATTCCTACTAATGGAATTATGTCTGTTCCATAAATTGAGTAGTGGTACATTTGATGACCACTTTAACGACCAGACTTATCATACATTACATTATGTGCTGGAAGCTTACCTGTTAACAGACACATTTAATAAAAAATTGCGAATAATAATAATAATTAGGGAAATAATTATAATAATATTACGAGGAGAGTTTTACCTGTGGGACTTTACATGAATTGAGAGACCGGCTAAATTTGATGTCGACATCATCTCTATAGAGCCTCGGATCAGATCTGGAAAGAGCAAAGAAACAATCATTTCTTATCAAGTTCGTATGAATCTCTGTACAAACTTGTTTAATAACCTTGCTCTAGAAGTGACAATCAGTACTTGCTCACATTTTTGGACAAAACTGCCCAGTTGCATCCTCACAAACAAGATGTCAGACATAATGCTGGCATCCCATTGAGCACTAAAAGGTATCATATGTAACTTTAATTTATTGACTTTTAAACACATTGTCAATGTTTGCAATCATACATCGTCCAGCTGTGACACCCCAGAACAGGTTTCCTGTACAACTGGGTGTTGTGACAACCAAATTGGGAAACATTCCAATGGACATTGTAAACAATAGCACTACCTTCCACCTTGTCTCGTCTTACCTAAATCAAGAACTACATACTCTTCACGAACGAGCTTCTCTGGTTGCTGGACTACTATTGGATATCTTTCTCTGTATCTTTCCATTATCTCCTTAGACACTAGATGTCATTTTGTTCTCAACTTTCGACTTGTCTCTTTCAAATTGCCATTTGTTATCCACCATACATAGTGAACTAATCCTCAGGCTGTTGACCTGAAGATGACCTAATTTAGGTGAGTCCCATTGGTTGATTCCTTGCGTATTTGACGCTAATGCAACAGAAGGCACTAATTATTATTTTAGTCTTTTACAGGCTCTCATGCAGATATTATAAGTATTATTATCATCATCATTATTATTATAATACTTATTACTATTATTATCATTATTATCATCATCATCATCATTATTATCATCATACTTATTACTATTATTATCATTAATATTATCACTATTTAATCATCATCATTATTATTATTAATATCATCATTATTATAATCATAAGCATCATCATTATCATTACTAATAGTATTATTGTCATTATTATTACTATTACCCTACTGCTTCCCAGAAGCTAGATACATGGCGAAACCCAGGCATACCTGCGATCAGAAGGACCGCTATCTTTACGACATACGTCAGTTGGTATTACCCCTCCGTACCTGACAGATTGTGGCATTGTGACGGATGATGTCTCCACAAGCGAACTGTTCACCATGTCGGTGTAATGAAGATTCTCAATACACTACGGTGGAAGGCAAAACAAAACATGAACAACACATCATCAAGACAGAAACACAGTTCGAGGAGTCACTGACCGTTGCAAAAGTGATAATCTCCAAATTTCTAAAGCACCACTCCAAAGCAAAGCACAGGACACCAGCTTAATCACGAGGGTCACCTTTTGGTGTCTTTCTGCCCTGTAAATCCTTGTTTGGGGAGGCACTGACCGCTAGGAAATTGTTGGGAATTGACCATAACATGCTGTTTACTAGAGCATTGACATTTAAAACTGTTTAGAAAAAGTTGACCTAAATTCCAATTTAAGAACAAATTGATGTAATGGTTCTAACAAAGATTGTTTGTCTTTTAAACCTTTGTTAAAGGTTCAGACACTGAAGCATTGACCTGTAAACTCACTTATGTGGTGCCATCTTTAGCTTAACCACACCTGAACCATTATAATTAAGGACATCCATAGTATGGAAACACATGAACTAGAGATATGGACCACAGTGTGAATTCAAGGCTTTTTCAAGCGACCTATTCAGACCAGAGGCATGGGAAGCGCTGGAACATGATACCCACTGGTCAGACTGCTCAGCCTGTAGTGCAGGGCATTGGTTCGCTTTGAGGAGACCATCTAACACAATCAATGGCAGAGTCCATCCTTTCCTTGCCTGTGATATGTCACTGCACCAGGCCGCTTTCTCTTGCATGGCTGACGCGACGAGGGTTATGGTGACCGGCGGACCGCTCCGCGAATCCAGAGTTATGCGAAAGTCGAGGCCGCCGTAGTCGACTCGCGGCTCGCGTTCGGCCGGTTGAGTCTGGAGCAGACCGGTCCCAGAGTTCTGACTCGCCAGACTCAAGCTGCTGTCGTAAGAGGATGCTGAAAGCAAACAAAAAGATGATCACACAGATGATATTCTTCCCTCTTTCAAATTCTTATGGCCTGATCATCTGCATATATCGAACATATTTATTTTAAAAATTCGTTTCAATTTCAAACTGACAATAATTCAGTATTATTACAAGCGCAGTATGAACGAATGATGACAAGTTATTACATGAATTGAATTTAACCGTTGGCAGCCATGCAGGGCACCCATTACATTATACATCTCATTTTAACAAATGCCGCCACCTAGCGAAAGAAGGACCAGTCAACCTCATGGAGATACGGGTCTTGAATTCAGATTCTCAGCCCTGAGCAACCGTGTGGTCACCATTACTCTCTGGCCCCTTCTGATCACTGTATGGTTCTGGCCTGCATCAGCGGTTCTCGACTTTTTTATGCTGTACCACCAGGTAAAACAGTCATTTGCTGGTGCACCCCCACTAGCAAAACATGTTAGAAAGGTTCAGTTGTTTAGTAATTATTTTAGTAGTAATCAAAGGCAGCAGAGATATCCAAAACAGGGTCAACAATACAATACAACTGTTATTTGATATCGCCCTTCTTACAGTTTAGTTCAGAAGTGCACACATGCCTCGACGGTGCAACTGCAGAGAAATTGTGTGCGAAGGACTTGCTCAAGGTCCCAACACAGTGACGCCCCGAACGAGAGTCGAAACCGCTCACTCAGCGCACCCTGAGCGTCATGGGCTGACCGCTCTGACTAAATCGGCCACCACGTCACACAGCGTGACATGAGACCAATCAATGGCAGAGTAACGTATCTGAAAGGAGGGAAAGTAAGGCACATAATGAAGTATTAGCACTGATGAACAATGTGCAATTACTGTCGTCATCATAGTTGACTATCTCTGAGTTCGGTTCTTCCATAAGACTGCAGTCGATCAGAGCAATCTTTCCGTAATTCTGAAACACCAAAAGACAAACAGTGTATCTTTAAAGAAAAAACAACAGACAAATCCAATTGTTCCAAAATCTACTGTTCTCTTTTCCAGTATATAACTAGGGTTTCTGGAACCATTGTCACAAATAATGGGAATTCTCGAGCAACAATCGCTTACGGCATAAACATCTGGTGTCTGAAAAAATAGCACTGATACGGAAAATTTTGAGGAAACTACATTAACAGTTTACGTAATGTAAATGGAACGCTCAGCATAAATTACTAGCACGATTATGTAGGAATCACACAATAGGTGTAACAGATAGAAAAAAAATTACGTGGAAATGAGATTTACAAATGAAGAAGAGATATCCAACCGATAAGAAAAGTTGCACAGAGAGAGATACATTCGTATACAAGACTGGATCTCAAACAGATGCAACATATGCGCTACTTACAACACGACGGAAGGTTCAACAAGAAATCCTTGCACGGATCAACAACAATAATCATATGCAACATACCCAAACAAACCAACGCATGCGACGGGTAATAACATCTGCACCGTGTCATCCGCAGTCCACGGCCCCTTCGACAGACCCCGTTCATCCTATGCACAAATCCAGATCCTCAATGCAAAGCCTCGTCGCAAGGGCCATCTCCCGGGCCGGCCCCCTACAATCTCCGGATGCATCGGGGTCAAAAACCAGAGAGACAGAGCAGAAAAAGACTGACCGACATAGACAGCCGCGACGATCGCAGATGGCCATGGTAGCTGTCTCCCCGTTCGCGACTCCCAATCAATATGCCACTCCTCGAGCTACAAGACTTCGACGCGACCCAGTCCGGACGACAATGACGAACGCGACGAAATCATGACCATAGCATCGGCACGACGACGCTTGGACACAGATCGAAGACCGGCCCGCCGTCCTCGATCTCAGACCGTACCATAATTACCGAAACGTCCACTTCTCGCAGGCATTTTGGATGGTGCATCGTGGGATAGGTTCAAGAGGTTGATAATCTCACAATTTCCAGGGATCAATAATAATCGGTCGTGCCGCGACGCCCAGCTTCGATCCTGCCCCGAAGAACGAGTCCAGATGGTCGGGCAAATATTCTAGTCTCGCGCCGGGGCACAGTTGGGGTGAAACGGCCCCCGATCCGCGATTTATTATGCAAAAACGGGCGGCGCGTGCTTCCAGTTAAAAGATATTGATGGCAAATTAAATTGCGTGCTTTGTGCGTCAAGGAGTGGGTGCCTCGCCGCCGCCGCTGCAGTTCTAGCATACGGACTGTTACGACCGTTGCTGGATTGGCGGTCGTTCGCTGGCGTTGGCTGGCGGCGCAGGAGACTAGCGCTCGTCGGCCGCCCAGGCGCTTATGTTAAGCGGACGGCCTTCAGGAGGCGGGCGCCGGCTGTGTACTGCGCGGCGTTTTTGTAGTAGGTCGTCGCTATGGAAACGAGGGTGAGCGCATCGAGGGACGGCTGGGTGGGGAATAACGAATGGGTTATCGACTGTTACGTAACTGCACCTCTCGGTCACGTGTGAGGGTGAAGGGAGTTTGCCGACCGCTGTCGATGTATTTGGGTCAGAGGTGAGTAACCGGGATTCCGATTTGTTTATTCCGGGATAAAGGGATGCCATGAATGGGTCGGGGTCGGGAGAGTTGTGGGGAACATCATCCAATATATGCGCTAAATAAATCAGCAGGAATGCGTACACATGTGAGAATGATATATATTTTATCTGTATATAACCATGATAGGAAGATCGTAATCTTTGCCCATCTATTTTTATGCAGGACTCTCCTGGGAGCCTTTTAAAAGGCACTTGAGAAATGCTCTGCCATATATGCACACATATACAGACGAATACCTACACAAACAAACACACTTACATAAATATATACATACACAAATATCTTAACACACATGCATAAAATATATTATTATATTATAATATACATGCACCCAAATACCTACACAAACATACACACAAAAAGTAATAAACATAAACATATAATCACACACACGCAAGCACACACACAGACGGACGGACGGACGGACAGATACACCCAAAATAGACCCTTGGCAATGTGTTTTGAGACCCCATGACAGAATAATACACTCCATACAGAGATGGGAAATTGGTACCACTCCCTCTTTTATAGATTTCACATTTTCCAAATATATTGCATGGAAATAAAATCCTTAAGGAAATAAACTACAGACCAATTGCTTAGTATACTCAGGTTATGTAAATATATGCACGATTGTAAACATTTTGTTTTAAAGGGCAATAATTAAAAATTAGATATGGTGCCCCTTTGGCGCTCAATAGGGCGCCAACATTAGGACTGATAACTATATGTGAGTGATTTAGATACAAACTGGATGTAATTGGACACCAAAATGAAACCCTATAAATTTAATTTGGGATAAATTAGTAAAAATTGCATCAAAATAAAGAGTAGAAATATTAATCTATAACCCTCAGTCAGGCACCCTCTTCCTTTGGCCCTCGGGGACACGTGTCCCCCTCTGCACCTCCTCTGCACCCTCTGACTCCACCGAGCACACAACGTAAACACTGAGTCAGCCATATGCAAATTATGTTTGCATATGCATGAGGACAATTCATATAGCGCCTTTTGAGTACCTTGCAAAAGCACTGCACACACAGCTATCTAACTGATTTAGGAAGAAGAGCAGTCCCTTAAGCCAGCACTGAGGCATCCATGGTTATGAAGTGCTAGAGACTTCAGATGCTTAGCCTTGGCACATCAGGGCGAGCGGCCAGACCTCTCCTCCGCCATCTCATCATAAGCAGAAATCTCGAAGCAAATTCCTGCCCAAGTAGCAGAAGTAGTTTCAGTTAAATGACACAATGTGATAACAAAGATCAGCGTCTCCCTCCTCCGTTATCCAGGCTCGGGACTGGCACAGCCAGCGAGCAGTGGTGGAGCTTTCTGCCCCGGTGAGGATTTGAACAGTCTAGCACGCCGACCACTAAACATTGCACGCCTCTGAATGATCCAGACGAGACCTGAATTCGGCCGAGTACCATGGTAAACATCACGTCCAAGCTCCTGAAGCGCCATTCGAAAGCCGAGCACAGGGCATGAGCACTGCGTCAAGCATAAAGTCCAAATGGTAAACCTGAGTTTGAAGCCATTGAGCATGTATCATAACCAGGGCATACAGAATAGGATTATTGTGGGCGTCTCACCTGTACCGAATGAGTGATCTTCACTATTCTACTGAATACGAATAATTAATTGGACTAAATACGAATACAAATAGTGTACAAAATAGGTCTACCAACAAATTTCAAATGTGAGCAAAAGTTTCAGTTCAGTAAATTTAATACATACCCTAAAAATAAACAGTTAACTACATGTAATTTTTGCATCCTTCTGCCAGTCTGTGTAAATGAGGAATGGAACTAATTTAACTAAACTTAGAAATGAGACTGCTGATGCTGTGATACCGTGGTCCAGCAGTAGAGAGTAACTTCAGTGCACTTGATATAGCAGCCGCCGCTGGTGCAGAAACAGATGTCACATGACCACTATTTCTTATTCAGTCCAATCGCTACTATTCAGCCGATTACTGAATACATGTAGCTAATTTGCCGACTTTTCGGCTCCGAAAGGAATATAAAGTGAATATTCGGCACAGCCATAATCACCAAGACACAACTCAAATAACAGATTTTACAAGACTAATAATAATAACTTTTTTTATAAATCAAACTGACAAACCAGTCATGTTGTAATAGTGGAACAGGCAGGCTGACAATCCGTGTTTATGGTGTTGGGTATTGGAGTGGCCAGAGAGGTAAGAGGAAGTGGAGGAATTGGGGTAGGTTAAAGAGCTGATCCTGGAAGATGGACAGAGCTTAGAAGGACTAACCCTGGAAGAAGAACTAATCCTGGAAGGAATACCAACCTTGGAAGAAGACCTGACCTAGGACAATGATTGACCTAGCACAGAGGGCTCACCCTTGACCAAAGAACCCACCTTGTATATATGTGTATGTACATATGTATATATCACCCTACAAGAACCTAACGAGGGTATTTGCCCAATGAAGGACTGACCTTGGCCAGGTGAAGCCTTCCATTGGACGATCTAGTCGTCAGAAGCAGGTGATTTGTGAAGAGGAAGACCTGTCTGACGGTCTCCTTGCGAGTCTCCTTGAAGGACGCGCTGAACGACCCGAGCCTTCCGAGGCCGCTCCTGCCCTTGTCCGCAGTCATCACCTGGATCAGTGTCCCTGTCACAGATAAGACAACAAATGTCTGGTTAGAAACCAATGTCTGGAGATGTCAGATACTACTGTGGCTGAGAGGTTCTCACAGCGTCATTGTCAGTGTAAATAGAAATTTATATAGCACTGGTTAAAGAAAAAGACAGACAATAAGCACTCTCTGTACAAATTTATCTAATCATTATTATTATTTTCATTATTATGATCATTTAACATCATCATCATCATATGACAATTATTATTATTATCAATAATAATAATGATATTACAATGCATTTATTAGGCCCTGCTGCTTAATGATTGAGCATCAACCAAAGGCGCTGAGCAACT
The DNA here is from genome assembly GCA_959347315.1 of Bimastos eiseni. Taxonomy (NCBI): domain Eukaryota; kingdom Metazoa; phylum Annelida; class Clitellata; order Crassiclitellata; family Lumbricidae; genus Bimastos; species Bimastos eiseni. The sequence continues at coordinate 28,213,136 of OY365817.1, forward strand.
GTGAGTTAGCATCTTGCTCCAATTCCCTATCCATTTTTACTAGGTGGCAGAGGAAGTGGATGATCTCTTTAAGAAAGATCACTGTCAAGCTAAGCACTCTACACTACAGAACCAACGGTCAATAGCACCACCTAGCGAATAACAAAAAGAAATTCCCTTGTCCTGCCACCTGGTGAATGTATAGCCATTCATTCACACAAGCCCTCTACCGAATCAATTCGTCAAGGTTATCTAATGTCATTTTCAGTTTAAAGACAGAGTGATAACAAAGCGTTGCCCTCCTCCTTAATCCAGGCTTGGGATTGGCACTGCCATATAGGGACATTCCAGGGCTCCTCATGAGCAATAATCAGAACTTGTCAGATGTCGAGTTAGTAGGACTAAGATCAGTAATACATGAACAAAGAAAGACACTAGGAATCAGGTAGTGAGCAAGTAAACACGAGGTCCATAGCTAGCATATATAGCTATAATAATAAAGCAGGTAATTCCATAATAAACTGTTATAGAATGAGTTTAGGAACGTCTTGTGACCGCAAAGGTCTTTGACCTAAGCCTAATCTCTTCTTGTTGGCTCTGTGGTGGATTTCCTTCTCCTCCCCCTCCAATTATTCATTCATTCTTTCTGAGAATTTATATAGCGACCTCTTGTTAAAAACCTATACCTGAGCCTTCCCAGCCAAGACTAAATAAAAGGCTTCAGTGACTTATAGAACTAAGTTGGATTGAATCACAAATACTGAATGCAGCTTCAGTGAGAGACCATTCCAGACCAAGGGGCCTATAGCATGCTGGCAGGGCATAGGAACCAAAATGGTTCCCACCAAACATTTGTGGCAACATGGCAGGGTAGGTATACATAATTGAAAATTTATATAGCTCCACTTGAAGAGCGACACGCGTGTGGTAAACCGTGCCGTTGTTTACCTTGCCTGACGAACGTCTGGTTGACATCGAGCAGAATGTCGCATCCCTCAACGATCATCCGTTCGATCGCGAGATTTTTCCGGATGTTCTCAGTTTCACTCACCTCATCCTGCATCACCTGAACAATGATCATGACAACGCTCATCTTGAATACGAACAAAATTTAAAGTTCAGATTAATAGAGCAAAGAATTAGAAAGTGAAAGAATGAATGAACTAGTGGAGGGAGGAATGAATGAACTAATTAAAGGATGAACAAATGAAAGAATAAATGATTGATTGAAAGAATAAATAAATGATTGAATGAATGAGTTAATGAAGGAATAAATGAAATAATGACTGAATGAATAAATTAACTAATTAATAAATGGATGAACAAATGAATGAATGAAAGAACGAATGATTGACCGAATGAATGAATGAACCTGTGACATTTCCTCGAGCTTGCTGAGCGCAAATTCGAGGCTCCTGCGTTCGACGTGGTCGTGTGGAGTGTGAGCCAGTAGTTCGTGGATCGTGATGATGTAGCGGGGAACCTGAAAACAGACGAGGAACCAGGCTGCTCCATTTCAACCAAGTAGTGGCACAATCACTCCTATTATCACCCATACACAAAACAACAATTATCTTAACAAAGTCACGAAGAAGGACATTGCTCTTTGGTTCTGTAATAACAGTCCTGGGTCCCGTCTCGCACCAGCTAACCCATTAAACCTACCCACCACTCTCTTAGTCTCCTTGCCCATCGCTGCATAATACCCTGTGAGGCCCGATGTGCAAATATTTATCATTGTCAGGATGCTTGTTAACTGTGCTTATTAGACATTGCATACCAATGTGCAATTAGCAATTGGTATGAGTGTATGGTATGAGTGTACGCATGTGTGTATATAAGTGTGTATGTATGTAGGTAAGCATGTGTGCATGTATGTAAAATAAAAATAATTATTATCACTATTATTATTATATAGCCATCTGCAAAGCACCTCTCTAAGCAGACTAATCAGAGGCACTCTCAGCATGACAGGTCATCAATAAACGAGGTCACGCAGGTGAGATCTCCACAAGAATCCTATTCTGGACAGCCAGGGAATAGACAGATAGACCGTGGCATACCTGGTGCATAGGGTAGGTGAGGAAGGTAGCCAAGGAGTGGCCTTCGCAGACGGCCTTCTCCTCGTAGCGCCTGAGCAGCTGGTTGAACTCCATCTTCTGCTTGTACTCGGCCAGGACCTGGAGGCTGTAGTGGTGGTTGCGCACGTACTCCTGGTAGATTCCGAGCATCGGAAGCAGCATGTCGAATACATCTGCGATACATCAAACAGACATAAACACATGCATACGTTCATGTATGCATGTGTTTATGTATGAATGTATGTCTCTAAGCATGTGTGTTTATATGCTTATGTGTTTATAACCATCTAACAACACTGCAGTCATTGCATTTGTAATTATATATATATATATATAATATATACATATATTTATAAAATATTATATATATATATATATATATATATACCCCATATATACCCAACACCAAGGCTCCCCCATTCTTCCCTACAGGTTGAGCATCTTGTCCCTCGCTCTCGGACTTCCATGAGGCAGTGCCAAGCCTTCTCGGTTGTTTGCCCTGTAACCTAAAATGGGCTCCCTGTCACTCTCCATCCCGTGTCCAGGGGATACTCAACCGTGTTTATACCAACCTTAAGACTGTCCTATTTAGCTGGGGTTGGATCGGGAGCGCTTCCTAGTATATGTCTTTAAGGAGCGCTATATAAATCCTTAAAATAAAGTTATATGACCCCAGCTTGGTCCTTTTGGGTTCCCTTTTGTGTCCACTGTCCAACAGATTACCTGTTCCTAGTACCTATGTGTATATTTATCAATTAATCAAGTTTTTTTTACTGAACCAAGCCAAAAGTCAAGCACCAACAGAATCACAAGTAATATCAGAAGGATTTGTACGTATGTCTGTATACATGCAAGTGTGTATGTACACAGACGTATCTAAGTATGTGTATGTATTTATGTGTCTATACAGAGCGAGTAAGGTCGAGATTACGCAGTCGCTAAAGAAAAAAACGTAGTTTCATAGTACCTTACAGCTCACTACACAATTCACCAGTGAATTAAACAGAAGTCCTTTATCAAGCGCCATAACATGACGGGGTCGCAATAGCGCTCACAAAGGCATCCTTATAAAACCAAGCGAGAAAAGGTCGCCAGACGTCATGCTGGAGTGGGACGCGAAACGTGTTATAGATGTCATTGCGTGCAAGCGCTTAAGCCAAACGGCGCTGGATGCTAAAGCGCTGGGATCGGGAATCCATCTTCATTTCGCTCGTTCGCTCAAGCTACATCAGCGGAAGGCTTATTCAATACGCCACAGCGAAATCAAATGTACCTCCGAAGGCAATTTAACGACCAATAATGACGCCATCTTGCCGGCGGGCAAGTCGTTTTGCCGAACGCCTTAAAAGACTGCTCGATCAGTTGCTCACAATTTCACAACCAATTCTACAGTAAGTGTTGTCGCCATTTACGACCTCAGTCCATGCCACTCATCCGCTCTTTCTCATTGGTCGGTTCTAATGAATATTTATGAATAATTACGTCACTGCTGGTGTGTTATGAGGGAAAGATGGCGGATAGTGCTATTCCCAAACTTCAAAACAGGACAAAAATCAACGGCCTTGGAAGCCACACGATGATACATTGAAAACTACTACAGCGATCGCTATAACGAATAACTTTCGTTTTACCGCTAAGCAAAGAAGAGCGAGTTGATGACAAAATGTAAAAAGTTTCGTCGCGTACTAGGCTATCATGTCCTGCTCACGCAAGCCTACGGGAATAAACTTTACACTAAGGCCGCTGGTACAGCAGTATTAGTCACGTCATCATTCATTAAAATTCATTAACAGCGAACTTGCCTATGACTATGACCCTATGCGAATGCGCAACTGCCTGATTGAGTCTAAATTGGTCCGACATAATTATATAATAATTATAATAGAATGCCAATATTCACCCGGGAACAATAGCAATTGCGTGGCCAGTTCTTTACAGCTGTAGATTTTATGAAGCAAAATAGGCCACCTGAAGAAACCGGCTCACGCAGTATTAAAGCCGTAACTACATGTAGGTCAGTGGCACTGAAAAAATAATACAAGTTAGGGTCTACGCTCACTGTACGTCCAACAGTAAGCGTGCGTTGACTTAAAATGCAGGCTATATCAAGTGCACTGAAGTAACTCTCTACTGCCTGGACCACGGTATCACAGCATCAGCAGTCTCATTTCTAAGTTTAGTCGACAAAATACTGGGTCCATAGGTAGAGAAATGCCTGCCCTCTAGGCAGAGCAGTCGCAGGCGCCAAAAAGTCTGCAGGGGCTAAAGTCAGAATTTTAGAACTGTTACTGTTTATAAATTATAAATTGACTGAAATTCTGATTTGTGACGTTCACAATCACATGGCTCCCTGGATTTATTGCTAGTATAAAAGACACCGTGTATGGGAAGTTCTTCATTGCAGATTACTTTTATCAGGCGCAGTTTTGTGTCTACGTCCGGTGTGCGACTGTGCATATGGGCTTACGTCAAAAACTAATCAAATCTGTAAACACAAAAAACTAAAAACTATCTTGAAAAAAACCTGTTTTATCATTATAGGTTTTTTAAAACCTTGTCTATGAGTCCTTTGGACGTGCTCCCAGACAGTGGGTTTAACCTCCTGAGCCAAGATGACTCGAAATCCTAAACTCTCCACATTACAGAAGTAGCAAGACATATTTCTTTGATGACAATATTTTAATCAAACTCCAACAGTTAGATGACACGCTTCTCCCTGAGATTCAATTACGAATTGTTGTTGAATTGAGATTGAAATCAATGAAATGAAGCTTAAAATAACTTGAATCATCGGGTTTTTTTTTATTAAGGTCACGGCCGTCGCTAGACCAGAATGCATCGCGCACCCTAGTTACGCATTTTCATCACTAGTGGTGTGACTCATTCCTTTTGTCTCAGACTGCCCTTCGTGGCACTTCGTGTCGTGGCAGTCCCACGCCTGGAGGAAGGAGTAAGGTGATGCGAACACTCTGGCAGCTACAAGATGTAGTCACTGATCACAGAAACGATGCGATTTCCGTTGTAACCTGGCGCCGTCTACTGACGCGAGAATTAGATCTCCGAACGTTGTTTGTTGATCGAATTGCTGCGTGAATTGGTTTGATGACGGCAGAGGACAAGGCGAGGGGCAAAGGTCATGGCGTGAAGGGGCAAGGGTCAGACGGTGACACGGCACTAAATGTTTGCCGCCGATAATCGTCTTCTGGGTTTGCAACGTCAGAAGTTAAACGAAAACACGATCGTGGCGTCAATTGGCGGGAAAATAGCAGGCGACTTTTAACGCGATTAGCATCATAGCCAGTATATCTCTGAGAGACTGCGCGGAAAGTGAACAGACTTTTAACGTTCTAGCTGGGCTATCGAATTGGCTCACCGAAGCAAACGCACGCACACACGCTCGCACACACGTACACACGCACACACACACACACACACGCTCACACACACACACACAAACACGCTCGCACACACGCTCACACGCAAGCGCGAACGCGCACGCACGCGCACGCGCACGCACGCACACACACACACACACACGTTTCAGACTTAAAAGAGGTGTTTAAGGAACTGTGTTAATTTCCAGTTTTAGAACTGGCCCAGCCACTAAATGATTGCTCTTGTCCCAGGTGTTTCCGTGCTGAATAGTTTTTCTCTGAGAGGCGCTATATAAATCTAAGGATACGATACAATGCGATAGCCCACTTGGTCAGTTTTGCAAATGGCCAACCAACATGGACCCCTCAAGGAATCGATTATAATCCACCGTCAGAGCCATTACGCCTGGGTCGAAGCAGACTATCCAGCACGACACTCCGCTCGGCAGAGGGCGCGTGCGGCCATCAACGGTCATCTTACTCTTCAAAGGCATTTCTTTCTTCTCCGTTGTTTCCGTGCTGAGAGCGCCGCTGAATAGTCACTCATAATAGTCACTGACAAGAGCGCTATATAAATCTAAAGATTCGTTACGAGATTAATTTTGTTATTCGTTAAAGATTAAAAGCCTCACAGATCAATAGCGTCGCCCTCCTCCTTTATCCAGGGTTTGGACTGGCGCTGTCAGAGTTCAAACAGTGGAGGAGTAACATAGCCATATGAAGAACGGCAACGCAGAGTTTGAAAGTAACTGATACTTATATCGTGCGCTTCAGACTTAAAAGAAGTGTGGAACTGCGTTAGTTTTCAGTTTTAGAACTTGCACTGCCATTTCGGACCAATGACTGGCTTCTTTCTCCCCAGAGCTTCCGTGGTGAATAGTTATTCGCTGAGAGGCGCTATATAAATATCCGATACGATACTTGGTGACTTTTGCCAAGCGCCAACCTATATGGACACCCTCTAGGCATCGACTACAATCCTCTGTCAGAGGCATTACGCCTGGGTCAAGACGGACTACCAAGCACGAAACTCCTCCGCTCGGCAGAGGGCGCGTGCAGCCATCACCGGTCATCGATCAGAGGCTAATTAGACGGACGAAGCGACGTCTAGTGTCTTCGTCGTTATCGCCCGGTCGCAGGAAATCGTAGGCAGATGGCCGCGAGAAAACGAACGAACTGGGTCAACGGATGGCGACGACGATGAGCAGGCGGCGACACGTGACAACAACACGAAGCCAATCACACAACGACACCAGCTGAGAAATTGGGTCAATGCCGGGAAGGCGATCAGCACTGACGAACGGATGGAAGAAATTAAAAATATGTACATATTTGTACATATATGTATGTACCGAATATACTTGACTGAATTACGAGAAAGTACATATTTGTAGTATATATATATATATATCTATATATATATATTATATATATTATATATACACAAATTACTATTCTTACCGAGAACAAGTGTCGGCCAGTTTTCCATTCGAGCCATTAAACCCTTGAGAAAGATCTGATGCAGGAATAGAAGTGTCTCACTAACAAAAAAATTAAAAACAATACATGTTACATGAATTAGATACAGGTAAGAATATATTGCTTATCATTAACACAATATTATATATATTTATATATTATATAGATATAAAAATAGGTATAAATACTAAAACTTATGTATTGATCTTGATCTAAATAAACCACTTTTAAATTGGCAATTTCATAGATTTCACTATTAATTTAGGTTCCTTAATTGAAGTTTTACATTTCAGTTTCTGCTTCAACTTAACTGAACTAAAAAAAAGGTTATCAGTCTAATAACATTTCAGTCAAGTATTCTACACTGTCAAGGATAGCTAAGGTAGCACATGTCAGGGATAGCTGAAGTATTACATCGTTCGGACTACCTAAAGTATTACGCTGTTGAAGGTTATATTATATTGTATTTACACATTTCTATAGCACCTCTCCCATTACAACCTAATAAGATAGGCCTACGCATTTAGTGCGAAAAGCCCTGCGTGATAAGAACATGGGCAGAAACAGAAGCACCCCAGTTAAAATCAAAACCGGTTACATACAAGAATAAACACGTATCTAATTGGTAAGAACGCGCAATTTACACACCTTTAACAGGTTGTGTGACTACGCGGTATAAACACGCGATCAAGAAAAGCGTCAACTTTCACAAAGCCCATAATCAGCGCATGCAAGGCTCAATTTGATTGTTCAGAGACAATCCTCAGAAGTATTGTTCCATTGAGTATTTAGAGTTATTGAGTATTGTTCCAAAGCAAAGGGCCAAAGAACACCCAAGCCGTTTGAGTGCGAGGTACCAAGAGCATAGGCGGATACTTGGTCCTGGGTTTTGGGCAGGTAAAAAAATGGAACTTGAGGGACAGGTTGGAGGAAAATTGCAAAACATAGATCCAGCTAAAACAGGATGAACAGTGGAAAGTAATGTAGAAATGTTCAATATTTACAAAATATTTACGAAATATTGGAGGGATATAAGAAGCTCCACCCCTCCACCTAAAATTTAGAAGGGATCGTCCCCTCCTGTCCACCTAAGTCTCCACCCCATTCTTCTTCAATTAACCAATCTCCCGAAGCTGACCTGTTGAGAAAGATGGAGTTGACATCCTCGTGGGTGATCGGAGGGTTCTTTGAGCTGGCCGCCATCCTTAGCGGACGAAGGAAAACGGAGACGAGGGCGGACAGTTGCTTGACGTATTCCTCCTCACATTCGACCAATCCGAAGACGATGTTGTTCCGCTTGCGCATGCTCTCCGCATGCTCCGACCGGATGTACAGGTCCACGATCTGCTTCCATCTCCGACGACACAGCCAACCGCGAAAGAAGCTCTGCACCTGAGATACAACGTCGTTTTATTGTTATCAGTATCATTGTGATAGTCGTCGTCATCAGCATTCATCATCATCGTCATCATCATCGTCATCACCATCATCGTCATCATCATCGTCATCATCATCACCATCATTGTCATCGTCATCATCATCATCATCGACATCGTCGTCGTCACCGTAGTCGTCACCGTCGTCATCATCATCATTCAAATGAAGTCAAACCAAATCATTTGTTTTGCTTATAATCAACTAAAACAGCGCCACGTGATTGAATGATTGGTGGGTATATTATATATATTTTTCAAAAGAGGACGATGTATTCATGGGAGACATTTCTCCGTGACTGACTACACCTGTGACGCTCTATTAATTAAACATATTGGAAATTATTGCTCATGGATCTTACTGTCATCAGTTGATGGCGTACCAGAGTCAAACAGTAAAGATTATTAGTCAATGTTGTTTTAAGTCTGTCTGTCTGTCTGTCTGTTTCCCATTCACAATTATTTGACAAGGTGTTGAATTATCTTATTATTCAAGTAATGGACACTGCATGCATATGGTGCCCTATAACGCGGACAGTGTATACCCTCCTCCGAGACTCTAGCAAGTCCTTCACCCAGCGCCACCTATTCATGTTCAACGTCGGATGGTGGCGCTTCATAAATGCATTGTAATACTAATAACCGGACAGCAGAAAAACCCGGGAACGGAGAGCGAGGCATTATGCAATGAATGGAGCGGAAGGAGAAAACTGTCAGACAACTGAGAATGCTCTGTCACAACACGCACGTGTCGAAGTGGATGGAAAGCGGGCGGTGATGCATTAGAGGATTGGCAGAAGGGAAGACGGGCCTTACACAGAGAAACAGAGACAGGCAGGGAGACAGAGAGAGAGCCAGGCAGAGAGACAGCAAGAAGAAACAAGGAGAAAGAGACAGGCAGTTTAAGAGACAGACTTACAAAGAGAGACAGACAGAAATAGAGAGAGAGCCAGGAGAGAAACCCGTACGCGAAATTTCCTCAATCCAAATACCCCTCTCTCAATTTGCACATCATATATGGACGGGCCCTCCACCCTGGTCGGCCGTTGCCCTTTCTTCCAATTCCCATGTCAAAACGATCCAACATTCTCTTTCTGTTTCTGCAACGTTTCCTCCATCCTCTCTCTCTTCCCCCTCGCTCTATATTTTCTTTCCTCTATGAGCTCCCTCCCTCCCTCCCTCCCTCCCTCCCTCCCTCCCCTTTGTCTTTCTCCTCCCTCTCTCCTTCATTTCCCTCTCTCTTCCCTCCATCCTCCCGTCCCTGAGGAGCGTAGCGCAGAAGCCGACTTTGTTTTACTGGTTATAGGATTCCCTTAATTAAAATGTCCAACTCCTCTGTGATCTCCCAGTGTTCCTTGACATGGTGACAAATTGGCTGCACGCATCACATGATAATGTACGTAGGTAATGAAACAATGTCCTTGTAAGTCACGAGACAATAATGACCGTGTACTTCATGAGAGACAATGCCATTGTACGTCAAGAGACAAATGCCCTTGTGGGTAATGAGACAATGCCCTTGCACGTTAAAATACAATGCCCTTGTAGGTAATGAGACAATGCCCTTGCACGTGAAAAGACAATGCCCTTGTACGTCAGGAGATAATGCCATCGTACGTCATAAATAAATATATATATATAAATTATATATATGATTACGTATATCTTTATATTCGTGATTATCTATGCACACATACATACATATATGGATATATGTATGTACAATATAGTACATACATGTATACATGCGTATACATGTTGCATACAATACGCGCACATACGTTCACATAATTATCACATTTTCCGATCTATACGCGAGACGCATTGCGCTGGTTCGTGCTCGAGGACAGTATAACATTGAAGACCATCCTCATGGGACGAATATCGTCGGTCCATCCACAGTGTATGTATACACCACAGAGCTCTACATGTATGCTTCCGTCTTCAGCCAGCCAGGTCGTCCATCCAAGCGATTTTCAGCCAGTGGGGACTTGATGGTCCCGCGCTTCCATTTTCCTCACATTCCTGGTTTTCTCTCTGTAGTTCTCTTATTTTTGAGAACTACTCATTTACCAGATTGCCATCCTTCTTTAAATTTGTCTCTGACATTTAACATAGCACACATACATGACATCTGTCGGCTGTCGACGGTAATCCGTTGGTTGGTTCCACGCTTGTGCGTGGGCCCACCACTGATAACTCTTTTCAGCTCATTGTACATAGTTTTGCTAACGGATACATTTTTACTTTTTCACTGTGACATTTTGCATCAATAAGGCCAGCGCAGAGAGCGCCTCTGAGTAGGTATCTTGAAGGGGCGCTATGTAAATGTTTGATTACATTACTTACGCAAATAAACGCGGTCCTTAAATGCCGAGCCAGATTCAATCATTCATTACGAAAATTTATATAGCGCCCCCATGTTGCTACCCAATAGTGTACCCGACCTAACCGCGGATAAAAGGGACGGGCTTTTAAGGCTGCAGTAAAACGCGTCGATTGAATTCTTTAGGCGTCAGGCGCAATGATATCACAAATGCCTCGATTACTGTGAAATCACTGAGCCGCTGCACAACGGTCGGGTGGCAGCAAGACACGCGACAGAAAAGAGACCGGGTTCAGACGCATAATCCTAAGTGAAATTCAGACGATAATCGACTTCCGGTCATGCGCATTGAAGAAACACGAACATCTACGCCCCTGGCAGTGAAAAAAGAACCGGATCTCGTTCAAGAAATCGATCATTTGGTGAATGAGGTCAACGAGTTATGACGCAGACTCGCAGAGCCTATATTAAAAGTCTTTCCACGTCATCATTACGTCATCGACAGCATCGTACAGCGACCTCTGTCTGCTGCCTGCAGAGAAATGTACGAAACTTTCGCGAGCGTTGACCTTTGCGCATGCGCAACCTTCGGCGCATGCGTAGGCCTACTCTTATATTATAAAATATGACTCGTGAAGAACGTTTTAAGATCAGGGTTAGAGCTAGGTGTCAGACTATCCTTGGATTTGTAATGGCCTTCTGTTGAATTGCGTCTGTTCCTTAAATCGTGTGGAAGTACATTTTATGGCAATTTGAAATCTTACCTTTTTGTAAACGAATGAATGCATAAATAAATGAACGAACGAACGAACGAACGAATGAACGAATGAATGAATGAATGAATGAATGAATGAATGAACTAACCTTCTTGATCTTCTTTATTTCCTCGCTTTCCTCTTCAACATTTTCCGAAACTGTTCGCCTCTCGTTCTTGTAATCCCACAACTGCAAAGAATGTCACAATAAGAATACATCCAGATCAATCAAAATTTATGTAGCGCCAGCTGATAGACATGACTCAAAAGCACTCAATGGTTGACCCGACAATTAAACAACGTCTGTTGGGAGCAATTCAAAATAATCTTATTTTCGTTTAATATAATTATTAACCTCTCAATTATATTATCATTTTTACTATCATCAGTTTCGTCATCATCAGCAGCAGCATCACCATCATTATCACGACCTATTCCTTCACTCATTATCACCCCAGTCATCATAATTATCATCATCAACACCGCCACCGTCGTCATCATCATCATCATCATAATTATCATCATCAACACCGCCACCGTCGTCATCATCATCATCATCATAATTATCATCATCAACACCGCCACCGTCGTCATCATCATCATCATCATAATTATCATCATCAACACCGCCACCGTCGTCATCATCATCATCATCATAATTATCATCATCAACACCGCCACCGTCGTCATCATCATCATCATCATCATCATCATCATCATCATCATCATCATAATCAGCATTATCATCATCATCACCAACATCAACACCACCACCACAACAGCACCCGCAACACCACCACCACGTATTCAGACCAATCGGGGTGGGGCCAGGATATGCAGTTCAGGGGGAGGGAAACACACAGGAATTGGTTTCTGGGGCATCACGCGAAAGAAAATTGGGTGACACGTCAAGTTTCGATTGGAGGCCTGAAGACGTTACTTCCTTAGCTAGACTCTTTCCATTTCCTTTGGCTGGAACAAAGAGACATCCAACGGAGAGAGAGAGAGTGAGAATAGGTCCGAACCATATGACAAGAACTTCTAAAGTGGATTGGCGAACGAAGGAGGCATTTTAGACCCTGAGAAGAGCGGCCACACGCACGCATAAATTATAACTCTATTGCAGTCAGTCTCTCTCTCTCTCTCTCTCTCTCTCTCTTTACCCCTTATATATATATGTACATATATATATATGATTATATATATAACATTATTATTATTATATTTTTTCCCTGAGGTACTTCATTCCCCCAAGGACTTAGAGATTACTAATATTATGTTAAAACCGTTGTCCGGATGGTCAGGCCTCGTCTTCTGGGGGTGAGGGAAAGTTGCCCTGGAAGGCCACAAGATTACAGCGCTGAATACAGATAGATAAACGCTGGAAAAGAAGCCTCGCTTACTATTATTATTATTATTATTATTATTATTATTATTATTATTATTATTATTATTATTATTATTATTATTATTATTAGTATTATTCAAGCAATTCAAGCAATTCAAGCAATTCAAGCAACTCTTTCTTCGTGTAGTTTTGGTATAGTTTAGTTTGCTTCTAGTTAAGATTTATTGTTCAGTATGAGCCAATAGTTATACGTTAGTGCATGTTCAGCTAAGGCCAGCCTGGACTACACAAGACAGCTCACATTATGGGCTACATGTAAGTAGATCAGTAATGTAAGGGCTAGTCCAAAAATGTGATTTATAAAATGCACGAGATAGGAAGAAATGCCAAGGTCATGGTCGTGATCAGCAGCCCAAAATCCACGAAGTCCACCCAACAGTTTTCATGGTGCAAAACCTATGTTGTCCTGAGTAACAGGTGAACGAGCAAGATCTGTAGCTAACGAGTTACAAATGAATGACAGGTTGATGAGAACTGACAGGGGATGATTGGCAGATGCAAATTGGAGGTAAGTACTACACTGACAGAGACGGAGAAAGTGATTGACAGGTGGTCTGACCTCGCTCTTGAGCTTCTTGACCTCTGACGTAAGTTCCTCAGTCTGCTGGACATAGTGCCACTTGGCTTGGCGCTCACTATCCAGTATCTGTAGCAGATGTAGGTGCTTCTGTTCCAGCTGCTCTTTTTGCTCCAAGACTTTGCTGAAACTGAAGACAATGGATATATGAAGACAATGCAAGGAAGCCGACTTGTTTATTCACGGTAGCCAGCCTTTTAGGCGCACAAAGTCATGCAGCAGAGTGAAGTCTGACAGAAATTACATTGCAGTTTGAAGTCATATTGCAATGCGAAGTTATATTAGAATGTGAAGTCAAATTGCAATTTGATATTAAATTGCAATTTGATATTAAATTGCAATTTGAAGTCATATTGCAATGTGAAATGAAATTGCAATGTGATATTAAATTGCAATTTGATATTAAATTGCAATTTGAAGTCATATTGCAATGTGAAATGAAATTGCAATGTGAAATCATATTTCAATGTGAAGTTATATTGCAATGCGAATCAGATTGGATTGGATTGTAGAATGCCACAGAGAAGTGATTGTCCACTCTACTTAATTGATTACGCAGCACTGGTAGATTCGTAAAGCATCTTTCCCAAGGACGAAGCTACTCGGAGCCGGTCTTCCGAGCAGCACTCTGAGAGTTGAATAGGTGTGTAGGACGAGGAATGCTTTTCATCTTATCAATACACATATTTACCTGTAAATGTCTGCTTCCGTTGGCAAATTGGGAAGCACCCTCTGTTAATAAGTAGGGAGGGACCCTCGGTTAGTAAGTATAGAAGGGCCTTTGGTTGGTGAGCAGGGAAGGGCCCTCGGGTTGGTAACTAGGAAGGGTGAATGAGTTGCTGGACGGAGAGAGGTTTTCAGTTGGTAGCTAGTCAAACACTCAACTGATAGATACACTGGGCCACAATATCTCGTCTTCCCCATCTACCACATTTCGATTGGTCGTCCATCATAGTCACCCTCAATCCTAATTGGGGCTGGAACAGACGGAAGGAGGTCTAGCGCAGGTCGCCTCTGCCAGGGCTGTAGTCAAGGACTCACTATTCCGGTCCTTGGATTCTTACTTCATTAGCAACACTGCCATAGGAATTAAAATATTAAAATTAAAATAATAATTGTATTGATAAATAATGTAAATTATAATAATAGTAAATATAAAGCAATAATAATAATAATACTAACAAAAATTATAATAATAATAATATTAAATAGTCATAATAATAATAATAATAATAATAATAATAATGATAATAATAACAATAATGATAATAATAATGATAATAATAATAATAATAATAATAATAATAATAAAGATAATAATATTAATGATAATAATAATAATGATAATAATAATAATAATAATAATAATAATAACAGTAATAACAATAATAGTAATAATAATAATAATAATGATAATAATAATAATAATAATAATGATAATAATAATGATAATAATGATAATAATGATAGTAATAATGATAATAATTATAATAGTAATAATAATAATAATAATAATTATAATTATAATAGTAGTAATAATAATAATAATAATAATGATTATAATAATAATGATAATAATAATAATGATAATAATATTAATGATAATAATAGTAATGATAATAATAATAATAATAATGATAATAATAATGATAATAATATTAATGATAATAATAATAATGATAATAATAATAATAATAATGATAATAATAATGATAATAATAATAATATCAAATCATCGCTTCATCCCGCTTCAAGTTTCTAAAGAAGATGTCGCTAGGGCAATCTCCTCTTTCCCTGCGGGTTCGGCTGGTGGTCCAGATGGCATTACTCCACAACACTTAAAGGATCTGATGGCCTATGGAGTAGATGACAACATCGGGCAACATCTATCTGACCTTGTCAATCTGCTCCTAAAGGGAGGTCTATCCGAAGAGGTGAATGAGGTCATCTATGGGGCAAACCTTTTAGCCCTGAGCAAGAAGGACGGAGGCATAAGACCGATCGCCGTGGGCTACACATGGCGTCGTCTGGCGGCAAAGTGCGCTAATTCGCATGCGGTAACAAGGCTGTCTCAACTGCTCGCCCCCATTCAGCTTGGGGTAGGCATTCCAGGAGGCGCTGAGGCAGCTGTCCATGCGACACGTCGCTGGATTTCCACAATGCCTGAGGACAGCGTCCTAGTGAAGCTCGACTTCGCCAATGCCTTTAACACTCTGCGCAGAGATTGTCTTCTAGAGGCAGTTGCTAGAGAGATCCCAGAGCTCTACCACTTTGCTCACGCTGCCTATTCAAACCGTCCACTGTTGCGCTATGGTTCAAACACAATTCGATCCGAAGAAGGAACGCAGCAAGGCGATCCTTTGGGACCTCTGGAATTCTGTCTTGTGCTGCAACCGATTCTGATGAAGCTTCGGTCGGATCTGCGTATCGGATATCTGGATGACCTGACATTGGGAGGTAACAAGGAAACAGTGGCCGACGACGTTCAATTAATCGAGCAGGAATCAAAGAATCTGGGATTGCTATTGAACCGCAGCAAATGCGAAATTGCGTGTCACAACACCCAGATGCCGAACAATGACCCTGCGTTCCAAGAGTTCACGAGCATAGCCCTCGAGGACATGACCTTGTTGGGTGCACCTCTAATTTCAGGTCCAGCTGTGAACATGGTCGTTAATTCAAAGGCCAATGACCTCGAGAGGGCAATCGGAAGATTGTCCTTGCTTTATACACATGACGCTCTGGTTCTGCTGAGAAACAGTCTAAGTGTACCGAAGCTCTTGTACAGTCTGCGCACAGCCGTCTGCGCTGATTGCCCGGGCTTGGCTCGGTTTGATCAACTGCTGAGAGAAGGACTGTCAACCATTTTAAATGTGGACCTTGACGATGACCGCTGGCTCCAGGCTTCTTTGCCGGTGAGAGATGGTGGTCTGGGAGTTCGTTGTGCATCTACGCTGGCACTTTCTGCCTTTCTGGCTTCTGCTGCTAGTACAAGCGAACTCCAGGCATGCATCCTACCAACAGAGTCTGCTGAGGAACCATATGAACTTGCGAGTTCAGCACTCAACGCTTGGAAGACCCTGACAGATGCAGAACCACCACCAACAGGAGCAGCAAGTTATCGCCAGAAAGAATGGGACCTCCGATTCACAGACAAGGCATGGAAAGGTCTGCTGGATTCCAATAACAATCCATGCGACCGTGCTCGCCTGCTGGCCTCACGAGCACCTCATTCTGGAGACTGGATGCTAGCGCCCCATGTGACTGCCCTAGGCCTGCGCCTCTCAAACGAGGATGTACGACTGGCAGCCGGGTTGAGGCTAGGAACGACGCTCTGCGAGCCACATTTGTGTCACCAATGTCAAGAGAGCGTCGACGCAAAAGGGCTCCATGGACTAATTTGTAGAAGAGGCAGCGGAAAACATCAACGACACAGCATGTTGAACGATGTCATCTGGAGAGCTCTTGGCAGGGCGAAGATTCCAGCGCAAACGGAACCTCTCGGCTTGCTAAGAGAAGATGGAAAGCGACCGGACGGCGTCACGCTCATTCCTTGGACACGTGGTCGATGTCTGGCATGGGATGTGACAGTGCCCGACACTTACGCCAAGTCACATCTTGTCGACACATCTATCAGAGCTGGCGAAGCAGCCGAACGCGCAGCTAAGACGAAGAGGGCCAAGTATTCCACCATAACCAACACCCACGACTTCGTAACCCTCTCCTTGGAATCCGGCGGCGCTTGGAGCAGGGAAGGACTGGAGTTCATCTCAGAGTTGGGTAGTCGAACGAGTGCTGCAACCCACGATCCAATGGAGACGTCATTTCTGTTCCAACGTATCTCAGTTGTTCTTCAGCGTGGGAACGCAGTCTGCCTCTTCGGGACATTGCCAACACTCACTTAGCTCATCATGGGCGATAACAACATAATGTGAAACATATATGTATAATAATAATAATAATAATAATAATAATAATAATAATAATAATAATAATGATAGTAATAATAATAGTAATAATAATAATAATAATAATAATAGTAATAATAATAGTGATAATAATAATAATAATAAGAAGAAGAAGAAACAAACATAATAGAAAAAAAGTATTAATATTAATAATAGTAATAGAAAATGATAAGTAAGTAATAAATAATAATAATGGTAATAATAATAATAGCAAAAGCAACAGAAAACAGTAATAATAATGATATTGATAATAACAATAACTCTAGTAATAGAATATTAATAATAAAATAACAATAAAAATCAATCAATAATGATATTAATCAATAAATAAATAATCGCAAATTATTAATAGTAATACTATTGTGTATATTTTCGTTAGATCAATTAATGGGAGCAGACAGAACGCTGTCTTTGCAATCTGCCCTTAAGCGTCATCTTTCAAAACCTGGTCTGACTGCTAAGCAAGAAAATTCCATTACCTAAATTCGCTAAACAGGAAATTGCAAAGAAGACCGTAAGGACCAAATAATAAAAAATTAAACTGCTTAATTCTAATTTCCTTATTGATACCAATCCTTCTTTCTAGCACTAATTCATTTACTAATTTTAATCCTTACTAATACCAATTCCTTTACTAATGCTAATTTCTTTACTAGTACCGATACTTACTGATACTAATTCCTTTACTAATATCAATATGTTGTCGCTCAGCGCCATCGATTACGATTCAGAAACGAGGACCGTGGGGCAGAGACTGGTTCTGATCGATGAGGTCAGGCTGCAGAGACGGGGAACCAGCGTCCAGTGACCGCCCCAGGGTTAATTGCCACCGTAAAGAAAAATATTGAATCATAAATAGCGGGAGACAGCTGACCGGGAGAGCAGCAGGCAATGGAAGTCGCCAAACACTGAATGGCTTTCTGCAGTTCTTCCCACTGACTAAGGAAACTCCACAGGAAATTGCAGAAGAGACGGTCAGTGCTAGATTACGAGCAGGTTAAAAGTACTTCAAAGGGAGACGGTCTCCCAGTTGTGGAACTCAAAATTAGTCTAATCAAATGGACTTGATTGGAGAAAAACCATGGTGAATAGACTGGTTTCCTGAACGAACTAGTCTCCTGAATTAACTAGCATCCTAAAAAACTGGTTTCCTAAACATAACAGTCTCCTGAATAAATTGGTCTTCTGAATAAACTGATCTCCTAAATAAATTGGTCTCCTGAATAAACTGGTCTCCTTATTAAACTGCTCTTCCTAAAACCTGCCCCCTCTGGATCAACTGACCGTCGGTCGCCGAGAAATTTTGTATCATTAATATCACATCATACATTACATCAAGTTAAGAATCCGTTTAATATCCAAGTCCAGTTCTAATAACCATTTCTTACTCCAAAGGCAACAGTCACATCATCGCCGAGCGCTCTTACTGTTCAGTTTTTGGCCATTCACTAGTATACGACTTTTAAAAATATAACCTCTGTCAAACGTGGATAATATCTTCGGATCCTTTCCCTCCCACCCAGGGTCGTTTCCCTCCCACCCAGGGTCGTTTCCCTCCCACCCAGGGTCGTTTCCCTCCCACCCAGGGTCGTTTTCCTCCCCCTCTCAAACCCCCATAAAAGCAAACGGGCTGTGCAAATAGCGAGTCTCTCCAACCAAAGGACGCAATAACTTAGTCGCTCTAGTCTGGCAAAGCGGCCACCAAAGAAGAAATGACAAAAAAACTCTCAGACTAATTGAGTGATCGATCGATCCACTCATTGAATGGGCGTCCTTCACGGAGGGTACGAGGGTCGCCGGTACCCCACTTTTCTGACTGGGAAACACCGAGCCCCCAACTTTTAATACCCAGAGAAAACAGCATGCGATATCATTTTCGCCGTGCAGCGTTCTCGTATAGGTTTTCAACACGCATTTCAGCCCTACATCAGATCAGCTGTCGACGGGATCTGTTGGTTGATTCCGCGTGGGTGCGTGGGACCAACGCTGGCGGCTCTTTCAAATCACTGAGCACTATTTTGCTAACTGAATCTTTTATGTAGAACATTCGTTAGTAATGTCATAATCATAAAAAATAATTTTTTAAATTCCAATTACGCAGGTCAGACTTAGACTTTGTTGGCATATTTTTAGAGCTAATATTTCCAACACGCGGACACTTTAAAAAACAAAATGATGATGATGACATAACAATAATAATAGTAGTAGTAGTAGCAGTAGTAGTGATAGGGAAGGAGTGGAAGTGGTGGGAGAATTAGTAGTAGTAGTAGGAGGTGGAGTAGGTGAAGTAGTAGTAGTAATAATAATAATAATAATAATAATAATAATAATAATTCTCGTTTAATTTCAAACTGACAAAGCGCAGTATGATGAAGGCGCTTATTATATACGTTATACATTCCGAACAGAGCAACAGCAGACTTACTTACTTATTAAACGACAGCCGCAGCAACAGCAGCAGCCAGCGTCTGATGCATCACCATCACCATAAATGTCAACCTCACATGGACAGAAAGTGGCCTCGTTTCCGTTTACTGGACCAGGAGCAGTTCCTGGAGCCCCCCTATCGGATTCGAGTCTCATGTCAGGGTTATTATTCTATGACATAGAATACTGTCATACGGCAAACGAATCACTGACACACCGCCGCTGCAAGCGCTTTGGCAGTGCCAGTCCGAAGCCTAGACAAAGGAGGAGGGCGACACTAATGATCATTGCTACGGTATCACACAGTGTTATTAAACGGAAACTATGATCATAAACTCCCTCACTGCTTGCACTCTGGCGCGCCAGTCCCAAAACTGGATAAAGCAGGAGGGCGACGCTAATGATTTCTGTCATCACACAGTCTCGTTAAACTTAAACTACTACCAAGTTACTGCAAGGGAAAACGGGAACAATATTCCGAGTTATTCCCAGAAATCCCTTCATTTGCGACCTTTGCATTGGTGCAGGTAATAACGAGAGCACAGCAGGTTGTTAGTACCAACCGATTATTCGCAGAGCCATCAAAGGCCGAGGTGGACAACCTAACTGGGCAATCTGTCGTCAGATGTCGTCTGACTCCAGCAGTCAACATAGCGTGACACGACAAGACTGAAGCGTCGCATGTACGTGTATAGAGAGGCGACGAAAGACATTGTAATATTGCACGACGCAGCAACGCGGCTTATTGCGAGCGACTCGCTTGTATTGCATGACATCACGGTCTTTAAGTAGGAACTACATGTACGTACAGTGCGGGTCTTAAATGCGAAGAAGTTCCGAGGGGAGATGACTTTAATGTAGCGTGTAATGTAATGTAATTGAAATGTGATGTAATGTATATCTGTGTAAATTTCTCAGAGCCCCAAAAGCCACGTGAGGGAGACCAGCTTATTCACCGGCGCAGCGTGTGAACCTGGACGCGTATCAAAATGAAATGCCCAAAAACTAATGGCAATGTTAACACAATAAAAATAAACGTTTGAAATGGCAACATTTAACGCAACACCGCAAAACTAAATTCTAAGAAGTCAATATTTAACCCTACTATGTAAAAATACAAATCTGAAAGTCAATATTTAACCACACTATGTAAAAATAAAATTCTGAAAATGCAATATTTGATAAAACACAATTTTATTTGATCTCAATATTTAACCTGACACTGTCAAAATAAATTCCTGAAAAGGCAACTTTCCTGCTGCACTGTTTATTTGGAATGGTGTGTATGGTAGTAATGTCTCAATGCCAACCACCACAACTGAACCAAGCACCGCTTGCTTAAGCGGCAACACCATCTGCCAACTACAATGCTTTAACTGTAGCTTAAAGAAGTCGTCACCTACTTACTTACTCACTTATTTCACGGTGCATAAAACACCCACGTGCGAAGGAATTAATCAGGTGGATAGATGGAAAAGCTAGGCAAACAAGTGTGGACAGAACAGACAGACAGACAGACAGACAGACAGACAGACAGACAGACAGACAAACTCAGTCCATACATTGAACATACAGAGAGGCAGAGAAACAAAGAGTCAGACAAACTTGGACCATACACGTAGACAGAAGAGACAGACGGATGAGAAGTGGGGATCAGAAGACATAGTTGGGGAGGCAGTAACGACCCTCAGGAAGAGGGCAACGGAGAAACACCAGTAATCAATCGTATGCATATAAATATTATATATATATATATGCACAGAGAGATTGAAATACACGATTGTATATAAATGTAATGTAATTATAATTACCTGGCCTGCAAGATTGCCTCTATCCAGATCGTGCACTCCGTCTCTGTCTCCGTACGTAGTTCGTACTGTCTTTGTCCTTCCTTGCGGTAGTATATTGCAAAGCAATACTACAAAGACCATTACAGAAATGTCACATCACTCAAACGCATATACATGTGACCAACGGATGACTAGCAACCCCTTCATCCATTGCACATTTACCTATTATAGTGTTAAGGTAGATAGCATAAAAAATGTATAAATAGAAAGACTAGATAGACAGACAGACAGACAGACAGACAGACAGACAAACAGATATATAAATAGATAGATAGACAGATAGTCAAATAGAGCGCAGAGCAATACCGCAACAAAACGCCATCTCATGCAGTCGAGCAATCAACGACCACTTATCTTAATAATTGTTGTCTCTTCAGAGTTCGTCTTCACCGGCGTCTGATCACTAGTGCACCCAAACAGAGGCTTAGCCACCCCACCCCACCCCACCCCACCCCACCCCACCCCACCCCACCCCACCCCACCCCACCCCACCCCACCCCACCCCACCCCACCCCACCCCACCCCACCCCACCCCACCCCACCCCACCCCACCCCACCCCACCCCACCCCACCCCACCCCACCCCACCCCACCCCACCCCACCCCACCCCACCCCACCCCACCCCACCCCACCCCACCCCACCCCACCCCACCCCACCCCACCCCACCCCACCCCACCCCACCCCACCCCACCCCACCCCACCTCTGAAGAGAGCGTGTTATTGGACGCAAACAGACAGATAGAAGTAGACAGACAACTACAGACAGAGACATACAGAGAGACAAACAGAGACATACAGAGAGACAGATCACAGAAGGATTACGCAAGACAATGACGTATGTAAGCCTATTATTATCGCTGACGTTGATCAGCTAATTAGAAGTTTTTCAATGTAATTTTTATATGGTCGCTTCGTTCTGCATAAATAGATGCTTAGTCAAGCATATTTAGAACAGCGTATCCTCGATCATTGCATCTATTATACCTATTTTTTGGTTCATTCGTTAGGCAACTAAGAATCAATAACTATGTTTCAATAATCGTAAACATGGTAAAGAAATAGTACGACGAAAACCTTTAAACTTATACAATTTCAATCATTCTATGGCGTAAGATATAGGGAAACAAGAACAGATAATTATGATTGTTGATATTGTTCTATGCCTCCTAAGTGCAGAAGGCAAGTACGTATACTGGACCACTGGTGTATATTAATCGATTGCCATTTGCAATATGGCGGAAATACACCTAATGAGATGTGCAAATAGATGCTCTTCCAATATTATACACACAGACCACTTCGTCAACAAAAAACACAGGAGGCTGAAACCAAACAGCTGAACAGACGCGTCAAAAGCAGAGAAGACCAGCTTACAATTGATGCCCAATGGCAGAATTAAACGAAACTCGTCAACAGGTTTTTCAAGTTTCGTAAAGGAATAAGCCACATTATGAGGTTTACGGGTTTTTTGCAGGTAAAGGCGTCAATGACAAAGTCCTTTGTTTCACCGATTGTTGTGACTTCATAGTAGGCCTACTAAGTTTGAAACTGATTTGTTGCATCAACAGTAAACAACCGAGATAGGCATAGGAAGTGTAGTCAGGAAGTAGTAGCAGTAGTTGTTGTTAACTGTATCCACCTTTCACCAATTAATGTATGGGGCGACTATCCACCGCAGCTGGGATTCAATTATACCCAGCAGTAGTATCCGTTTCAGTTAAACGACACGTTGTGATAAAAAAGACCATTGGCGTCGCCCTCCTCCTTTAGCCAGGCACGGGACTGGCACTTTCAGAGTGCAACAGTGGCGGAGTATCAATATTCAGTTTATCCCGTTGTCCGTTGAAATCTTTGGTTAGTGGTGCGTTCAACCGATCACCTCGCTTTGTCTCTTGTTTGTTTGTCTGCGAGGCAGACAATTGAAAACAACTCCCAGGACGATATGATATTCAAGCAATTGTAATTGTTATAGCGACAATATTTATAAAGCATCGTCTGTAGCAATCTACTTCTAGGGTGCCTCACCCATGGATGCAGAGAATTATATAGTTACAGAGTTAATACAACAACGGGGGCTTAGAGTAATGATAAGACGCTAGGGTGCAAAGCTGAGGAACCGAGTTCGCTTTCCTCTCCCCCTAAGGTTGACTTGTCCTTCTATCCATAGGCGACGGCGTTTGTTACAATCGCTGTCAGATGCATAATGCAACAGGCGCCTTGCATGGCTACCGACAGTTAAATTCGATACCGTAATGACCTGTTATTATTCGTTCATCATCTAGCAGTAATCATAATGTCGTTTGCCAGTTTGTAATTAAACGAAAATTTTTATTATTTATATCATCATTATTATTATATTGACAACTTAACGACGAGCGTGCATTAAATCATAATCGTTGTCTCCAGATTTCTGAAACGTATGGGACCTGCACGGAGTCCAATTACCGCCCATATAATACAGAGTATATCTACCACAGGTAATTTTTCATCACTCTCTGCACTCACACCATCCTATTTTTTTACGTTCGGTGCAATAGGTTTCTTTCTATACAGGAACACGTACAAGAGCAAACCCGGCGATGCACAACACATTAGCTGTATTAATTCCGAACGCGTAGCTGCAAGCAATGGTCACCCCAGACAATCACGACAGCATTACACACCAACGTCACTCAGTGTAACGTCACCGAGCCACATGGAACGTCGGAAGCAGACGGGGAGCCGAAGCAGAAATCGGTAACGATAGAAAAAACTGGGTTCACATGAGACGACCGAACAGCAAATATCGCGTGGAAATCGATGTCGACCGGTCAAAAGCTTGATGCTTGGTCTTCAGCTGGCGCTCATTGCTCGATGGTTCGGCTCTGACCTCTACATACTTGACGGGTCTGCGGCGACATTTCTGCGAAATTGATGACCGCGAGGCCACGGAAAATGCCACAAGTTCGTCACCAAGCGTCGTCGGAATGCGATCGATCATCGACGGGATGTCAGAGGCCAGAGCGGCGAAGCGACGAAGTGTCTGGGGAGTTCCCGAAACAGCACTTCCTACTGGACGCGTTGCCCCCGTTGGCGCGGACCTCTAATACGCCGGAATGGAAACTCTTTCGTTGAAAAACTCCGCCAATTTTCGCGCTATGACAGTGCCAGTCCCAGACCTGTATGAAAAAGGAGGGCGATTCTAATGATCTTTGTTACTGCTCTGTGTCGTCAAATTGAAACAATTATTGCTGTTAGTCAAACAAAATAGACAGGCAGTTAACGTCAGATTAAGTGTGAGGTTGCGAGTGTCACGCAGACGGATACACTGTGGATGGTGGTTAGCATTGGGGCGACGATATGGGTCGGGGAGAAGGAGGAAGCAGGGCAGAATATGGGGGAAATAGTTTTGAGTTTTGAGCGAAAGACCCTATAGCAGGGATTCCAAGACAGTTTTGGTAAGTTCGGTTGTGTAAAATGTTAGCAGGATTATTACTTCAACAAGCTCGTAGTTAGTTTGGTAAAAGATAGCAATGAAGTAGGAAGATTTTTGACTTCGCTACGCGTCTTTAAAAACCGGAATGAATCTGACAGAATTAAGAATATCAGATAGAAAGCAATGTGGGATGTTCATCATGACGGTCGCTAGAGTTCAAAGAACTGACAGCACAAGGTGACAAGGTGACACGTCTTTATCCAGACACAACTGTTGTTTTGACATGAAGTTTTTGTCATCACGCAAGTACTACACAGGATATTTAATTAAATCCAAAGGTTTTTTAATCGGCTGTTAATCTTTCCAGGTCAAGTCATGAAAGACTTGTGCTCGACAGGACAGCATCAATAAAAATGGTGGAAATAGAAAGATTGTGGATAAAGGAAAGCGATTGTATAAAACTCAATCTCAAGCAAAGCCCCATAAAAACATCCACATAGGACCCTTATTCCAATATGGAACACATATAGAGTCCTTATGGGTCACGCCTAACGCCAACGAGCGGCATGTTTGCAGGGAAGGAGGTAAGCCTACCCATACAAAATCTTGCACAACTCCACTGTTCTCCAGTGGGCTGCAAAGCTTCTCAATAACTCAAAGAATAGCGAACACGTCACTCAACGCCTGCACTGGCTTCCCATACAAGCCCACATAAATATCAAAACCTGTCGCCTAATATACAGAGTCGACACACATTTATGTCGAGCGCATGGTTCCTTACTTTCTATATCATAGTCATCTGTCCAATCCTTACGAAGACTTCCATCTCATCTCAAACTGACTCGGTTGTAATTCGGTCACTTAATAAATTTGGAAAAATTGTGCATTTGCAGCCGGCGCCTCTGCTGAATGTAACAAAAATTACCGGACATTGTTCGCAAATCTTCAACACAATCGCTCTTCAAAATTAACCTTTAGACTTATTTGCTGAAGATTTATTATTACTAGACTAAACTTTTCTGTTACGCGCTTTTGCGCAATATTCGTTTTGTTAAGGTGCATTATAAATTTAATGAGAGTCTGATAATAATGATTAACAATGGTCTCATCAATCATTCATAGAGCATCGCAAGTATCTTTCCGTTCACTTTACTTCTCATAAATATGTCATTCCAGATCCTCTTCTATCATTCCAGATCCTCTTGTATTCTCATTCCTCTTGAAAATATGCTAATCTCCCTCCTCTGGAATAATAACGAACAGTTTGCCTTCCACACACACACCACGAACAGACCAGCAGACGTCGTCAGATCCAGCTGCAGCGCGTGCTGATCCTATGGTCGGGACAGGACGAACACAATGGACGTAATAGCCAGACCCACCGGGCGGCCATTCCTCATTCCCTTCTCCTTGTCACGACCGAACCCCGACAATTGCACCGACCGCGACAATAAGCGCTGCCGTCCAGGCCACCCCCCTAACCAAGCGAACACACGACACGACTTCTATGATACACGTCGTGCTGCAGCCTCTACCTACCTACCTATACCTATGCTTGGTTCCGCCACATAGAATTAAACGTCGCTATCGGTCGGTCGTCGGTCGCTGTGGACGAGTTTCTGTCGTCGCTATATATATATACTCGGAGTCGGCGTTTCCCTGGCAACCGAGCGAACAGCGAGGCAATTATCATCAGGAAGACGTTTACTCTTCGCAGAAACAACAGGTGGCTCTCGGTGGAATAAAGATGCAATCGATTGGCAGCCATCTCGGACTGCTGGCGGCTATGCACGCGGGGAAGGTGTGTGTGTGTGTGAGTGTGTGTGTGTGTGTGTGTGTGTCCGCTGAATATATTTCTGTCTGTGTGAATATGACTTTGCATGTATTTCCGTATGCAATAATCGTCATAACAACCATATCCATGACCAATAATATTTTGATTGAGATACATGAATTACCATAAAAATTTTTAATTATGCATTGGTGATCATTGCACATGACAAATAGGATGCATAATTAGCTGGGTATTGGTTGAACGCAATATAGGGATAAGCCATAAAGGGACCTTGATCCAGTTAGCTTGGACACCCTGATGATTATGGTCAGTGCAAGATTAATAGTAGACATCGACTGGGGCGTCAGTTGATCATAAGCATAGAGTGCAAGTTAATTAGCTTAATTAGTTAACTAAGTGCTATTTAAAATATGCCACTACCTAAATGCGATGGGTAGAATGTAGCGATAAGTAATCACAGGAAGTCTTGAGTATCAAAATGCTTAAGCAGGTGTCAGTGCATAATTCACGACGGGACCTGACTCCGGGCTATAGGTCGGCTACATCGAACATTGAAGTTACTCGGGTATTTCCACGATAGTCATTTGAAATACGGCGCTTTCTTAAGCGTATATGAATTGATGATCACATGGATGGTTTAAAATAGCTTACATAATTATGCGACTGATACATTTTTGAACGATTTCGTTCGTTTGTAATAAATTCATCTGATCAACGTTCAATATGAGAGGTTAAAGATATCGAGAATACAGTAAGTTAAAAGAGTCTGTTGGATAAGTTTTGCAAATAATTCTGAAGGTTGTTCTTTGCGGTAAATTAATTTCGAGTGATAATTAGTCGCCCAATCCACATTACACTATGTGGAACAAGAAGAATGAAGGAAGAATATAAGTTGATTGGATTAATCAATACACAGGACACATTTCAATAATTAAAGGGTTGGCGGGCGCACCTTGCTGCAGTGCCTGCAGCTAATCCAAAATTGGACATTTTAAGCACAAACTATTGTGTGACGCGTCAAAATTAACCATCCTTTTATGAAGTTTCTCGGTTGAATTCTTTCCATTCACGGCGAATTATATAGAGCATCATGAATTAAAAACATTTTTTGAATAAAATCACATTTTATACGCGTCAACTTGGCCGGCTGCTTCCGCGTATCATAAGGTATACATGAGGCAAAGCGCTGTCACTCTGTGTGAAAATGAATTAGATATTGCTTCGGGACTTGTCTGCGAAATGGTTGCCTCTATTCGCAACAGGAACGCATAAAACCTGCTTAAGTAGGATTTTCTTTCTGCGTTCTGCCCCACTTGGATGAATAAGTGGTTCATAAATATGCTTGTAGTACAGTTTGGGGTTTGATGGCCTGGTATGGCGCCACGCGGAACATTTACTTGGCAGAGCGGAGATATGTGAACGAAGAGTTTTCAGAGTTGAACTAATCATCTACAAGGAGGTACTCCACTTGCGGGAATTTCGAAAGGAAATGTTCAACTTCTGTCTGAGATAAAGAATAGGAAGAAGAGGAAGCGGAGGAGGAGGAGGAAGAAGAGGAAGAACAAGAACAAAGAGAAGAGGGAGAGGAAGAGGAGAAGGAGGAAGAGGAAAATGAAGAAGAAGAATGCATGTATATCTGCGTACATACATAAATAGATACCAGCATTCAAGCATACACACGATTAATCTGTCAACGATGACCTTGACTTTCCAAGGAACCACTGTAGTCTAAACCAAGACGAGGCCGACCTCCAGTCATCATTTCGAAGGCCACACGGTCATCAAACCCGCTCCAGTAATTCCGGGGATTTTCATCCGACTGCAATTGGTTGACCAGACGCGGAGACGTGCAGGAAGGGGCGCCATTCAACCGTTGGCTCTCTGCACGGCAGCACCACTCACCCCTCACTCACCCCTCACTCACCCCTCACTCACCCCTCACTCACCCCTCACTCACCCCTCACTCACCCCTCACTCACCCCTCACTCACCCCTCACTCACCCCTCACTCACCCCTCAGTCGGGTGGTGTTATTCGTTTTCAAGGTAGCTATAACCGAGTGTATTTTACACCTAGAGCACTAACTCCACCACTGTTTGCACACTCACAATGCCAATCCCAAGCCCAGATAAATGAGGAGGGCGACGCTAATGATCTTTGTTAACCCATGCACAGTGTCGTTAAACTGAAACTACCACCTAGAGCTCTTTTCAACTGTCGACTAGCACTCCCTCTGCAACATATTATGATTCCGAATATACTACAGTATTAGTAGTCGTAGTAGGGGAAGTAGTAGGTGGAGTATTAGTTGGAGTAGTAGTAGTAGTAGTAGTAATAGTAGTAGTAGTAATAGTAGTAATAGTAGTAGTAGTAGTAGTAGTAGTAGTAGTAGTAGTAGTAGTAGTAGTAGTAGTAGTAGTAGTAATAGTAATAATAATAATAATAATAAAAATAATAATAGGGAGACTACATTTCTCTGCCAGCTCTTATCTTTCGCCATTCAACGCTTTAACGCAATTGGCTCTCAGAGCACCTCTGCCACTCAGAATCTCAACGAACATGTAACACTATCGGCAATTTGTTTAACTCCTCAGTGTTTACATGTACCTCAATAGGTAATAATGATATTAATAATAATGATAAAAGGCAATTTACAGTTAAGATCAGTCTTCATTAAGAGCTCTTGAACCGCATATCGTTGATCTGTGTTGAATAGACGTCTATGAATCTTAACATGCAAAATCCACACAAGGAGTCAACAGAGAAAAGCCAGGTATATTGATTGCTATGTAAATAACATCTGGCGCATTGATCCGTCTGTGTAAAATGTCCGCAGTTTGTCAAGAGCCAATACGTGATCAACGACGGAAAACTTCTTTCAGGGAAGATCCAAGAATAATCTCTGTCATACTTAGGGATCACATGTACGTCGGGCAAGGGGCGGAGACTTAGGGGGGGAACAGGAGGGCGGTCCCCTTCAAAATTTCAGTTGAAGGGGATGGAGCTGGTATAACCCCCAATGTTTTCTAAATTTATAATTTCATATAGATATAGACATATCAGTTGTCAGTCAGCCAGTTTGTCCCTGCGTTCTGCGTCTCGTTGGGGACACAATAACCAACTAACACGATAAAGAGTTCTCCTTAAACACCTTTAACATGCGCTTTACTAGTGTAATACAGGAGACACTAAGAATTTCCTTACAGGTTGGATCAAATTGCCCGTACGCCATTACCTCTTTTAAGTACAAGAGGACAAACAAAATAGGGTGTTTTAACCCACATTCTTGTGATATCATCCCATAGACTTGCTGAAGACTTCAATGAGGTTATCAGGGCTGCGAGATCCAAATCCACAAGGAAACTTATAATTTTCTTTAGCTTATTTCTGTATTTTGTTTAGATTAAGTTCATTTAGTAATGCTGGGAACCGAAATCATTTGAGGTGTAGTTTTGATTTGGTTATACAGGCCTTCAGTAGACCAGAAATCATTTATAACCATAACCATAGTCAATGATTTGCGTGTGACTTATGCTTGCTGGTCTGCTTAGTGGAGTGATAAAGCTCCCCATTATAAACAGGTTATAGGACATATTCAACTTCATCTGATTTAAGAGTTATTAAGACTAGGTGTTCAGCGAGATCATACTATGATTAGCTTCGGACATGCATATATGCTCAAAAGATAACTTCACCGAATAATAAATGAGCCATTAATATTGCGGGATTTTACACGATTTGAAGGTGTGTAAGTGAAACCTAAAGCTTAAAAGTACATATTTAGACCTAAACATTAAATTTTTCGTCATTGGTCGTAATGATGGCCATGACTCTGACCAATGTTTTAGTTAATCCATCAGATTGTTTAAAAATGACTAATAAATGTTCATCGATTTTTATAACCCCATAAGGCCAGAACCATTCTAATACTCACATAATTTTATTATGGATAAATCTTCTGCAGAGATATTTGAGAAAATTCTACTTCTATACAGCCGAACACGTATGCAGTCATTGGCTCACTGCAGAAAATTAGCGCATTTTGGCCTAACATTTATCTGTATGTCTAAATATTTGGATCTGTTTCGACACCTTTAAATTCTCTTCTTCTAGTACTATGATATAAGGCATATGCCATTGAAGTCAATTGGAGGTTTGAGGCACATCTATCTACTGCCTTCTTCGCAAATGGTCCTTTCACCACACAGCCAGTCGTTAAAAAGAAATCAATAACTGAAGCAATAGAGCGCGCTCCTTAAACACCTTTAAAACGCTCGTAACTAGTGCAGTATAGGGCTGCTGAATACCAATTTACCCGAATTTTCTACGGATTTTCGTAAGCTATGTCTGTCATCCTATAAAAGAAAGCGGAAGAGAGTTTACTACGAGGAAGTAATAGCTGGTTGTTTTTTTTACCTTAGCTACCCTTTTTCTGAATGTTCCGCTGTAGATGTCTTTTGGGTTTAGCAGTCGCAAACTTAAAATTCCCGCTGGGTCAGTGTAATATTTTAAGACACCTTTTAAACGCATTTAACAGACGAAACCTGGACTCTTAGAAGGCGAGACAGAGAAAGACTACTGGCGTCGTTTGAGATGAAGAGTGCAACCGACGAATCCTAGGAATACGCTGAGAACGGAAAATCTCAAACGAAAAGACCAGACAGAAAATAGGAAACAAAATGAACATGACGCAACGGAGAATGGAGTGAAAACTCTCCCCCTTAGGACTCATCTGCAGAAATGGAGAACCAACGACTGGTGAAGCACGTGATGTTTGGGAGGATGGAGGAACGAACAGCAAGGGGACGACAGACCATGCAGAGAATGGCT
Source organism: Bimastos eiseni (assembly GCA_959347315.1). Lineage (NCBI taxonomy): Eukaryota > Metazoa > Annelida > Clitellata > Crassiclitellata > Lumbricidae > Bimastos > Bimastos eiseni. The sequence continues at coordinate 28,244,833 of OY365817.1, forward strand.
GCATGACAAAATCAAGAAGTAGTTCAACGAGGAAATACGTGTACTTAGCAGGCGATCGCAGGACCAATACGGAATGGAAGAAAATTGTCACAAAGGCATTGGACACCTACCAGCGATTAACAAATGGAGCGATGGATGGATAATAGGTGCAATTGTTGATGACATGGAACCTATGCGGTGTTGAGGTTTGACCTATATAAAGCCACGAAGAGACCGATTTAAATGTGTTGGATGGATCCAGGGCTTAACGACAGCTTATGACAACAGAGGTCGTTGCCGTCGGCAAAAATTTGCTGGGCATATTACAGCACTTACAGCTTAAACACGCATATTTAATAAGGTGTTAAATGAGGCCAACCTTAATATTTGCTCTGAGTTCCTACTTCAAAGTAGAGCCCGTATTATGTTAAAAGAATGCATTCGCTATTCTGGCTAAGCGAATTTTAAACGTATTTATAGTCTCTTAAACAGCAATGCAGAGAATGTCTGCTTGGCGACATTGAGAAAGGATGCAACGCGGAAATGCATGTCCATAGCAGGCGACACCTAAAGTACGGGCGACGAGCCTATGGAGCGATGGATGGATGGATGGATGGATTGATAGATGGATGTATAGATGGATGGAATGACGGATTGATTGATAGATGGATTGATTGATTGATGGATGGATGGAGCGATGGATAGATGATACCTTTAGATTGTTTATGAATAAGACCAGAAGTTTCCAAACTGTGGTCCGCGGATCCCTTGGGGTCCATCGCTTGTTGCCAAGGGGTCCGCAAGCAGGTTCAAAATACTACTGGGAAAGGCATGTATACTTAGAAACTGAAACTCACTCCATTATCTGATAACAAACGTGAGCAGAAGAATTGGTGACATTGCAGAAGACATAATAATGTCGATTGACCAAATTTATTGAGTAGGGATCCGCCATCTAACCACCACATGCTACAGGGTCCACAGCTTAAAAAAGTTTGAAAATCCCTGAATTAGACAATCATTGCCTTGACAACAGCACACGATCATTAGTAATCAACGCCTGTCGGGCGTGGCGCAAAATGTCAAGAATAAACACGTATACGTCACCAACTGTGACGTGAAGGACAATAATTCGTCAGCGCCACAGCGAGTATCAGTTAGTAAGACAGGTTTAAACACGACAGTTCTAGGTACTGGACCATATACGTGGAGGATGTCTCTTCTGGCCTACTATAAACTATTCCAATGTTGTATGTACATGTATGTATATGTATTTATATGTATGTATGTGTATGTATATGTATGTTTATGTATATGTGCATATATGGCCATTTATATAGCGCCCTACTATAAGAACCTTGCGAACGGAAGAAAGAGCCATTGAGAACAGGGGTCGATTATTCAGCGACAGACAAAGACCGGATGACCACCACAAGATTGACCAAAGAAGAGATCTATTTCTCACCTGACCATCCGAGGAGAAGATTCTACAAATGGTTGACTGACCAGGTCGGGCTTTTGAACAGAAAAGCAGTCGACTCACATCCATCAAGCGGAGAAGGAAACACTTTGTTTCCTCAATTACATCACATACATCAGACCAAAACCAAGGATGAATCGAGTGTACCGAGTCCGAGTACCGAATATCGAATCCGAGTAGCGAGTATAAAATATTGAACAGTCTCAGAATTCTAGTTAGGCTGTTTGCTCAATTTGTATGAATTTTAAAAAGGTAAAATTATATTTTAAACAAATGCATGAATTTAGTTTGTCCTTGTAATTTACTAATTTTCAGTCTTTCACAGTGAAAGTGATTAAGTGATTTCAAAAATGAAATGCGATTGCCGTTTTGCAAATATACAGTCGATTTTCGTTTTCAACACAGAGAATAACCTTAATTCCTATTTTTTTCAAAAGCCGACATTTATTAATACTCAGACCCATTGATCTGTCTCAGCTTGACCTGACACAGAATCAGACCAATCATGTGGACTTGAATTGACTTGGACACCGGGTGAATATTCGCCGGCGAATATTCACCCGGTATCCGTGGGACGCTAAGAGACATTGTTCACATTACCCGTCGTTGTATCAGTTTAACGACACTGTGTGAAAACAAAAATCGTTAGCGTCGGAGGAGGACGACCCTCCTCTTTTATCCAGGCTTGAGATTTGGACTGTCAGAGTGCGAACAGTGGCGGAGTTTACGTTTCTGATCATCCTTTTGAAACCTCTCGAAGGTGCGATCTCTCTGACGAGGAGGGTTAGTCAATGCTTACCAATCGAATACATCAACACTGCCTGCCACCCGCAGTGGGACTAGCAGAGCACTTGACCTGACAGTGCGTCGGTCGATCGGTCGGTGTGTAAGTCCTTGTGTTTCTCTACGTCTGTCTGTTTGTTTCTGTATATGTCTCCGCGAGAAATATTGCGATTGGTCAGCGGGAGATTGTCTCTGGAGAAGGGTTGGATGGTGCAGTGGTCAACATGCAGGACAACGGTCAGTAGAGAGGTCAGAGTTCGAATCCGCACATGGAGGGAGAGAGATTCTGTTTGAGAATAATTCCGCCACACGTGCCCCCCCCCCAGACGACTATGACGTGTGCACTGACCGTACTCTATCTGTCGATGGGAAGATGAGATAGCGAGGAAGAGGTGCACTTCAAAATACTGGCATCGGCACACGCCGTGCCAAATGCTGACAGCATCGGAACCAGAGCGGAACCGCAGAGGAACCAGAGTGGAGCCAGAGCGGAAACAGAGGCGACCCGTAGAGGAACCAGAGGCGACCCATAGAGGAACCATAGCGGAACCACAGTAGAACCAGAGCGGAACTATAGCAGACCACAGAGGAACCACAGCGGAAGCACAACGGAAACACAGACGAACCAGAGCGAAACCAGGAACTGTAACTGTCTATACGGCGGATCACATCCGCCGTATAGAGCCCGTTGTTTCCATCGAATTCTGGCAAAATAATTTTCGGTGAGAGAAAGAGAGACTGAGACAAAGAGAGACAAGGAGACAGACAGATAGAAAGACACAGACAAACAGGTGGACACACAGATAGGGAAAGAGAAAGCCAGAGAGACAAATACGAATAGAGAGAGAGAGAGAGAGAGAGAGAGAGAGAGAGAGAGAGAGAGAGAGAGAGAGAGAGAGAGAGAGAGAGAAATAGACAGACACACAGACAGAGAGAGTGAGAGAGAGAAGAAACAGACGGGGACCATTTATGAAATAGCGTCGGATAACAGTCTTCCAATTTCCATCAATAATGTATACATCAATCGCTCAGCGTCATCCGATCACCGACCAATTGAGAAGTATTCTGCCGCTGTACCCGAAGGGGATCCTCCTTTGCACAGCAAGCATCCAAGACCTCGCCTCTCTGTATGTCTCTCTCTTTCTGTCTGTCTGTTTGTCTCTCTCTATGTCTCTTTGTCTGTCTGTCTGTCTGTCTTTGTCTCTCTCTTCCTTTCTCTGTCTCCCTGTGTCATTATCTATCCGTGTGTCTATCTATATGTCTGTCTCTTTGTCTCTCTCTCTCTTTTACTTTGTCTGTCTCCCTCTGTCTTTATCTTTCCGTGTGTCTATCTATCTATCTGTCTGTCTGTCTTTTTCTGTCCGTTTCTTCTCTCTTCGTCCTTCTCTGTCTCTCTGTCTCTGTCTGCCTCCCATCAGTCTCTGTATGTGTCTATCTCTGTCTGTCTGTATGTCTATCTGTTTCTGAATCTTTCCCTGTCTCTGTCGCTATCTCTCTATCTTTGATCACTGTAACTGGCTCTTTTTTTGTACCTCTCTCTGTCTCTCTCTGTTTCTCTGTCACTCTCTGTCACTCTCTATCTCTGTCAAACTCTTCCTCTGTCACTGTCTCTATTTTAGCAACATCACGACCAGCAGGCCACAGAGTGACCGTAGTTTCTGTAGGCACTTTACCAGACGCATTTAGCACCTACATCGGTTCCGTTGACAGCACGCATTGCCGCTACATAATTCACGAAAGCCGAAATGATGTTTATCAACCCAAGACTGCACGCAACCACGCTCCATAATAATTATTGTAGCCAGTAATAATCGTAAGTGCTTTCTCTGAACGTATGATGTGTGTGTGTGTGTGTATGTGTGTGTGTATGTGTGTGTGTATGTGTGTATGGGGGGAGGGGAGGGGAGGGGAGGGGAGGGAGTGTGCGTGTGTGTCGTAATAAATACACTAACAATAAGAAGGAGAACAAAAACTAGATATTACAAGAAGAAGAACATTATCTTCTATTTGCTTATTTCTACTTCATTGGTCTACCAGTTACATCAGACATTTTCATCGCTGCAAAAAGGTAGTTGCCTCATGGTTAGCCTTTAAAAAAATCTATTTTATGTGGCATGTCCTCTTTTAATGAAGATAAGCAGCGTGTGGTGGAAGTCAATCTTTTCAATCATGTACGTTTATGGCAGCGTTTCCCAAGTGGTGGGTAACGACCCGGCATTTGGCCACGAAAGAAAAATTCCGGTTTACAAAATTCATATAATTTAACATTTGATATTATTTATTTAAATTAAACCGAATAAACGAAAGATTATTGTATGCTAAAAGCAGTTAGTTACTTTCTGGCAACTACAAGCATAACCAAAACACAAGGATTTCTTTTGGTATCCCTATCATTTTACCAACAGGCCAGTATAGAGGATAAAAATTTAACGGAAGCCTGGAAGGGAAGTATAAAAATAACCGGCCGCGGAAAAAGGTTTGAGGAACGCTGAGCTACTCTGAAAGGCCTTCGTGAAAGTCACTGGCTTCCTGTTGAAAGGCTCATTCAGATTAAAATTGCACGCCTTACTTCAAAGGCCCAGAATGCCCGCAATTCATTAAGCCTTTGTTAGTAGGGTCTATGTTGTTAAATCCATATTGATTGAAGTTACAATAATGAAAGCAAAGGACTCCTGTTCACGTAAGTTAGTAAAAGCTCCCAATACTCTCCGTAGGGGAATATATATGGGATACGTACATTTAGTGCTCTTAAGACCAATTGATCTGATGTGGGCGACTACCACACAGACCCATTAGCGTCTATTTCCCAGCTCACGTAGGTCTATACAACCACATTCGATGCCTAGCAACAGACCCAATGCCCAGCAAACAAGGCGCTTCATCATAGATACGAAGGATGCGTTAATTGAGCACCTTCATCAGTATCTCTCGATATTGTCTCACTCTACTTCTGACTCTCTCTCTCTCTGTCTCTCTCTGTCTCTATCTATCTGTATCTGTCTGTCTGTCTGTCTGTCTCTCTCTCTCAGTAACCATTAATCACTGTACTGCACTCCTGCAGTTAGACCCATAACTATTTTATAGACCCATCACGTTTTTTAGACCCATGACTATCCGTTTATGCCCATAACTATCTCTTGCAAACGTAGAGTAACGAAGAAATACGAGGAAATCTGCTCGTCATCAAAATAAAGAACTATCTGGAAGGACCACAAATGTCAGATGTCGTTCCCTAAAAGACGACCAGTAAAGGTGCGCTGACCAGCCAGAGGTTGGCAACCTTCGGTCAATAGCAACACTGATGCCGACAGTCCGCAGACAATACACCCGGAACGCGACGGATTTCAGCAAAGCTTAGGGTCTTAAAAATCTCAAACAAAGACCAGCAAGATTTATTATTACGTGAAGCAATAACCACAGGTGCTACACGGACGACAGGTGGCAGCACTGGTCACGAAGTCCAAGCAGCACGATCAACCTTATTAGTGTCATATTCCTAGGGCACGAGCAGCGGCAAGCCCTGTCGCGTGCACGCCGCCTGGCGAGAAAAGAGGCTGTATATATGTGGGTCACGCGAAATACCTGGAAGACCTGTGTGATGACCGTGAGTAGGTCACACTTAATAGGTATGATTCTGTCTATATTCGATGTAATATTCTACTTTAAGGGTGTAGCAGATTAATTGGCTTGCTATAAATAATTATAATCAACTTCGCTAATTGACTAATACGTGTGGTTTAGTGCAAGCAAAACAATTATTTCGGACAAAATCTATTACATTATTAGCCATAGAAATTTTATTGGTTTATTCAAATTATTGTTAACATTTCACTAATTAACAAACATGTATGGATCAGTATGAACAAGTAAAATTGCCATCGCCTCATTCTATTACATTTAAACCGGAGACTTGCCTCAATATTTTGAACGGCTCAGCAAGCTGACAAAACCTATTTAAGATCTATTTAGCAATCAACGCCAATCATAAGTTTATAGAATGATTCATTTGTGCAATGAATTGAATTTGCCTTGAAATTTCAATACAATTGAACACCTTTTATTTTACAGAAGATGAGAGCTGTTTACAGCTTTCATTTTTACTTGACCGATATGATTTTGCTCTCGACGCAGCGAAAGGCAGCTGTTTAAACTAGGGCAACAATGGGTCCCTTTAAAAACCCTAATTCCAAAGAGTAGTCCTCTCAAACTAAGCAAAAAATCTTGCTTGAAATAAGCTTAATTCCAGTAAGCGGATCACTGTAAAAGGCTTAATTCCGGCACGCGCGTCCCAAAAAGCAGACCTAATTCCAGCAGGCGGATCCCTAGAAGCAGGCCTAACTCCAGTGAGCATACAGAGCACTCAAAACAGGCCTAATTCCAGTAGATTGGGCTTTCAAGGGGGCTCAATCTAGACAGCCGCAATCATAGCACCTGTTGTCAACCCACCCGTCAGTCTAGTCTTCCTCTTCTCGTCTCCAATAGGCGCCGACCGCTGACAATTCGTTCACATAAGAGCAGCGCAATTCACTGCATCCCAGCGCAGTATGCAACGGCGCCACAAGAGCTTTCACAAGCTTTCGTTATCTTTCAGCAGCTTACAGATGCTTTCAGCAACGTTCTTTAGCTTTCGGAAGCTTTCATTAGCTTTAAGAAACTTTCAGTAACTTTCGGAAGTTTCGGAAGCTTACAGAAACTTTGGAAAGCCTTCAGAAGCTTTCGGATTCTTTCAGAAGATTTCAAAAGCTTTCGGTTACTCTCGCAAGCTTCTAGTATACATTTCAGAAACCTTCAGTAGCTTACGAAAGCTTTCAGAAGCCTTCATAATCGACTACAAATGCAAGAGCACGAGGCGCCTTTCAGCACGACACAAAAGCTGATCAGGCAGACGATTATCGCTACTCTCAAGCATTTATAAAGCGCCAGCATCTTATCAACATCGACAGTCATTTATCGATGGCGCTGTGCTGCTGCAGTGGTCCATACATAGTAAGTGACTGAGATGAGAGAGGGAGCGATCGCTCTAACCTATCGGCCACCGTGATCCACAGATAGACTGGGTTATTGACCGTATACCTCGCTTCGATCAGGCGAGTTTTAGCGCCTTCGGAATCGAGGCATCCATCACCGACGGCTCTGCATACTGCTCTGAGACATTCTCAGAGCAAATTCAATAGTGGTCTTAAGCGTATTACAATGCGCTCTCTAAGTACTCCGAATGAACGTCATCCCTCTCTCTCTCTCTCCCTGTCCATCTCTTCTCTGTCACTGCCTTTGTCTGTCTCTCCTTCTCTGTCTGTCTGTCTGTCTGTCTGTCTTTCTCTTTATATCTCTACCATTTCCTCAAGAATGATTCTGGATTTAAACTTATATGTCCTCATATTATTCTATATTGAGCAATCAAGACTGGGACGCTCTACGCATACAGGGACGATGAGGAGGAGGAGGAGGAGGAGGATCATCCAGTCAATACGGGACTCGGATTTAGAACCAGGATATGAAATGGAAATGGTGGGGGACGAGAGAGAGAGACAGACAGACAGTCAGAGATAGTAAGAGACAGACAGATAGACAGACAAGAGAGGTCGTCGATGTCTAAAGCAAATCAAATATATATATTTATAAAATATATCTGCATCGGTAAGTTCCATATACCGGTGCGGGATCCCGTTCTCGTCCGATCGAGCGGGAACGGTTAATACCTGTCAGAGAGCAGGAAGTGACGTAGGCTGGTCAGCCGGAAACGGGTCAGACATACCTTAGAGCCGTTAAGCAGCTGCAGAAGCAGGTCACAGAACCAGAGAGTCAGTGGATGCTAAGTTGGACCTCAGCACCTGTTACCTGTGCACTCTCACAACACGCATCAGTACATACATACATACATACATACATACGTACGTACGTACGTACGTACATACATACATACATACGTACGTACGTACGTACATACGTACATACATACATACATACATACATACATACATACATACATACATACATACATACATACGTACATACGTACATACATACATACATAAACATACATTTACATTGTGCATATACTAGCGCATATGTTCGCATCTCGTCTTGTGGTCCGTTGCTTCTTTGCAAAATACATTCTATTTTGATGTGTGATATGTAAAATGCTTGAGTTTGTTGTTGGCGTGTGAAATTAATTTAAACTTCAGCTATAAAAGTGTCAAAATAACAATAACAACTGAATGACGTGAGTCTAAGTTTTAATTTAAGATGTCTTTAGTACACGATGAATTGTAACGTTCATTGAATTTCATTTCATATTAATTCTCGTAATAAAAGCTTGAAATTGCAATTGCGCGATGAATATAGGTTCACGCTTTAATTTAAAATGTCTTGTTTTATCATTTATTATTCCACTACATTGACAATATTATTTTATAATAATTTCAACACAAATCGTCTGCATATGTTTCCATATGCAACCACTTCCACTGTAGTAAGCAATATTCGAAGGAATAGTAAAGTAAGTAAGTAAGCATAAACTTTATTGAACCGTCTGCAAAAGAAATAGAGGCACTGTGCTCAGACTTTGCAGTTTGCACAGTCCTATTAATTATCGCAAACTCAAAGTTTCTTATGCGCTTCTCCAAAGCTAATAAGCGCAAGGCACCGGCAATGAAGTCGTATAATTAATCAGACAGAATGTTTCACAGCCTACAAGTGCCTTGAAACTTCCTCTCAATTTGTGATTTGTGATAAGACCTGCAGCAACCTCTGCCTCACCATAGCCAGCAATATATTGATCCAAGCAAATAAAGAAAGTAACAGTTTTCCGCACTAAGAATAAGTATTATATTGATCACGTAAGATAACCTCTTCCTATTACCTACACCTCTAAACCTTTCTGAAAGCCACAGAGGAATTATTGTCATAGGATTTATAGCATCATATTACTATCGTCAATTATTACTTAACTATCTTAAATGATAGAATATAATTAAAGCCGATTAAAGTAGCCACGGTACAAAATCTGCTTGGCCTTCCGGATTCCGATCTGGAGCCCTACTTCGGATTTTAAAACATATAAAACACATAAGCTGGTTTCCCACGCGTGGCCTTTAAGTGACACTGAGGAATAACTATTGAAGATTTATAATAAAATAATACAATGCAAACGTAATTGAGAAGACAAAGCGTCGCAGAGTTGATTAACAGAGTTCGATACCCGGATTCTCTGTAAGGTTGACTAGTCCTTCATTTCGCTAGGCAGCCGCGTTTGTGAAAATGAGACGCGTAACGTAATGGACGCTTTGCATGGCTGCCAACAGTTAAATTCGACTCCGGCAATAACTTGTCATCATTCGTTCATACTGTGTTTGTAATCATACTGCAGTTTGTCGGTTTGAAATTAAACAAAAATTATTTATTATTATTATTAATAATTAATATTTTTATTAATATTAATATTATTAGTATATCGTTCCGAATGGCACACTGAACAATACGCCAGAACATGGATGGTGCAGTGAAAAGGACACAGTAATTGCCTCCAGTGACGAGTTTCGAACTCACACTCCTTACGCCACAGCCCAAGCGCTCTAACCACTCAGCCACCTCCCCATTGCATCACAAACTGCGCTCAATGAACCGATACAAAACGTCCTCATAGGTTACGTGGCTGAATAAACACTTTCAATTTTTCAGTAGGCTTGGCATTGCACATCGGACACTGAGATGAAAGATTGATGAATTCGTGCTGGATGAATTAGAGTCAAGGACCAACTGCAGTGAAAATAGAAATGAAGGCGTAGACACAATTGCTATATACTGTTGCAAGGTGCAGACTTGGATGGCGACCAGGTCTGTCAACCTCAAGTTTGACACTGTAGTCTCATCACTTTAAGAGTTTCTACCATAATCAACCCAATCCAATACCAGCCATAATTCATTCAACTCAATTCCTACCATAACCCACATAATCCCATACCAGCCCTATGTCCCTATAGTCCGTCCAAGAACCAATTCATCTCGTTATCCATCAAAAACAGTTCCTCCCATAATCAATCTGATCATAATCCCTATCCTAATCCATTCAATCCTATTTGCTGGTAGTCTAATCAAGAATAATCCTACTTACTTACAAAATCCACGAACTTTTACCTCAATATAGGTGGAAGAAGAGAATAACGTAAGTGATGCACGATTTCAAACGTACTGAATTATTGTTCAAGATGTCTGGACGCTATGATCCAAGAAACCATTGAACCTGCGACAAACATTAAATATGTCTCAATAATAATAATAATAATTATCAATGGGAGTCGAAAATAACAGCAGCAGCAGATCAATCATGAAGAGAAATGATCCGAAACTCTATCCCCACCCCGAGACGAACTCTACCGAGAAGACAATTATGCAATTATTAGCTACTTCATCAATCAAATTTTTGAAAGGTGTGCTCGCATGACTGTCGGCGAAATCTCTTAGCGGACGCACGAAGACGGTGACGGAGAGAGAGAGAAGGAAACATAGGGATAATGATTGCGGCAGGCTTTACCCAACTCAACGCCTCGACAGTCAATGTACGCATTAAAATGCAGTCACGAATCCACACTTTCAAAAGAAATTCAGCTTTGCCTTAAATGTGACTTTGTCGAGACTGAGTTAAGAAAGACACAATGAGGCGGTGGTGGATATCCCGGATCCCAATATATAGGCAGAGCAGCCACGAGCCCCAAAGCTATCACAAAACAGTATCTGTCTTTTAGATAGAGGATTACGGTTTCTGATATTTAGCTGCAGATGAATAGTTAATAATGCCCCTGTAAGATAATTTCCGGGTCCCTGGCCATTTACCCCACGCCCCGTCGTTTCGGCGTGCTTGGGCTGAGGAATATGTTTCTTCAGCTGTGGTTTGTGGAGTATTCTCTGCTATTCACCAATCGACCCTCTGTTAATCGATTCTGTATTGATTAAGCACCTGTGAATAAGCTGGTTCCCGCGACTTCGCTTTTGTGGGCGCTGTAGAAATGGAAATGTTGAGATTACGATTACGATAGAGCAATTAAATCCGTAGATTGAAGATGAGCTCCTAGAAGTTTCGATTTAACGACACAGTGCGATAAAAAAGATCATTAACGTCGCCCTCCTCCTTAAGCCAGACTCAGAACTGGCACCGCCAGAGTGATAGCAGTGGTGGAGTAAGTGACTTCACGTCGAAGGAGGTTGTATACACATCGTGTATAATAATTAATCGTTTTTATTGATTAACTGGCAATCGACAAAGATTGATAACTAAAGTAGAAAGCGGAATATTTATCTTTTGCATGGTCCACCAAGAAAGGCTCGCTAACCGAACGCTCTGGCGATATGAAATCCTTTACAAATGGGTTCATAAATGCGCCATACCACACATTGCGTCCGTTGACGTGTGGAATATTGTACATTCATATGTATGTTGCAACATTTAACATTTAACATCAATGCACAGTTGAACGCAATTTTGACTGTGACAATGCAAGCAGGTACAACAAGTAGCTACATTGGTATGCATGATAAACAAGCGAACAAGCACTATTTGTCCACAGCTAATCTAAGACAGTCCTGGACGCTTATTCGCCCCTAAACAATTTCCATCACGTTTTCATCATCAGCAGAAGATGAATAAACCCTACGGATCTGTGTGGGATCCATCGTTTAGGCGTATAAACCACTCCCACCCCTTAACCCAATAACACCCATAAGACAAACGACCAGCCTCTGTGGACGGGCTTCCCTTACTGAACCACTAACGCTGGACGTGAGCCATCCTACTCGACAACAGCAATTTATTAGTGAATATAAAATATATTTATGGCGACTATAATAGAGTTTAACGGCAACACTTATTGTTACTCGGCCTCCTGGGAGGTTCGGCTCCCGAGGGTCCTTCGCTGCGTGCCAGAGATAAAAGCGAATTCTGCCCGGAAGCGCAAATAGCCGAACGAAGACGTAATTAATTATCTGTTGTTATTAATTAGCAGAAACTTTTGTTTACAGCGCCTTCGCCGTGTAACCGTAAAAGTAAATGATAGAAATATTTATGAGCGCCATACAAATATCGTATTATAGTAGGCCTATTAATGCAATAGTAATCGTAATCTCAAAACTCAATAGCGCCACTCGAAAGCCAAGCGAAGGGCACCAGCGTACGCACGATCGCTGATGTGTGATGCGTGGGGGGGGGTTGGAGGGGGAGGAGGGGGAGGAGGGAGAGGAGGGAGAGGAGGGAGAGGAGGGGAGGGGAAGAACTTCTAACTGGGAAAAAGTGCGGTTGGCTACTCACTCAGTTCTACTTCTGATAGTTACTTCAATATTTTCCCGACGCCTGAAAACCAGAAATTCCAAAAAAAATGGTCGGGGCACTTGTCCCTTCTGACCCAACCAATTACTTACTTACGCATATGCTACGAACTGTTGTTGTCTTTGCACGTGAACACGTAACCGTGAACTCCAAATTTAGAAAATTTAGCGCCAATTGAAAGCTAAGCAGATAGCACCAGCTTACTCACGAGCGCTGTCAGTCCTTTGAATTTCATCCATCTTGCAAAAGAATCGTAAACTCTGTCCCTTATTATTATCATCATAGTCATCGCCATCATCATTGATTTTATAAAAGTCAATATGTGTATAAGTATTTTTTAATCGTGCAAGAGTCAAGGTCAACTACTGCACATGGTTCAATTACTGCACAGGTATGATGAGTGACGCATATAATAAATGAAGGCCAACCTCAAAATATGCTAAACAGGTCACGCAGGTATCACGGTCAACGAATGCATATGGAATAAAATCATGCATATTATAGCAGGGTAGACTCATGCGGTGGCAACGCGAGAGCAACTCCTTCAAAATGTCAAGCAGATAGTAGGAGACAGGCAGGCTGACAGACAGGCAAGCACACAGAAGGAGAAAGACAGGAGAAGAGCAGGAGAAGGCCAGCTGTGTTGAGACGGCGACTGGTCAGATTCATATCTGGCACGAAACACGCGCCAAGTAATCGCCTCTCTATCTCAGTTTATTGCGGACTCTAGATTCTGGGGATCGACTATACATGTAGCTGTCTCTGTCTGTCTCTGTGTGTTCTCCTCTAGCCTTCGTTTGCACTGCACGACTATGATACACAGACAGGCAGGCAGACAGGCAGAGATTCAGGCAGGGAAAGAGGCAGTTAGGCACTCAGACAGAGAGACAGGCAGGCAGAGAGGTAGACATACAATTAAAATAGAAAGTAGAGAGATACAACTGTATATACAGGCAGACACACAGACATACAGACTAAAAGAGGAAGCAGAGAGAGATAGAGAGAGGGAGGACTACAGACAGAGGGACAGACGGATACACAGAGAGAGAGAGAGAGAGAGAGAGAGAGAGACACACACATGGACGTATACGGTGGTCGAAACTCATTTCCAGCGTCGTCATATTTCCCGCCGTTCCCTGACGACGTCACTCACACATATACGTACATTATAGCAGTGGAGCAATATTACATCTGATAATAATTATATCCTTCGTCGGCCAGACCCGACCAACCGATCGACCGACCAGAAGACGGTAATGTCGAGGAAGAAGGGCCCTTTGATAAATGACCTCGAATCTCTCGTTCGACGGTCAACGCAAAACCCGACTTTCTCTGCAATTTCGCCTTCTTTAAAGAATCCATCGAAACGACGTCGAGTCATTGCTCAGAAAAGCATCGGTTTGCTCTTTTAAAAATATACTACATTCGACAGATGTATGAAATTAGTAGCAGACATTCGGCAGAAGAAAATGGCTGGAACCATATCACATACTGGCATCTAGTAAATAGTTTTAGTCAGTACCTGCTTTGAAGGATGGGTTACATAACGTCTGTTTAGTTTTTATTCTATATAAATATTTTAAAATTACTTTTCCTTCCTTTAGTTCAATAAAGAACACATAATTTGCGTCAAATTTGTCTATGAATTATCAAAGAATGGTATAGTGTTATCATGTAGAGAATTAAGAGCGTTTATATATATATATATATATATATATATATAGCCTATTAATTCTGCAGTTCAATGGCTTCATGAAGTGAAAGCAGACATCGCTGTATAGGCGACGATCGTCTTATCATAATTATGGTTCTATAGAATCTATAGACGACTGGTCAGGTTCTATTATAAGTATACGGTAGCAGCAAAGCAATTCCTCACCAAATCAACGAACTACTTATTCCGATATTCAGAAGCTTTATTGAACTAATCAGAAACAGAATTCTCAATTTACAAGACACATTATTTATATATATACTATGTATATCTACTATATACATATATATACAGTGTGCATATATATATAGGCCTACACATATATGTATATTAATTCTATTAATGGAATCAAACTGTTCTTATCCATACATAATAGGCCTACATTATAATGATATAAAAAGATGCAATATATATATTTACATATATAAGTATATATAATGTGTGCACGTTGGTGTGGGTGTTTCAAACTTATCTGTGTGTTTGTATGAGTGTGTGCGCGTGTGTGCGCATGCGGCCAAAGCAGATGAAAGACTTATGGAGAAATGCGAGCGGGCTTTCTTGGAAGACGACACCGTGCCTCGTGGAATTTCCAATCGGATACTGAAACCGCATTAGCTACATATCTGAACTTGATAATCATCGTCACGTAAATAGCCTCTGAGGAATTTACTCCCCTTCCCCATTTTAACCAGGTCCTGATGTTGTTGCTGGGTGAAGGAACAATGGCTTTGCTATGAAACAAAACAATCAAACAAACGAGCCACAGATACGTATACAGACAGACGGACATATAGGCAAACATACATACGAAGAGACATGTACACTGCTTCACAGTGACATGCAGAAGACAGCGTTTAGATACCCTACTAAAAGAAATGACTATAATTATCATTATTATTATTTCCCCGAGGTACATATGGTACTTATTATTATTGTATTAGGCCTATTAATATTATTATCATTTGTTATTATTATTATTATTATTATTATTATTATTATCATTTATCCTCTGAGGTATATAGGATCCCTCAGGGACTTAAGAGATTGTTAGCTATTATGCAATTTGTCTGGAGATGGCCCAATATACTCGTCATTGTTATCCTGGTTGGTGAAAGTGTCTCGAAACGCAACAGCGTTAAAACGTTGCATAGTTAACGAGATTAGTTGGTTAAGGAAAGAAGTTTCTATTGGATCCCCGATAATAATAATAATAATAATAATAATAATAATAATAATAATAACGCTGTTGCGTTTCAAGTCAATTGCAATTCCCTGGCGTGATATACATCTATAGGCCTAAGCTAAAATCCCGCATCTAGCATTGGCCAAAATGAAATATGGTCGACCATTCATCCATCTTCTCGTCTTACATCTGCATTGCGAGCCCCGTGAACTGCTCTCTCATCCGTACCGAAACATCTCCCACAAATTATAATCTGCCGCATCCCATTGTTCGTCTAAGGTCAATTATTTCCCGTTGGGATTGTCTTGGACGGTCAATCAAGCGACTCAAAAACATCGACGGAGGAATGTTCCAGCATACAACTGTGCGGTTGTGTGTGGGTGCGCATGTCCGGCGCATGTCCGTCTGATCACGTGATACGCTCACGTCATCAGAATTAAATGTTTAGTGTCAACTATAAAAACTGTTCTCAGATCGGAACAACGAAGGCGCACGCATCGACCGCACATCAACAGTTAAGGCGGATCCGAATGCTAACATCCGGAAATGATAAGAATGGGAAACTGGAGTCACTGGACATCTTCTGCTCACGTTGCTAATAAATAAAACGGTGAAATGTCAACAAAGACAGAAATGCGTAAATGAATACAAACGAAAATGTGAAATTTGCACAGAATTGAGAACATGATTGTTCCAACGCAGTTCAAGCTGTTAATACACAAAATATTGGGAAGACGAATTTCCTTTAGCGTCTGCGAAATACGTTCAGGATCTATGCTGTATATTCAAATTCACATTTCATCTGTATTAATATTAGAATGTAATATTGACATTTTGTTTATTAATATTCAAAGTCTCATTCATATTCAAAATCTTGTTTTAATTAATTTTAAATTCTTATTCAGCATTCGACTTCAGATTTTCATTTGTCCAATGCAGTGGTGAGGATAAATAAATAGATAGCGTTTTGCTGATGTCAAATATTCGTTAGTGATGACATTTTGCATTATTTAGAGCGCCTATGCATAGATATCTTGATAGGGGCGCTATGCAAACATTCGAATACATCTCATCACATTATTAAATCCTAAAGAACATTGTTTTCAGCGTCTTCAAACGAGGTTGACGAAGTGAGCACGCGAGATAGCCTGAAACTCGATCTCTTACCAGTTTGTCGCCCTCTTTCGCTTTGCCAGACCCTGGCATGATGACCCTCTCGCAGTAGCAGCCCTCGAGCAGGGCTATTCCGGACGGCTTCGGACAAGTGTCGTTCTCGTAGTAGAACAACAGGTTCTGATAGAGAGCGAACCATCGCAGCTGCCATTTGCCTGTATCGGCGCTCTTCTTGTACAGGTGGCCATTGAGCGTGTTCTCGACTCGAGCCTTCGCTGCCAGGTAGACCAGCTGACACTCATTTATTCGAACTCCCTTTTGCATCTCAGATGGAAGCGGATCCGTCGTCAGAACAAAGCAACTACCATCCGAGCGGTGGGCTGCGGCTCCTCTCCTCTCCTCCTACCTCCGCATCACCGCTCTCCATGGAACAACCTCCCGCCGGTGGGCAGCAGCAGCAGGCACCTCCCGCTAAATCGCTCCCCGTCAGCGTTCAATAACAAACCGTCGGCGACGACGACGCGGCGACAACATTCGACGCATCGCAGGTAAACTGCGACTTCTGTTTTGTTAACAATAGGACTCATGGATCGCGCGTTCAACAGTACGGCACCCGCACAACGCCACCGCCGCCGCCGCCGCCGCCGCTAATGTATCTCCGTGGCCGTTCCCTCGCTCGCTCGCGTGTTACATGCTAAAATAATACTCTGCAACACACGTCGAAACGTTCGCTTGTCGACCAAACCGTGTGTACATACATCCAACGCCGATGCTGGTCGGTCGGTCGTCGGTAGAAGCTAAGACCAACTAATAACTTTTCTGAACACGACGACAGATGAATCGGAGCAGAGCATCGAAGCAGTGTCATCATCAGCCGCCCTGGAATTCATTACCAGACATAATGTATTGCAATCGAAGATTTATATAGCGCCCCTTGTTTACCTTGCTTACCAAGAGAAGGAGCTACCCTTAATTCAAGATATCTTCTCAGATGCGCTCCCAATCTAACCCCGGCAGTAAAGGAGTGTTTTCAATCCTCTTCTATGCCGAGTCTATAAGTAATCTAATCGAGCATTTTTATAGCGCCCCTTCTAGATACCTACACAGAGGCTCTCTGTGGCCTAGGCGATGGCCTATTATAGGCCGCTAAATGTTGCTTCTCACGAATACGTTACAACCGTTAGCGAAACAGTGCGCAATGGTGGGCCCACGCACAAGCGTAGAACCAACCAACGAATTGCCTTCGACAGCTGACAGATGTCTGAGATGTCCAGAGCCTCTGATCTTAAGCGTTCAACAGAGACAGCGAACGACAGGTGCGCGTAGCGGCGCTAAAACCAACGCACGCTCCGTGAAATAGTCACAAAATTGAGATCGACACGCGACCATATTAATGGAACCTATCAATTGCCCATTACAGAGCAACGAGTGATCGCAAGAATAGTCGCTCTTAATATGTCGCATGTTTCATCCTTAAACGCTGCCTATCAATGTCTCATATTATATTCCACGTAGTATTGAAACTCCTCCACTGTTTGCACTGTCTGACAGTGCCAGTCCCAAGCCTGGATAAAGGAGAAGGGCGACGCTAGCGATCTTTGTAATCACAGAGTGTCGTTAAAGTGCAACTAACTACGTAGTCTTCATGACCAACTAACGCAGTCCGTATGGCATCGTCGTCAGACGTCAATCATTCATGAGTCACGTTCGAATGGATCTGAGCAGGCCAGCGCCAGTCCTGGGCCTGGATGAAGTAGGAGGGCGACGCTAATGATCTCTGTTATCACGCGGCGTCATTAAACTGAAGCTGGCGGTATCTGAACAAACGGTCGGTCGGTCGGTCGGTCGGCAAGAACACTCGGCGACAATCAATATGCATACGTCGGCAGCGATGAGGTCAGTTCGATGATGCACGCTGTACTATCAACGGCAGCTTCAGCAGCAGCAGCGAACAGAGCACACGCGACCACACACATAGACAAACACACGCACACCCAAACACACATACACACGCACATTCGAAGACACCCACACAAACACACACAAACACACGCACATACAGAGACACCCATACATACACACGCACCCAAACACACTCGCACGCATATAAGCACGCACAGGCACACGGTCTGTGTGTGGCAGCACCTGTTGCTTCTGCATTGGCGGACTCTGCAAAGGCCTGCAGTAGGAGAGATTGGCCGACGCGATGATGTACGCTGCTGGCGATAACGCAGCAGTCGACAGAGCGATCTAAACAAAGTCAGAAGACGACGACGACGACGACGACGACGACGACGACGACGACGACGACGACGACGGACTCAGCCACCGCAAACACACACACACACACACACACACACACACACACACACACACACACACACGGCATGATGAATCATCTGGTTCTATGCTGTTTTATGACGCCGCTCATAGCATACTGGCGACCGACACAATGGCCGTCCGTCCGTCCGTCCGTCCGTTCTACTGCCATCCAGGCAGCACCGACACCATTGCCATGCAGTCGGTCGACTTATTAGAGAACATATCACTGAATAATTGTCACTTCCATTGTTGTATTCGTAATCATAAACGCCAGATTTCAAAAGCCGAATGCAGGGCACCGGCTTATTCACCGGCTCTGCGTCGTGTAGGAGGGAGGGCGTGACGGAGGGAGGAAGAGAGAAAGACAATGAGACAGATACAACTAGAGAGTGAGGCAGAGGAAGAGAGACATAGAGACACTAACAGACAGACAGGCGCAGACAGATACAGGGACAGAAAGAATTACAAGCAGAGAGAGCCTGAGACAGAGACAGACAGACAATGACTGAGAGAACTAAATTCAAGGAGTAATTCATTTGTTTTGTAGTTTGAGGTTTTCCTTGCTTACCAAACGAATAAGACTTTTTTAAGCTATTCGATTCTCGGACTCGGTACAATAATTACTCGTAATACTCGCAGGACATTAACACTCGGTTCTTCCCGAAATTCAACCATATGTAGCACTGCTGAAAATTACGACCCACGGTCTCGTCGCTCGCAGCTATCCTCTTCGAATCCAGCCTAGGTCATCGGCGGCCACCCCAGCATCACCGTCCACTGCGAAGCCACACAGCCTCGCGGCTCCAGCTCGCTCCACAAATTAACGAACGCATTCATGATTAATGGCTAGTCACCCTGAGGGATGACGGTGGACGGCGGAAGAACAGCTGGCTAATTCATCCTCCTCCCTCCGCCACAGAGCTGTCCATCCCAATCTATGTAGAGAACGGCGCCGATGAACTATAGAATGAATCGCCGGCGTTGATATATATGGAACACTGAACTGGCCTTCTGCACACTGATTACAAAGCAAAGTCTCATTCTTGTCGTCTCTCTTTTGGACAAGAAGGCATCAGAGGAGTTTCGATCATTAAGGGAGAATGAAGACATTCCGACGTCGTCATCATCATCATCATCATCATCATCATCATCATCATCATCATCACCACCATCATCATCATCATCAACATCATCGCTATTATTTCTACTATTATCACTAATATCATTATTACTATTACTTTTATTATCACTATTATTATTATTATTATTATTTATCCTCTCCCTCTTCTCTTTGTTCTTCCTATTTCTCCGCTTTCTCTTCTTCCTATTCTTTTGTCTATTGCAGAGATTATACATGAGGTTCCAAAAACAGTTCTGAGGTTGTAGCCCAATGTCACGGGACCCTTTGCGCAACGGATTTTTTGCTTTTTTTGATGCGCATTCTCTGACTAGGATCTTACCTACCTTACCTACCTTACCTACCTTACCTACCTTACCTACCTTACCTACCTTACCTACCTTACCTACCTTACCTACCTTACCTACCTTACCTACCTTACCTACCTTACCTACCTTACCTACCTTACCTACCTTACCTACCTTACCTACCTTACCTACCTTACCTACCTTACCTAATGTACATAAAGAGCATGTCATACGGACTCAAATTTCTGATCCAGAAAAGCTGTACGGATATTAATGTTCGTCGATTATTGAATGAGCCGATGCAGATTATGAATGGATCCTGAGTTTAGCGAAAGTTCTAAAATCTGACAACAAAGGCCGTTGATATATCGACAGAAATTTGTTTGGCATATTACAGCATTCAAAGGACTGAAAGCTAAGGCGACCGATGATTGCATGAAGTCATTAGTCCTAAATTCTGTTCAGAATCATCGGCATCCGATTTTCCGGTGGGCATGAGGGTTGGTTGGAGCCTCAGCCACAAGGGCAATGGTAGATATAAGAGAATAATTCCTCAGATTCACGCAAATTCTCCTATTAGACGACCTCTGCGTATTTTTTTTAATTAATCAGACCTCTACGCATATTAATTAGTCCCACTCTGCAAAACACTGATCTACTATTAGAATGCAAGCACGTGTCTCTTCGGCTTCTTATCGTGTGTTAAAAACGTTGGGTGCTGTATGCACTGGGTGATGGTCAAATACATCGGCGAAGACTTGGTGCTGGGTTGGGGGAGATGGAAAAAATTGGGCTTGGTGCGACAGGTCGACAACATTCAATTCCCAAACATGAATGCAGCAATAATTGATGAAGAGTGAAATACAACGTAGAAATTCAGAATATTTATGAAATTTTGGAGGGTACCGTCCGCTTTCGTCCCCCTCTAAGTCTCCGCCTCCGGTCAAATACCACAACAACACCTAGTATAATATTTCACAGCGGATAAACGACGAGCACTAACTCCTCCACTGCTTGCAGTCTGACAGTGCCAGTCCCATGCATGGATAAGGGGGGTGAGGTCGACGTTAATGATCTTTGTTATCACACGGACACGGTGCAGTTAAACAACAACTAGGCTCACAAACGACGAGTCCTCAGCGCATGGCACGGTAAAAATTAATGATCCGCCCTCTGGGGAGTGGCGAGCAGCCCAACATTCGACACTTTCGCGTCGGCTACCTTTATTTCTGTTTAAGCCAATTAGTGCAGCGATGAATTGAAGCTCAAAATGACGTCATCGGCCAATGTTGTCATGAGATGTCGTTAAACTGATGCTTGGACAAAAAATAAACTGTGTGTTGAAATTATTCCATCATTTTTTTGTGTGATAAGTTTATTTAACGACGCATCCATGACAAGGATTTTATGCATGATACAAGGCACAATACAGGCCTACATGACATGTTAGTACAGTATTGTCTCGTATTTCAGAGTTAATCTATAAATTATTGCTCATTAAATTATATTACAATACTGATTATGTCGTCTAATGTAGGCCATCACATGATATCTTGAAGACTTGATTTTATATAGCGCCGGTAATATTGCTGGCCTCCATGACGTGGCTTTTGTGTGCACTGAGAAACTTTCGAAGATTTACATTACATTAGCCCTACATATAATTCGGAGGCAGTCCATTTACACCAAATCACCAATTAGTGTACTTGCGATTCTGGTTTTGTAGTGATCTATACTCTATGGACTGGTCAGGTTAATAAAAACCAAAATATCTCTACAATTAAATCGATCTGGCTTGGAATTTGTCGATCAAAGAATTAAGAACTTGTTAATGTAGACTAGGCATAGCCGATCGACTAAAATAGTATGTCAAATTACTACAACCATTACTGAATTATAGCGCTATAGGTTTTTGAGCGCTGATGGCGGTAGAGTCGCGCTGTTGATCCATGGCCCAATGCAAGGCAATATATAGCATTTGATAAAGTACAAGTCGAAAATAGTTCAAAATTTGATTTGTTTAGCTATTAATTAGACGTAGTTTTTGTAGTTGAAAGTGTATCGCGTGTGATAATATAAAAAATATAAATCTTACTACACTTGGTGCGATGGTCGCTTGTCCTGTGGGAAACCTTGACACGTCAAAGTACTGGAAAGCAGTCACGTTTTCTATACTTCACGAGACGTTTTCTTGAGTTTTGTAAATTCTGGGCGCTTTCGCAGAACGTCAGAAAAATGGCTAGCACAGGCCCCGCCATCGACACTGACTGTATGACGTTGACACGGTTTCTGTTGGCCGAACAACGAAAATTTCCAACAGCTACGGGTGACCTCACGCAGCTAATGGCGGCCATACTTACTGCGGTGAAGGCAATCTCCAGTGCCGTACGCCGAGCGGGCATCGCGCAGCTGTAAGCCCCCCTTTTTATAAAGTGTTTAAACTTTAAGTAGAATAGTTTGGCCTCACGATGAAAAATGTCGCAAGGAATGACGAAGAAGGCGCGATGTGTGCCTTGAGATTGAGCAACTTGTG
This sequence comes from Bimastos eiseni, assembly GCA_959347315.1. Taxonomy (NCBI): domain Eukaryota; kingdom Metazoa; phylum Annelida; class Clitellata; order Crassiclitellata; family Lumbricidae; genus Bimastos; species Bimastos eiseni. Next base: position 28,267,683 of record OY365817.1, read on the forward strand.
TATCGTCTTAATTTTCAGACGAAGCAGTTTGTGGTTGCAGTTGAAATCGTAATTCAAGACAAAATCTGATTGGTCCGATGGCGGAGAAGGGAGAGCAGGTTGGGCAAGCATATTGGAAATGATTGGTTTAATTTTTTTCCCCATCACACAGGTGTATCATTGAGGTTGATTTAAGAGGATGGGTCGGACACAGATCATTTTCTGCTCAACTTGATTTTGTAACCAGTATTTTCCTTGTTCAGTTTGAGAAGTTTTTAGTCCTCTTGTGGCATATCTTAAAATCTTGCTACCTTTTGTAAGCTGTTAAAAAGCATTTCTTTTTAGCCACGTCTGGGATGGGAACACCTCTGAGTAGCCCCCCCATATTTTGACAAAGCTTGGAAAGATTCATTTCAGGATTTGTATAGTACCTCTGCAAGAAGGTGCTCCTTGTCCAGGTCTGGCTAATAAGAAAGGACTTGAGCAGTTGATGGAGAGCAGGCAAAGATGTGAGATCTGTAACACTAGCGCCCTCTGGCAGGTGTGTTCGAAAGAGTGCAGTGACTGATAGCATGATCAAGCAAGGTTGATCTCATCCATCATTCGTTCATTCTGAGCATTTACATAGCACCTTCAAGAACCTACTCGGCAGCACACACTGCCCGGCCACGACCATAAAAGACTTCAATGGCTAGTAACAACCTACCGCACCAAGACTTAAGGATTGAGTTTAACTACTAGAAAGTTGCACCTGTGCCTCCTTCTGGCCACATGGGATGTTCTTCTACCTTTAGGGTCCGTCTAAATCCGTCTAAATTAAGTGATTTCTGCCTTCGTGTGTAGGTATGGCATCGCAGGCAGCACCAATGTGCAGGGGGAGGAGGTGAAGAAACTGGATGTCCTTGCCAATGACTTGTTCATCAATATGTTGCGTTCGTCCTTCACAACGTGTCTCATGGTCTCCGAGGAAAACGAGACGGCCATTGAAGTCGAAACAGATAAACAGGTCGATGCCATATTGAAATAAAACATATAAGTACCAAAATACAATGATTGGGTAAGTACCCCAATACAATGATCAGATGTGTACCAAAATGCAATGATCAGGTAAGTACCAATATACAATGGCCAGGTAGGTTCCAAAGTACAATAACCAGGTGAGTACCAAAATTCAATGATCAGATAAGTGCCAAACTACGACAGTGCCAGACTAGGATAAACGGGGAAGGTGTCAAGTATGATTAACAGTCAGTACCAAAATACTAAAAAAAATAAGTACCAATGACTATGATAAAAGAACAGATAAGTTTCTAACTCTGATAAACTGATTGATACAAAACTCTGATAAGCAGGCCAGTACAAGACTAGAACAATTGGATAAATAGCAAAGTATGATCATTTATTAATAGATATATTAATGATAAATGGGTAAATACCACAAAAGGGTATTGAATATTGCTCTCTGTGAAGGCATACTCATCCTTTAGTTCATAGCAGTTGCTGAACACAAAGCTGCAGATATCGAAGCTTCTGAATGTGATTTTTTTAATCTTTCAGGGCAAATATGTCGTTTGTTTCGATCCTTTGGATGGATCATCGAACATCGATTGTCTCGTCTCGATCGGAACGATCTTTGCCATTTATAGAAAAGTACGTTGATCATTTACTGATCTCTTTTGAAAATCTCGCCCTGTTTGCATTTGTCATTCTTGCATCTTGTGTTCTATTCCTAGTTTTCATAAGTGGTAAACTGATTGTCTGTGTCACTGATTATAATTATGTGAGTCTGTCTGTCTATATTTGCCTATATGTCTCATTCTGAGTCTTTGTCTGCCCGCTTCTGTATGTCTTTCTCTCTTTGTCTGGGATTCTCTCTGTATGTATACCTGCCTGTCTGTGTGTCTGCCTGTCTATCATTCTATCTGTCTACCTATTTGCCTCTGTGTCTCTGTATGCTGTGTCTGTCTGCCAAAATATCTGTCTGTTTGTTCACTTATGTGTGTCTGCCTAATCCTAAATTAACGATCTTCCTCTATTCTGTTTCCTCCATAGACGTCGGAGGGTCCAGCGACCGTGAAGGATGCCCTGCAGCCCGGAAGGCAGGTCGTTGCCGCCGGTTACGCCCTCTACGGCAGCGCCACCATGGTCGTCCTATCCATCGGACATGGGGTCAACAGCTTCATGCTCGATCCGGTCGGTCCGACCGCTCTTGCTTTGCAATTTAATGTCGTGGGTAGCGGGTTGGACTGTCAATCGAGGTCAGGGTTCAAATCCTCGCTCAGCAGACATCTGGTTTGGGATTTCAGCTCCGTCACTTCTGCTCTTATTTGAATTGGTGATAATGAATGCATCAACCAGACACTGTTGGTCTGAAGATGAGTTAGCGAGGGAGAGGACTACCCTCATGTGCTTCAGGACCAGCTTCATGGGCTGATCTTTTTCTAGACTTATTTATACAGAATATATTTTTCTGATAATAAGTTTATCATGTTAATTAATGCAAAGTATATGCAGATTTGTGCAAATTTTGTTTGTCTCCTGGTTGTAAGTTTTCCTGGCTGCTTGTTTTGTTGATCTCTGCAAATTTTATGCAAATTTTGTGGCATTATTGAAAGTAGCCATTGTTTATATGTAGTAGGTCTTTAGTATTTCTTTGATTCCTGTGTTAAAGGCTACGTGAATGTAATGTACTCTAGCATTTTTATGGTGAATGGGGATGGGATGACTTTAAGTGTTGAACGTTTGCTGATGGTGCATTCTTGCAGACGATTGGGGTGCTCTCCTCATCTTTCTTGGTCTTGCGCTGTTTAGAGGGGTTGGAAGCACTCTTGAGTAGGCAGTCGTGTAAAATTGCTTCCTTCACTGATAATTACTAAGTGCCATCGATTGATGCTTCGTCTTCAGGTTGTGGCGTTAAATAATTGCATGATAATGATAAGTCAGGGGCATCCAGATAGGGGGTCCAGAGGCAAATGCCTCCAATTTCAGGTAGGAGGAATATTTTTTGAGTCTTAGAAGGAATATCTTGCCTTCCTTACATTTGGGATCACGGGGATTGGCCTCCATCGCTCAAGGGGGTATTGACGCCCCGGAATCATATCGCTCGTTTTGATATAAGTACTGAAACGGTTGGTTGCGTTTCATCTTGACGTTTTGCTGTTTCTGCTCGTTTCAGACGATCGGAGAGTTCCTCCTGACCGATCGTAACATGAAGATCAAGCCACGAGGGAAGATCTATTCGATCAATGAGGGCTATTCGAAGTTCTGGTCAGAGCCTGTGAAGCAGTACATCGATGGCCTGAAGAACCCAAAGGTTGTTTGCAGGGCAATTGCAGAAACTCCGGACACCTAGACAGGGCAATCACAGGCGTCTAAACTAGTGTTGTTTTAATAATGTTTTAATTTTAGTTTTAGTTATGATTGTTAGTCTTCATTTCTAGTTTTAGTTACGATTGTTTCGCAATAATAGTTTTAGTTTTCGTTGTAGTTTCTATGTCTTAAATATAGTTTTAGTTAGTTTTAGTTTTGTCAAAGAAAGTTTTAGGTTGCTGATTTTAGTTTAAGTAAGCTAATTATAGTTTAGCTTAAGTATGCTAGTTACAGCTTTAGTAATTTAATATCAATTTAAGCCATAGCAATAATTCTCTAATTCTAATTTAATTCTAATCGAACTTCAAAGGTAGACCATAATTATTAAAGCCTGCCTCTCTGTGTGTCTTGACCGTAGTGCAGCCTTTGACACTGTAGACCACCAGTTACTCCTTGCAAGACTTACAAAAGCTTTGGTGTCTCTGGAACTGCCTTACATTCGTTAGCTTCATACCTGGTTGACCGCAATCAGCGGGTAGGCATTGGATCTGCTTGGCCGGAGCCCACACTTTGCACTGCTGGAGTGCCACAAGGATCTGTCCTTGGCCCTTTATTACTTACAGTCTTTACTTCCCCAATCAGTCGTATAGCTAAACACTTTGGAATTCAATTACAACAGCATGCAGATGATACTCAGCTCCATATTGCTCTGTCACACACTGATCAGTCTGGTAAACTAAAACTGGAAGAATGCCTCTCATCCATATATGCATGGTTCTGTTTCAATGGTTTGGCCATAAACCCAGACAAGTCTGAAGCAATTGTATTTGGCTCATGTCAACGCCTGCGTTCTTTCCCTATGCTCTCTAGCATTGAACTGGCGGGCGCTGCTGTGCCGCTTTCAGATTCTTTCAAAACACTTGGGGTTACTCTTGACAGCAAGCTCACACTTCCACCTCACATAACAAGCCTTTGTAAATTTTTTTTCTACCACATACGTCACATTAAGGTCGGCTCTAACTTAAAATATGTCTGAAACTATAGCCTGCTCACTTGTCTCTTCTCGCCTCGATGATTCTAATTCACTTTTTGTCGGTCTCTCAGACCTTGAACTCAAAAGGCTTCAACGTATCCATGATACGTTAGCTCGAGTAGTGCTACGTGTCCCACTACGAACATGCTCCTCTGCCCTACTCCACCAGCTCCATTGGCTCCCTGTTGAATTCAGAATCAAATTTAAGTTAGCTTATTTGACCTACAAAGCCATCATCACCTATACCTACCTATATTCATGCTCTACTAACTCCTTACATTCCTCCTCGTTGCTTACGATCATCAAGTACAGGTCTTTTAGTTGAACCACGATGCAGAACAGTTATGGGCTCTTGTGCATTTCGTGTCTCTGCTCCTAGGGAATGGAATCAACTGCCACTCTCTCTTTGTAGCTCAAATTCACTTCCTTCCCTTAAAAAGCGACTCAAAACTCACTATTTCTCTTTGGCTTTCAAGGATTTGGAAATCTAATTGCATCTTCTCCTGGCGACTGACTATCCGCGCCTCAGATTCACATTTAGGTGTGACCTTGTGCATGTTGCAAATTTAACAATAATAATAATAAAACCATTGACTCTAGAATTTACATATATTATGTTACCTATCATTTGGTCACACGTGAGGCCATAGACGAGGGAAATGAAAATTTCAAAATTTCTGAATTAATTAAGTGAACTTTTCGCAGTAAGTACTGCACATTTTCCTAAATAAAAAAAATTGGATTCGAATTCGCGGTACACGGTAACCGGATGTCTTAGAAGATGTACTGTAAGGTATAACGTCACTTCATTTGCAGAATTATGCACAAATTATGTAAACAACGAATTGGCGGCTAAGTTAGGTACATTTTCAAGCAGAAATATTTGTTTTATTCTGGCTAAATATCGTTTTAGTTTTCGTTGCATCTATTTCGTTTCATTTTAGTTGCCACAAATTTAGTTTTAGTTTTCGCAGGACCCGAAAACTAGTTTTCGTTTACGAAAACGTTTAAATTTCGTTAATTGCCGTTTTCATTAACGAAAACAACACTAGTCTAAACTATAATTGATTCTGGGCCAGTGGCCATAATTTATTACTGTGCCACTAAACATTTGCCCCTCATCCCCTCTTTCGGAAGGCCTGGTTGTTTGTAGAATTTTGATTTAAGGAGCCTGAACTGCTACAATATTCCAGACAATGCAACTATGCTGAAAATCATATTGATATTGAATTATTTGAATAAAAGTCTTCTTGATCATTTATTCAAATGAAAATTTATGCAGATTCTTTTGTTGCCTGTTAACATCAGAATGTCATGGTTGTCTGTGTTCTTGTGCTCAGAGCGGTAAGCCCCCCTACGGCGGCCGATACATCGGATCGATGGTGGCCGACGTTCACAGGACACTCAAGTATGGAGGAATATTCGCGTATCCTGCCACCTCTGATGCCCCAAAGGGCAAGGTGAGATTGGGCAGAGGAGGGCATTTGATAATTAATTCATCCCGCAGCATCATCATCGCTTTAAGATACTTAATGGAAACATTTAATTATGTCATCAATCTAACAGGTATGAGTATCAGGCTATTTATATATCACCTTATAAGAACCTCTCAAATGGCCTACATCATTGAGTGACTTATTGATTAGTTTTGATTAGATGATTGATTAGACAAACGGTTTCTTCTGATTCTTATCAATTAGTTAGAAGATTTTTCGAGTTCTAATCAGTTGCAGATTCAAATGTTGCTTATTGTAATTCTGTTTGATTATCAAATTTCAGTACTTAGCTAATTTTTATTATTATCAATTTGCAAATTTCAGAAGCTTATTCGAATTAAGTAGGAAATTTCAGAAGCTTATTATGATCTGTTTACAATTTTAATTGTTTTTGATTGGCAAATTTCAATAGCTTGTTTTTAATCAATTAGCAAATTTCGGTGGCTAATTATAATCTGTTTGCAAATTTCAGTAGCTAGTTTTAATTATAATCGATTGGCAAATTTTAGTATCTTATTTAATCGATTAGTAATTCTCATTAGCTAATTTTGATTATAATTGATTAGCAAATTCAAGTTTCTATTTGTAATCGATTTGCAGTTTGACTAATCGTGCTAATTTTTGCAATCTGAACATTGTAATGAACATTCTGAAGACATCTAATACCTCTGTGTCAGCTTTAGATCTTTTGAATTACTGTTTGATTTGAAGTTTAATAATCTGGACTTTGTTTGTCTGTCTTCTTTTGTGATTCATTTTTGTGTTTTTTAATTATATTTCTAATTATATTTATTTTCTGTTTAGCTTCGGCTGTTGTACGAATGCATCCCAATGGCCTACATCATTGAGCAGGCCGGGGGTCTGGCCTCCAACGGCTCCACTCCGATACTCGACCTCCAGCCAGAGGCGATCCACCAGAGGTCGCCCATCTTCCTTGGGTCGAAAGAAGATGTTGAAGACCTGATGACCTCTTTTAAGACACATGGGGGCGCCTCCACAGCCGATAAATAGGCTTCCGAGGCTCACGTTCTTTGGCTGCTTCCAGATGCACTGAAAGGAACAAATGTTATTTTTTTAATCTATACAGCATACAACTTAGCATGTGCTTAGTGCTATGAAGATTCCAGAACCCAAGGAATACTGTTACCTTGTTTGAATGGTGAGATTAATGTTTGTTGCCCGTATTTAAAGAGTTCGTTAGAAATCGGTTTATCTGTCTTGTAGTGTTGTGATGTTGATTGCAGTTGATTGGGTTCTTGTTACTCTGAGTAGCTTTAAGATTAAGGTTGCAATTTATGATTAACGAGTTCTTAGAACATTCGTTGTGTAATAAGAGAGAGAACGATGTTATCAGACCATTTAATGGATTGGGGAGCAATTAAGAGAATCTGTACTTTGACCATTGAATGTGGAATGTTTTTAGAACATTTGGTGCGTAATAGAAAAGACAATCTGTTCTAGGAACATTGAATGTGGAGTAATAAAAAGAACACTCAACATCTTTTGTTTTGCCTCTCTTCACATTAATGTTCTGTGTTTTAGCTTGCACATTCTGAAAAGAATTTTCGTAGGTTTAAGGTATTCACTTCTATTTTTTTAATTAATTTTTACTTTAGATTTGTCTCCATGAAGTCTTGCCCAAAGTTTATTTTTTTCCGGTGTATGTACCATGGTACTCCGAACCTATAAGGGGTTAGAAGTTTTTGAACCACCCAGATCCTGGGTAGTATGCCAAAAATGGAGTTGGGTAATGCGTGACGTTTGTGCTAGCTGTCACTATCAGTAAGGTTAGTCGACTGTAACGTTAGGTAATGTTATTCCCTTGCTTGTTGCTTCTGGCTTTGCAATGACTTATTCATTTCGACCGTTTGGTGGTTGTCATGCGGTGAAACAGCTGTTGCATCTGTTGTCGTCAACTGTTGCTTAAGCTGCTGAGATACTTTTCATGTTGGATATGTATGGATGTGCTTCTCGTCAGGGAGTATTATGGACTGATGCGGAAGATTTATAATAATATCATTAGCATGGTCTTGCCTTGTACCAGTTGTACCTTGTATCACCACCAGGTGGTGAGTGTTTCCTGCCAGATCTAAACGAAATGGTCGCCAGTGGAGTTTTTTGTGTGTTGACGTGGTGTCGGTAGTCTTTAAGTTTTAATTTTAATGTGTTTTAACGTCACGTTAGTCTTTAAGTTGCCACATATCGATATCAAATATGGAGGAGGTTTCTTTTAATTTGCATTGGGGTCTCTTGTAGTGGTCTCCCATAAAATAGTTGTCCATCTTGTAGTAGAAACACTCTTTTAACCATGGCTTTGTCTATATTGTGGCGCTATATAAATCGTATTAATGATAACGTTCTGTAAAGTTTATTGTTTATCTTCTGTTAACATTCTGTGTTTTTTTAAACCTGAACCAGTCAATAGGCGAATTTTTGCTCAGCTTTTCTTGAAGCTATCAAACACGATGATGGGCTAATGGTAAACACAGTGACTTCCAGATTATATGTGACGGACTGACTGACTACCGGTATCTATGGTGAGATGTGTGACTGACTAACTGGCTGATTACTTCGAAGGGTATGTAACAGACTTTGGCCTTCAGTGATTGCATATCAGAATTACTTTCTTGTTTTTAAATAAGTTCTATTTTTTACTAAATTTTTGAAGAAATAATGTTATATTTTGTTTTTGCTGATCATGGAGTTAGTAAAGCTTTAGGTTTCTCAAATTCTGTTTCAGTGTTTCGATCAATAATACAATTTTTTATTGTGATTGGTTGCTATTAAAAGAAAATTTTTGATTACTTGTGATTATAGTGGTGCATGAATTGCGGGTTTAGGGGTTTCATTCAAGTACGTGTGTTAACGATTAAAACCCTTTGGTTTCTCACCACACAAGTATTCCTAATCTCAACATTTCTACAGCACACACAAAAGCGAAGTCGCGGGAACCAGCTTAGTCACAGGCGCTTATCAAAACAAAATCGATAGACACATTCAATAGTGTGAGCAATAAGCCAATAGCATTATGTTCTGTTGCACTTTGACCTTTCTTCTCCAGCGGATTGTGCGGTTTGATTGTGATTTCAATCAAACCAACCATCGATTGGAGTCCTAATTTATAAACGTGCTTTCGAAGTCTAAGGTTAGATTTGTTGTGGAAATAAATGAATTAGCCACTAGGACAGCCGATATGCACTATCTAGCTGCGATCTCCTTGGATTAGCCATAGAAGTTTTTGGATTGGATTGCTTTAGAAGACACCAGATGAATATCAAAGTCTTTGTTAAAATGGGTGTATGCTTTATTGAACCAATTGCATATCCGCACTCTGATGTACAATACCTGTAACAGTACTGCATTCTAATTAAACAGGATTTTCGCTCTAAATTGTCTGCCTGTGGAACAACACGGTCGTTGGTTTAGATTAGATTAGCAATATAGAAATATGGGTGAATGATTTTCTGGAGTTTATGGCTGGTAATAATCTTAACAGATTCTGAACTACAATCAATGGACAGGAAATTAATGTTGATGAGCAACGACTGTGCAACGCTTTAGTTAGATGTAGAAAGTGCCGAGTCTTCTACTTGTTATAGGTGACTGGCTAATGGTTGATTTAACTATCAATCTAAATTAAGTATGATTTGGTTTGAAGGCTAGTGCGTTCATGGCGTCGAAGCATCGACTAGGTACCTATTGGTCGTGAGCAGTTTAGGCCGTTAGTAAATGCCGTTTACTAATGACAAAATTATATGGAAGCGAAAGCTTAATTATGATAGGAAGTATCCGGCAGAACGTTGCAGCAGGTCATAGGCCTCATTTGAAAATGCAGACGCTGCTAATCACAACACGGAACTAAATACAATCTAAGATGATTGTGTGTAGATACTTCATTTTTATGGGATCTACAGAGTTATAAATAAATACATCGAACATGTATTTATTATATGTGTCGATGCCGCAGTGTATAACGTTCTTGGAAATACGGCAAAAGCACGGTCATCGATAAGAGACAGATTAATTTGGCGCTTAGTGACGTCTTGTTCGATCTCGAGAACTTAAATGGAATTTAAGGCAAGTATTGCATTATAGCGCTATACAATGATTCTTTGGAACTGAGATGGAGAACAGATTAGCTGCTGGTGGGAGAAACAAAGATGGCGTGTTTTGATTAGAAAATTGTTTAGGAAGTTGGAAATCGTTGTTTATGGCGATGTCGTCAAAAAAGAAGCCTGTCATACCGCCGAAGGCAACTTTTGTATCACATCTCAAGGCCAACGGCGAAATTAACAATGCGAACACGAAGGTAAATTAAGGACAGCGGATAGCGCTATCGTGTGTGTCATCAACTCGTGAAATCGTGCTGTGTGAACACTCCCACTTCGTATATTTAACCCTTAGTGTTCAGCCGCTGTTGTCACACGCGGTTGATCAGCCGAAAAGTGGAAAACATATAGTTTAAATAAGTTGATTGACAAAACAGGACAATTTCAGAGACTAGATCGAATAACTGATCATTTGAAAATTATGTCGCTACATTTCGGTAGTTTAACGCAGATATAAAATAAGTATCCTGTGTTGTGCTCTTTAGTTTTGCTGTACGGTGTTTTTAGGCTGGAGAGAGCTGCTTCTACATTACTCTCGACGAGCACAAGGAAACGACCTTTGAGGCCGACCTACTACCAGGCGAGTTATCGTTCTTGTTTCAGTTTAGTACCGTAAAACGCAGAAAGCGAAAGCGTCAGAGTTGCCCAAGTTAATGAAGGACAATGTGTCATGATTAGTCACTTTAAAGTGACTGCAACATTTTAATGCACGATGCTAAATCTTTGGGTAAAATTGCGCTTTCGGGGGTATTTCTTCGACGACACTTATTTCTCAAGGTGCAAGGATTAAGAATAGCTAAGTTCTCTCTCAAACACTCTTTCCTGCTGACATTCTTTCCTGTTGTCTCATTAGAAGAATAATGCTTAAATGGAAGCTAGATAGACAAAAAGAAAATGAAAGAAAGAAGCTGGATTGATGAAAACAATAATGTTTAATCAATCAATGCAATTTATATAGCGTCTCTTCAAGATAACTATTCAGAGGCGCTCCCGACCTAGGCCCGGTCAAAAAGGAAAGTCTAGAGAAGTTTATAGAAAGAGCCAGACAGGTCGCGCTGGAGAGAGCGCAGGTCAGATGGGAGGTTGTTCCACACACGAGGACCCACAATTGCAAAAGCTCTATTTTCCCTGGTTGCGGTATGAGCACGTGTAACAACAAAGTCGCCTCTACAGGTCAAGCGAAGAGATCGGCGACCAGAAGAAGCCGAAGTTAAGGTGAACAGATCCCTAAGATAGACAGGCGCATTGCCCACAACACGGTGCCAGACAATAGAGGAGATTCTATATTGAATGCACTGCCTAACCGGAAGCCAGTGAAGGACGTCCCGCATGTACGTAGAGATGTGGCCAAATTTAGGAACACAGCCAATCAAATGAGCTGCAGCCCTTTGAACCCTATCCAAGGGTTTCAATCGGACCTGAGGGATCCCACAGAAGAAAGAGGAACAGTAATCTAATCGATTAACGATAAAGGCATGAACCAAAGTGGCAGCAGAAGATGAGGAGAGAGAGCGGGAAACAACCCGCAACTGGCGCAAGAAATAATAGCAGGAACGAGTCAATGCAGAAATGTGCTTCACAAAATGTTCCTGATCCAGAACTACCCCCAGATCCCTGACACAGGTGGAGAATACAAAGTTAGGGAATTCAGAAGACAGAGCCCAAGTCGAGCTTGTTCAGCTTTCTGCGGGTTAAGTCGCATTCGATTTGATGACATCCAGGCAGTTAGGGTATCTGTAGCTTGAGACATTCTTCGGACTGTAGAAGAAGCCTGGGATGATGAGCAATGCACATACGATTGAACATCATCTGCGTAAGAATGGCTCGCAAGAGAACAAGATGTGAGTAGAGACTCGATATCTGCAGTGAAAAGAATGTAGAGAAGAGGTCCAAGGACCGATCCCTGGGGGACACCAAAGGGGGTGAATGAGATAGTGAAAGACAACAGATGTAGAACGCTCGGAGAGATAAGACTTGATCCAGATAAGTGGAAGGTCTCTTATCCCAAAAGTTAAGGAGAGGCAATTCAAGAAGCTGGAGACTTAAGTGGAAGCTGGATAGATGAAATTAAGACAGCTCTTGCGGGATTCTACCGCCATCTTTTCTCCGGTTCGTATGGTGCCCTCCACTCATATATAGTCTACTATGCTGTCGTTTCATACCTGAAATATGTACCATTGAAAAAATACCCCTGCAAGTGCAATTTTGCAGAACTTTTTTTAGATTGATGTTTTTATTCCTGGAACGTTTAGTTTTGACTATCTATACGTAATATTGACTTTATTTATCTGGCTGTATTGCTACTATAGGGGCCCATACTTAGTGGGGTCATAGGACCCTTCAGAATCAAAATCTTTCAATCAAAGGCCACTCTTCTTTGTTGGTTATTAAAATAAATGATTGATTTTGGAGTTGAAGTATGGTGTTTATTTGCCTGTTCTTCTGGACAATTAGGTGATGTAAATTGGACTATTGAATTTAGGTTATGTAAATTTGATTTAGGCATGTTTTAGTTTATCAAGTGCGTCGTTTCTCTCTTTTTTCATAGTCTTAAGCATATAATCATTAACAGGATGACCTTCGTTAAGAGGTCAAGCGGGTCGACAGATATTTCCTTCGCATCGCAGTGTACAGGGATTCAAATATTTGCTTCTCTCATCCATCCAATTTTGACTTTTCTTTTCCAATAGATCAAGATATTTTCAATGGCCATCAATCTCTTAGGCATTATGGTACCGAACCCGTACTCTCTACATTATGGGTCGAGGGACCTTGAGCAAGGAGTCCTTAACTCAGAATTGCTAAGCTTAACGCTTGATCATTAGATAGTAATGTTTAATATATTCCTAATAATAATAATAATAAAAATAGTGATAAATATTTTTACTGTGTAGGTACCTTGGGCGATTCATAACACATGTTCGGCCTTTCTCCTACAGATGCGGAGCGCCATCTGTCAATTCCTGGTCGTTAGATAGTGACTTTTTTTGTGTTTTTTTCAGGTGAGATATTAATCAGTCAGGTGGCAAAGGTGACGCAGTACGTTGCCTATAGCAACGAGAACACGGGTCACATCGGGACGCTGTTTGTCACCAACTACAAGGTCTCCTTCGTGACACTATTGGCCGACAGGAGTCCTAATCACGATGTATGTCAAAGGAAATTTTCTATTGCAATTTTTCTATTGTTAATTACTTTTGACAATAAAATTAATCTTTTACGATTTATCAAAGACTTGTTATATTCGATAAGGTGCCCCAGTATTTTAGCCCTTCTGGCTTAGGGTACAGACATCTGAACATGAAATCATCTAGTGGTTTTATGGCCATTTGAAAACTAACCCTTTTGTTTGAGTTGGGTCGCTTTTGAGGAGTTGCCTTGAAAGGTGCTATATAAATGAATGAATGAACTTAAAAGTGTAAACAAGACTTCTTACATTGAGCACATGGCATTACCACTAAGTATATGTAACTACTTACTGGCAATAAGTATTAAAAATTATATTAAAAAATGAATAATCTGAATTTTGTCATTCTCCTATGTTTTCCATACAATTGAAATTCCCTCTGTTGTTTTAATGTTAAATAAATATGTAGTAATAATAGTAATTTCGATTATAATCACAATTATAATGATCACTATATATTGATAATGAATTGTAGAAGTATTCCGGTAGAAGGAATAAACTGATTGGAAAGGATGACGTTGCACTGACCAGCATCAGCGACATTTATAACGGTAGGACAGACGTAGATGTACTTGTGACAGCAATTATTTATTATACATGAAGGCAATTTGATTATTCATGGTAGCTGATTAATCATTCATGATAACAATTTGATTATTCATAGTTTGAGATTAATTATTCATGATGACAACTTTTTTCATTCATAACTGTTTAATTATTCATGGGACAGCAATTTAATTATTCATTCTTACTGTTTACTTATTCAATGACTTTGACTATATTTGATTTGCAGTTACGAAAGGCAGAAAGAAGAAACTAATGAGAGGAAGTTTATCTTTGTCGATCGGACCAATCAGTTGCCTTGAACTACACTGCAAAGTAAACCATCTTTGTGTGGTCTTCTCTCATTTCCCTCTATTCTCACTCTATTAACTTGCCTTGAGTTGCAACGTTGTTTTCACCATATTTAAGCACGGCATGGTGTTGGGCCTAAGTGGTTGTTGCCTGTGATTTTCAGTGGGGTTCAAATCTCACCAGAAATGTAATTTTCTGTATTTGTTTTCGCTTGGACCAGCAGCGTCTCTAGTTGGTATAGCGATCATACGATGGTTGTAGATCGTATGGCGAGGGAGATGACTGGCCACCAATCCTTGAATGCTAAGAATAAGTAAATGAAGTCAATGGTATTCCATCTATGGCAGCCTGGTCGGGGCCAGCGCTTAGGAATCTGCTTTATTCTTCTTTGGATTTGAGATGCAGATGATGATAATGATGGTGATGATAATGGTTATGATGTGATGTGATGTGATTGACAATGATGATGACGATGGCCATTGAGACGATGCTGATGAAAGCGATCAGATCATTAGAATTAAATTCTTGTGCCAGTACATTGAGACAATGCTGATGAGAGCTGTACTTGGCAATACTAAACAGACAAACCACAAATGATAACATGTCTAACAGGAGTCCAATTTAACTGTATTACACTTTATAAGGTTCACATTTACACTATTGCTTACTTTATAACACCACCTACAGAATGATAACTGAACTTTATGGGGCATGCAAGTGTTTGACTATTCAACCATTTCCCCGCCCCATGACGATGTTGATGACGATGGTGTTTGTGATGATTGTGAAAGCTATGATGACAATTTTTTTCTTTCCTGTTGATCTTTACTGAAATTTGACTTTACGTGCGCACGCATAATCGTCGGTTTTTAAATTGCAGGACTTTCGAATACACAGCTTCTCGTTCGAAAACTGCGTCCGATCCGAAGTGAATAAGGTATATCGATCTCGATCCTCTTGGAACAAGGTAGTTGATTGGTTAGAGCGCTCGCCTTTTAACAAGAAAATTATGGGTTCGATCAAGGTTCTTCCCTCCATTAGATGGAGATATTCTGCCTTTGGGATTGAATACGTTTGTTGCTAGGTTCTGAAAATGAGCTATATAAGTGTTGTATTGTTAACAGTTGTTTTCTTTGATGCTTTTCAGATGGTTAACACGATCATCCATCATTCGTTCCACTCTCGATCCGATCTTCTGTTTGCTTTCTCTTTCGATACGGACAGACTCTCACCCAGTGCGTGGTTTGTGGGTTTTTGTGTGAATGAAATGCAGATACACTTGTATACATGTGTTAGTGAGTGTGCTGCTTTTACCTTTGTTATCTTTACCTTTGTTATCTTTACCTTTGTTATCTTTACCTTTGTTATCTTTGCCTTTGTTGTCATTGTCTTTGTTTTCTTTACAGCTGCTGTCTTTGCCTTTGTTTTCTTTATGTTGTTGTCTTTACCGTTGTTGTCTTTGCCTTGTTGTCCTTACCTTTGTTTCAGTTACCTTTGTTACCCTTCGTTTTTACTTTCATCTTTATTTATTTTCTTGTTATCTCACTTTGTTACATTTTTCATATTGCTTTGTTATCATTTTCCTGTGTAACCCTTGCATTCATATCTTCGTCCAATGTAAATGAAACCTTCAAGGATGAGTAATTGTGCAGCTCCTTTGACCAATAATTAAAATGTATTTCTATAACATACAATGGATGTAATCAGCCAATTGTTCCATGGTCTCCAATATATATGACATGAGATTTATACCAAAATGACAAATCTACCAATAGCCTTTTTGCTTTCTAACCTAAATCATTTTGACCATATACCTGATGAAATAGTTTTTCACAAATGGGTGAAATTTTTATTAATCCATTTTCTTAGTTGCTTATTAGCTTAGTGACTTATATGACTCTTTGTTTCTTCCAGGATCAAGCGAGTTCCGTGATGTTCCGGACTTCGCGTCACCCGAAGACTGGATTGCCGAGATGGTTCGACTAAAAGCCGACCAGTCCTTCAGGGTCACCGAGATCAATTCTCAGCATACCCTGTCAATCGAGTAAGGAAGATTTCTCTGAGGTCGAAAGAGGTGGCTTTGTAATGCGGAGAGTACGGGTTCAATGCTTCTCCCTTGAGACGGTTGCTGTGTAGGGACCTTGAATAAGTTTTTCACCATTGGCAATTAATTTGAACTCTCTGTCTGTGTCTGCCTGTGTCTCTTTCTGTTTCTCCTTGTGTCTCTCTCTCTGTCTCTCTGACTCTTGGAAACCTTTATTTGAGAATGTGGTGAACGGTTCTATATGAGGAGTGGAGCACTGCATGTGATTAAACTTCTCCACTGCTTGCACTCTGGCAGTGCCAGTCGCATGTCTGGATAAATGAGGAGGAGTAGGGCATCTTTGATGCGATGGTAATGATCTTTGTTAATCACACGGTCTCGTTAAGCTGAAATTACCACCACATATTACAAATAGTTAGATTGCTAAGTATTGAAGTGTTGTCGACTTCGTTTACTTAGCCTCTGCGGTTGGTCAGTCCTCTCCAGTGTAATATGACCACTTAGCAGTTAATGTTCTCATTTTACAACCAACTTCATTATGGGGGTTGCGTTAAAAGCAGAAATCTCTAAATGTCAGCTTCTGTGGTAAAGAACTCCTGACCATTCGATTGACAGTCCTCCTCACTTGCCACTGGACAGTTGTTAGTCCTAGTACTTAAATGGATTTGTGTGGTTGTTGTTTCCAGGCTTCCAGAATATTTTGTGGTTCCAAGCACCCTGAAGGACACGGATATCGCCGTCATCGATCCCGACTTGAGCAGATGTCTTCCGGTGAGTAAGTCTTGTTGCTCGTAATCGCGATCTCCACATATTGACAAGATAGATTGACATGATCCAGGTCTGGTTGCTGGAAGGACCAGAGAGAATAGGTTGACTAACAACCACTTCTGAGTTGATTTTCTGAAGGTGCGCTATATAAATTGCTTCCTAATAAACTGAGGCAAGTGTCGTCAAAGACGAGAAAGCTGGTAAAGTGGAGGATTGGATTGGTTGTTGAAGAGGGGGTTTTATTTTTGAAGTGGAATGCCTATGAAGTGATAAGGAATGGAGCTTCCTTTCCTCCTTTTGACGTTCAGACATACTCTTAACGACCAAACGACAGAGCATAGATAACACCATCCTCTATAATCTATGCAACAATCTATTATCTAGGCAACAAACATTTCAAGGTCCTTGCACGGTCGGTGGTTGCCGTCTTAGACGAGGCACTGCAGCGTGTCGTTTGTATATATTGCTGTCTGTTCTTTCTGTAGGTGTGGTGCTATTCGTACGCTAATGGTTGTGCTCTTATTCGTCTCGCCCATGGTTACGCCTCCAAACAGTAGGTGGCGCTTTCAATCGTCTGAACCACCCGGTTTTTCCATGTAGAATGAGCGACTGAGTGTGTGTTGCTGTCTCTGGATGCATAATATTATTAATTTCTAATTGCTATCTAACTTGAGGCAACCATTCAGTGGCATCTTGAGCTGTGTGATAATTGATAATGATAATGAAGTTGTGCGATAGAGATTAAGAGACCAGACGCTGAATCGGAGTCCGGGCCATTTCGGCCGGTGTTTAGAGGATAGGAACGATTGCCTAACTTAGCCCTCCTTCGTGTTGCAATTGGACACAACGATAGTTATAGCAATAATAAGACGATTTTTATTGCACCTCGGGAGTGCCTAGGACGAGGAGAGGGAGCAGTACATGAGCAACAATTATCATCAATGACCATAATGGGAAAGTGATGAGCTGTGGTGAAAAGGCACCTTTTAGTTTGCTCAGCGTTTGTCTTTCTGTCTGTATGTAGTATGATCCTGATGGTAAAAGACAGTCATCCGATGACGAGAAAACCGGAGGTGATTGACCTCGGAGACGGTCGCCTTCCGTCGCTCAGGGATCTTCAGTTGTCCTATGAACGACTGCGCGAGCAGTGCATGCCATGTGAGTATTTTCAACCAAACATTATCGGCCAAGAATTTTCGGTTATTAAAAGTATTAAAATTTATCTCGATAATTTTTTGTCATTTCATGAAACTTGGGGCTTTGCATATGGAACATACGGTGCTTGGATCTGGATCAGGGCAATTAGTTGGATTCGGTCGTTGATGAAAAAGTCTACTCAGCTGACCCTTAGTTAACTCTTCGATATGGGTAAACAGCCAGTTATAGCAGTAAATGCATCGTAATGGTAATAATGGCAAATATGTGATGATAAGACGTGGCAGCATTTGTCATGATTGTCTTACACTGAGTATTCGTGATTGTTGTTTATGTTCAGCCACCAACAAGGACCTTTGGAGCAGCGACCTCACTTGGTACTCGGCGCTCGATAGTTGCCAGTGGTTGCGTTTCGTCAGCATTGCGCTTCAGGTCGCATACGAAGTTGTCGAGAAATTGTCGTTCGAAAACAGAAGCGTTGTTATCACAGGTGAAATTATTTTTGGAATAGTTGCAATTGATGAGGTCGGTCAATCTATCTGTTGGGTGATTGGCTGTACTAAGTATGGCAGCTGTAGTGAGTATGGCATATGTGATAATTATTAAGTATGGCAGCTGTACTAAGTGTGGTATCTTTTCTAATTATGGTATATGTGCTAAGTACTAAGATTGGCATCTTTACTAACCATGTCATTTGTCAGGGCCGTATCGAGCTATAAGAACTAGCAAATGTACTGCTGCCTTGGTCACATAGCATTCAAATTGCGTTCTAGCTAGTCTGTAAATGGCTGCGTTTTGACAGCCATGACACTATCGTCATAATAAACGAAATACGATACAATAGGGTCTGTAGAGATTACTACTGCGATTAAATGAATTACTGTTTCGTTGTTTCAGAGAGAGATGGCGCCACCGACTTCAGTCCGGTCGTTTCGTCTCTGGCGCAGCTGATGATGGATCCAGTGAGTAGAACGATTCCTGGATTCCAGAGTCTCGTTGAGAAGGAATGGGTCTCCCTCGGACATCGCTTCGCACATCGCTGTGGTCTAGTCTATGAGATCGATGCAGAAGAGGTAAGTGCCTACGCCCCTGCCTTGTCTACATCTATTGTTTTGGTCGTCTTTAAGGATATACAGATACTCGGCTCGGGTGCTCGACTCGGCCGAGCATCTTAGTTATGATAAAGTCTGTATTCAAGTAAAAATCTGAATTCCAATTATTTCATTTTTTGAAAATGATGATCTGAGTTTTTTATTTGCATAATGACAGGCGCATTTATTTTTTTATTACACAATCAGAGATTTCATAAAATGGTGCAAACTGCCAACTAAAAATCGACATTTAAACATTTTTAACCTAACCCCTTATCATGGGCGTGTTCTTTCCATTTCAGAGCCCGCTGTTTTTGCTTTTCCTCGACAGCGTCTGGCAGCTTCTGCAACAGTTTCCGTCTGCGTTTGAATTCTCCGAGATCTACCTGACATCGCTCTGGGACAGCATTGGCCTCGCGATGTTTCGCAATTTTATATTCAATTCCCCATACAGTCGGTCGTCTGCCGGGGGTCTCAGACGGCCCAGCCAATCGCCAAGGACGACAAGCAGTTCCTCGAAACTGATGACCGTGTGGGACTGGGGACGGCAGTTCCACGCGGGCGACGTGGCGCT
Organism: Bimastos eiseni; assembly: GCA_959347315.1. NCBI lineage: Eukaryota > Metazoa > Annelida > Clitellata > Crassiclitellata > Lumbricidae > Bimastos > Bimastos eiseni. Next base: position 28,287,283 of record OY365817.1, read on the forward strand.
CTTCACGAATCCGCTTTACGTCGCTCACGAGCAGATATGTGCGCGCCAGTGGTGTGACACGGAATTCGACCGGGCGTATCGAGAGGTCACGGGGCGGGCAAACGACACCGGCCCCAAATCGGGGTCCCTCTCTCCGAAGCAGACCATTGACCAGCGGAAGCTCTGGCGAATGCAGAGCACCGACATCATGGCACTCGCTGGCAAAGAGGTGCTGCGGCCGGGCTTCAAGGCGCCGCAGATCCGGCTATGGGAGCACTGCTACCTGCGGTGGTTGACCCCCATCCAGATTGTAGGCGGGGGAATGCCATCCGAGTTTCTGGCTCAGAGCGCGCTCCTCGAGGAGATTCGGGCGCTGGAGGAAAAGATAGGGAGTCTCGAGGCGTGCGCCGCGATGCCTTCGGACGGGAGGAAGAATTCGCGACGTCTGAAGCTGAAGGTCCCGTTCGCGGTCAAGGTCACCGACTGCATCTCCAGTTCGTATCCGTTCTCCCCGACCCGGCCCCCGAACCTCTCCATCATTCCCGCCGTCAGTCCTTCGACGCAGAGGAGCTCGATGAACGGGGATTCGACCTCGGATGATTTCGTGTTTTTGGATCGTAGTGACTGCTAGCGGTTTATCATTGTGGTGGTCAGTCGTTTGGAAGGCTTTTGTCTTCTTATGTGGATAGTGAGGGTTTGTCTTTCTCCTCTGAGGTGATGTCTGTGTTGGGACCCTCAGCAAGTCCTTGAGTCACAATTGCTCAGCACCATCTAGTGATGCTTCGTCATTAGCTAATGCGATTGATAAGTTCGTTATGGTTTGGTTTTATGCTGTGAGGAATTTTCGCCAGGGACTTTTCTCTGTCTCATCTTGTCGAAGAATTGTGTAGATCTGTGTTCTGGTTTGTGCGATTTGATTGGATGGTGGTCGAGCGATCTCCTTGCAATGTGAATCGCACGGTACGGTGTAGCGTTGAGGAGCGAGTCATGACGCCATTTAGTGATGCTTATTCTTGTGTGTTGACAGTGTTTGAATGTTAACATCAATTGGCCAAAGATCTGTGTGACACGCTTAATCGTTCCGAAATTGAAATATCTGGATCCAAAGCTTTGTTCCACTTTAAGCCGCCATCTTGTAAGAGGCATCGCCATAAACCGATGTAACTTTTAGAAAGGACTCTGGCGTCGTTTTGGTGATGTTATTACTTTGTATATATGGCTAACGGTAATAATAACAATTGGTTGGAACATTTGTCTTGTAGCATTGATTGATGCTAGGTCATTACATAGCATTGTTTAGTGTGCATAATAATAATTATAATAATAGTAATAATTATAATAATAAACATAACGGTCAAGCAACGTAGTTTCATCAACCTCAGTCTGTTCATACACTGTCTACAAGCACTTGAACGCTGTTCTTTTCAATGCTCTGAATGCTAGATGGAGGCATGTTCCCTCCCCTCTGGAACTTCAAATGAGTCCTTGCTGTAAAATTGATGCAATCGGCCAACGTTGATCTTGGGTATATGTCAACTCTGAACTGTTCCCGCATGTTTGTGGAGAATTCTGTGCATTGTTACAGGTGTTCAATCATTAGAGTTCTATTTTTGTTCAGTTTGAATCAGATGTAAGCTTTTTTTGAGCTCGTAAATGCGTTTTTTTTAGTACATTTCTTGTTCTGGATGGGAAGTTACATTGGGGAGGGGCGCTGCAGACTTTGTGCAGTCAGACTGTTCGTCGGACCTCATCGAAGAGCGTTTAACTGAGTGGAACGTTTTTCTCTTGCTCAACTGCGTGTTGCATGACACTTCTTCGTCTGTTAAGTGTTACGCTTTATATTTACAGATGTTACGCGTAGCCATTACATGTAGGTGATCGATTGTTACACTATCAGATGTACAACTGTTACTGTCTTCAATGATCGAGGATTCGTAGGCGTGTTTCTGACAATGGTTTCTCTATGTACTACATTGTATTCAATTGTTTATATATATATATATATATATATATGCATGTACATTTGTGTGTGTGTGTATATATATATATTTTATATAATCTATAGATGTAATATAGGAAGGTATGTGTAGGCGATAATGCGTTCTTCACCCTGGCTTCCAATACAACTCTCAATTGCATTTCAAAAGTTCTGTGTTTCTGTGTATATGTTTGTCTCTCTGTATATACATATACATATATATATATATATATATATATATATATATATATATAGGCCTATATGTGTGTGTGTGTGTGTGTGTGTGTGTGTGTTTGTCATAGCTGTTGATGTTTTTGGTATATCGCTGCTATTTAAATATCTGCATACATTACATTACACGCCTTTTAGTCATGTAAGTGTAGGCCTGCTTGTATGTGTTTATGTATATATGTATTTGTATGTATCATTGCTGCTGAAGTGTTTCATCGTATTGGCGCTATATAAATGTCTGCAGTGTACATTACATTGCACATATTTAGTGTAATTTTGTTTTGGAGTTGTGGACAGATGCCTTGTTTTGTGCAGTGGTTGCCTCATGGCTCAAAGCGATTGGCCACGATTGTCCAATTTGGATTTGTTGCCAAGGTCAGCTGTTGTTCTTTTCTAGTACGGTGCTTTGTTTCTTTGATACGAAGCTGTCTGCCATGAAGAGTTTAAGCAGTAGAGAGCAGGGTCTTACTGTGTCCTATATTTCTATAAAGCAGTGTGGTCACATTTTTACTGTTACATGCCTGAGGAGTTTTTGTAGTAGTATGCCATTCACCGAAATGATCGTTTGTACAGTATTTTGTTGTCGAACTTGCAAAGCTATCTGTACAGGAAATAAGTACTCAGAGGTGCTTCCAGTATTACTGTTGCTATTATTATTGTTATTATCACTGCAAAAGAATTGTATGATATGTTTAATACCAGTTACACGGCATGAGTCCAGAATATCTACACGATATCCAGGATATCGACTTGATATCCAGAATATCTAAACAAACTTTTAAGCAGTTGTTAAAAATTTCCTCTGACTTGATTTCATTTAAAATATGCAACATACAGCCTGAGAATAATTTCATGTTACTCCCAGGTAAAGCGCACATTGATATTCGTGCTACAGGATTATGCACCATTCTACTTAACATGAAGTTGTTGTATGCCCCAATACGCTATATATTGTTTATGAATTTTAACAAACTTGTACTTTGTGCATCGGTTCTTGATATTTTTGTAGTCAAAGTAGTGTGTGATGTAGTAGTCTACTAAGATAGAAATCAACTTTATAGTGTATTAAACTCTTATTAAGACACCACATCGTTAATTTCTAATTTCACATAAAAATTCGAAAAAAATTTAAACAATAACTGCCTGTGTGTCACGTTGAACACATTAAAGACACTAGAAGACAACTCTTGGTGTAGGTACATGTTTATCATATTAAATTGCTACAACACTGCATAATCAGGTAATCATTTAGATACTATGAAAGGACTGTACCACTTCTACACTTTACGTTATAGAAATTGTCAGAATTTCTATGTTGAAATCGTGGAATTATTTTCTTGTTGAGAATATGCTATATTAATTTCTGAACGTAGCACCAAAGATGGTAGAGTTGCAGACTAAGATATGACACTCAATGTGTCTGAATGTTAACGTCAGCTACCTTTGGATGTGTGGCGCCACCACACGACTGGGTGGACAGCGGTTGTCGTTGCTACGATACCGCCCATCCAGTCGCTACGTGGCGCCACGGTTTGTGCGCTTTGACCGCCATACAGGCCAAATGAACGGCGGAGATAGGAAGAGTCATATCTTAGTCTACGACTGTACCGTCTGTTGTAGCGCTGTTTTTTTGGCTGTCTATATTTCGTAATGGACTTCGTTATGTTTTGACGGAGAACTGCTTTGTTGCGTTTTGTCTTTCAGACTGTGTAGGATTTTGCTCATTCTGTGCAGCCAAAATTCAGTATAGGCCTATTTGTAAATCTGTTTTATATAATCTTGAAAATCAAGATGTTGGAGTTAGAAAGTTAATTGCGAGTCGAATTTAATACTCTGTTGTCATGAAGGCTTGTTCATAATTATATTCTGGTGTCTTGCGCCATGTTTATGTAGCGCTGTAATTTGAGTTTTTGCTTCAGCATACGGAGTCGCTAGTAATTTTATGACAGCAGAGTAGACTGGGATCGTTTACTTCGATTGATTCTTCAGTTGCCTGAATAAATTATATCCGAAAAGAACGATTAACTGTGCTGGTTACCTTATCCTAAAAAGGCTTCTTTGACTTCACAAATGCGTACCATGTATGAATGCCACAGTATGAAGGGAGGAACGCGGCGTTCCTTTCCTGCAGTCGTCGCTTGCAAAATCTAGCGTTAGACATAACGAGTTTCTTGTCGACTGATACAAATTAAATCAATACTACTACAAAAACTTCTTAACAGCAATTAGGCTGTTGTTGACAGTCAATGGCGACTAAAAATGCCAGTTGCCACAAGGCCGTGGTTCTCAACCCTTTCCAGAGTAAGGCACCCTTGCTCAGAGTAATTTAGTAATCAACAGCACCAGGCTTCCATTTATATTTTCATCCAGTTAATTCTTTATTTTAATGACGAAAAATGCTCAGTGCATTCAATCGTAGTGTTGCGACTATCGCTACACCACCTTAAATATAAAAAAGTTATAGACCGATGTCAATAGTGATAATCATTAAGCCTAGTTACTATTACTGAAAAAGTTGCCCAGATATTATGTCGCGGCCGGCACCTCGCAGCAGGTTATCAGCACATTTAAATGCCCTGGGTCCGATAAAAATTTGTCTCAGAGCAGGATGTCCCACTCGTCGTGATTTACCCTTCCCCATTTGCTAAATTGTGCCCACTTTTCTATATGCTTCTATATACAGGGTGACTTTTCGGGTGAGGTTTCGAACCCGTAGGCCAACATAGGCGGCGAGCATTCGCCCTGTCGTTTCCTGGTCAAAAGTTCACACCACAACCCAGGTCGTATCCTTTTCTGCAGACGAGGAATTGTGCCTATCTGGTCCCCCGTCGGGCCTCCTAGTGTCGCTGACAATCGCGTGGCATCCATTTTCGTCCCCTATCGAGTGTCCGCAATACAAATGGCACGTGTGGTCGTTCTGACAGAAGTGTACGAAGCACCCTCCATCGACGAGCTCCTTGACGGAAAGTTCCATGGCGGAGTCCACCGTCAGTAAGTCTGGCGCAGACACGCTGCAACGGGGGCCGTTCAACAGGCAGCGGCGAGCGTTGCAACAGCGTTTCGTAAAATTACGTGACGTCGGTGTGGACAAACTGTCGCAACACGAGGCCCCTGCGTGGCAGACTTCCGACACGACCCTATCACAAACCGGCGGCGCACGTCCCAAGTCCTTTTCTCTGGTCGTGTACGACTTGACGCAGTCGTTCCTCAACGTCGTATCTTCATTTAAAATTGAACAAAAACACACCTCGTTGTCAAGATTCGATGACGTCATCCATTCTGTCTGTGATGTCATCGGATATTGCGCATATCTTATGGATCTACGTTGTGTAGACGCAGAGGAAAATGGCGGATGGCAAGAAGCGGTGGGAATGGGATTTTGAGAGTTTCGATTAATTTTCCGCGTTTGTTCGTTGTGAATGGCGGGTCGCGACGCTTCTATAAGTTTCCTCGTCTGCCAAAAATCGTCCAAACGGTGATCTTTGTTTCGGGATTTCTGTCCGGTTGAGACCTTATTGTAGAAATGCGAAGGCATCGGTCGAAGTTTCTCGTTGAAATCGCATATTTTTTCTTGGTCGTGCAAATTGTTGATGACCATTTCCCACTTTTGAAACACCGGCGACTTGTTGGCAACTGGTGTGAGCCGTCGACGACATTTTCTACACACAGATCAAACTCAGTTCTGTTATTACACACGTAAAGGTCTAGAAATGCATCGATCTTCTACTCCGAATTTATAAGATATTCGTATACCTTCACTTCTCTTTATTAGACAGAGGTCTGTTATAAAGCAATCGCTATAGGCTATCATTCTTTCTCGTTTGCGATCCAACTTAAATTCTCCCTATAACGACCATTTCATCTTCGTTACGTACGCCTATACGTTTGTTGGCCCGTTTTGCAGATTAAAATCTAGTCGCTCGATTTGAATAGGCTAAGATGCTTGTCTTGTCTGACGCATCTTATTATTATGCAAACCCTCATGCCGGTCACGCAACATTTTTTATAATTCCCAGCATGTGGATGTAGCGAGTCTTCAGCATAGTTTTTCCTTATTCTGTGTGTATATATTTTGCTTGTTCTCATAAAATGCCCGATGTTAATAAGACCAAAAGCGCCAAAATGTATTCGCTTTAACATTAAGTAACATTATTTAAGATTCAACATTAGTGCAACCTGTATAGCCCATGTTAACCTTGAATGCTTAAAGCAGTGGTCTTTACTCCTTTACCATAATGTAAACCTGATATTAGTTTTATTACTGGCGTCCAATCTTCCACCGCGCTCGACGGTATTATCCTTAACCTATTAATTTTATTAGAGAAAAACTATGAAAGTGTACAAGATGTAGACGAAAAACAATAGGCCCTCTACTCAATACTCGATGTGTCTGTGTACGCGGAACCCGCGGCTGTCAAGTTAAAATAAGACAGTTTATATCTGAAGACACAATAGACATGTTGCAATATGTAGCGTGGTGTTTGCGCGGACCCCAGACTCCCTAGAGGCGTCGGATTCGTACAAATGATCTAACCCTGATTGCGAATTAAATTCCCCTTCACGATAACATCTGCTTCTTCTGTTGGCTCAGTGTGTTTTCCGGCAGATGCAGGATGATATTGCGACATCAGGAAATTGAAAGACATACAGTATCTGTAAGGTCATATACATAGGGCCGTCTGCTTTTGACAGACGGCTAGTCGGCTACGCGAGGGACGAGTGCATTATGCTGCCATGGTTGTGGCAATTGCTGTCTATATAACAACCTCGTCTCCGGTCGAATCATAATCGTGATTTCGAAACTTCTATAGCGCCACTTAAAGCCAAGCGTAGGGCTCCAGCTTATTCACGAGCGCATTTACTAATATCTATGTGCATTATTGCATTTTTTTAAATTCACGTAGTTCCTATATTAGCCGTACAGCCGAAGCTTGGGATTGAATCTTTTGCTCAGTGGGTGTGCTGCTTCGGCCCGTTTATTCGCCCCGATCGCGAATGCTCTTTCTCGACTAACACGAGCGTCGCCCAAGTATTTTAATTGAACGACCTGTTTAGGAAGCGGCTCCGCAAATTGCCTCCTTCACGCTACGCATGCAACGTGATAAAAGTCTCAGTACTTATTATCTCCGCCTATAAGAAAGAAAGACGCAAGTAGGATACGGTTGGAATTCACCTCTTCCTTTGTCCAGGCTTAGGACTGGCAATTCCAGCGTAAAGGAGATTCCTATTTTGGATCAGCGGAGGTCCGTCGATTCCTTACCGACTTCATTATCTTCGTTTATTGATTTCGCGCATGCCTTTGACTCGATTAATCACTCAAACTTTGACCTGTGCGCGATAAACGTCACGTGTTATTGCCTCCTTTGGGGTGTTGCCATGGAGATGTCTTCCGCATCTCGCCCACGTCCCTTACCCAGTCATCTTTCTCTCACGCTTCGTGAGTCGCACTTTGCAGATCAGGTAGAGCCTATACATTCGCACCAGGTTTACCTGACCGCGTATAAGTCACCTCGGGACTCATCAAAGTGCTTGGACCAACGGATAAGTAACGTCTATACACATCAGTAGTGGCCAAGACAATGCTTGAGATGTGACCCCTTTTCCAGTTTCCAATATCATATTTAGTACCATTAGGAATACATAAAATATGCGCTTGATGACGTTCTCATGGGTTTCAAGCATATGCGCTGTCAACGGGGACAAATATTCCATTGTAACAGCTAACTAATGCTTCAATTTATCTAAGCTCAAGGTGGAACCGGGTGACCCCAAGCATAAATGATGCCATCATGAATACATAAAGTACGCACTCTGTGTGACCTATCTTTATGAGAACATCTCAATGCTTCATTTCAGTGAAGTCAGAGTGGTGTATCTTAAGAACAATAAATGCATAGGTGCCCGGAATTTCTCTGTTTAGGGGCTCGGAATTCCTCTGCCTAAGGGCTCGGAATTTCTCTTCCTAAATACCCAGAATTTCTCTGCCTGTGACACTAGGAATTTCTCTGCCCAAAAACCCAGAATTTCTTTGCCTGTGAGACCCGGAATTTCTTTGCCTATAGAAACCCGGAACTTCGATGCCTAGGAGCCCGGAGTTTCTCTGCATTGGAGCCCGGAATTTCAGTCGGCGGGCCTGTGCAAGGACAGCCAATAGCTATATTTTTATGGCTTGTAACATAATAAACATGGACAGCCAATAGCTATATTAAGGTGTAACAGGACTCTGTGTAAATAGTGCATGCTTAAGTAACGCAAATGATGTGGACGATTTCACGCGATGAAGTTCCGGTCATCTGATGGCCAGCGTGGTCATTGTGTTTGTCAGTGGTACGGTCATCGTGTTACTGTCCTCCCTGGAGCAACCTTATCTTGCTGCTGCTGCTGTTGCAGTCGTTTCAATGGGTAACCCAATTCCCTCAAATCACGAACCTCTTTGCTTTCCAGCCCATACTGCGTTGTTAATATCAATAACATGCAGCCCACATAATTTCGTATATGTGTCCGACATTAATATAATTAGATGTATTATATATATATATATATATATATATATAGGCTACATGTAATTATGTATACTTGTATAGGTCTAGATGTTTTCCGATCGGCTGTTTCCTCGGCTTAACCTCCCCGATTTTGACCTGGCACCGGAGCAAAACGAGACGCTTGACTATTGCTGACTTGATTTGTTGTTGAGCCGGTGAAGAAGCTGACCTTTCTAACTGAAGGTTGACACCCCAGCCATAGACTTCTTAATAATTATAGCCATCTAGCTATTATAGACGGCGTCCGAGATGCTTTGCCCATCTCGTTAAACTTAGTCATAATTAAAACCGGACGTTGCCAAGCAACAAGAAAATTACGTCATAAATATGCGACGCCATTTTCGTCACGAGACATTGCATTGAAGATATATGTAACCGTCACGCGTGTTTATGCGCATAATGAGACAGTTTATTAATAGATTCTGCTCGAGAATAATATTATGACTTCTTGCTCATTGGAGGAAAAGTGACAGCACAGGTGAGAAAATACTGCTACCTGTGGAGTAACCTATGATCGCGACAGATCCAAAAAATCACAGAGAAATATTAAAAAAGACATCAATATAGACAGGAGAGAACTAGGCCTACTCAGAGTAAAACTAAACAGGAATTTGACGAATAAATGACGAAGATTCTGATGGAATGTGGTGCTGTACGGATCAGAGACATGGACCATGAGAAAAGCGACCGCACGTAGATTGGAGGTTTTCGAAATGTTGACATGGAGAAGAATGGAGAAAATCAGCTTGACGGCGGAACATAGAACAAAATGAAGAAGTGATGGAAAGGATTGGAGAAGAAAGATTCCTTATAAAGACAATAAGAAAGAGACAAAGAATTGATTGGACACACGCTGAGAGGAGACTCAGACTCACTACTAAGAACAGTCAAAGATGGAAAAAATGAAAGGGAGGCTGACAAGAGGAAGACCAAGACAGATGATGCTGGTTTGGACCATGACAGAGGGATATGGAAAGCTGAAAGAAGAGGCATAACAGCGAGATGAGTGGCAGAGTTGCACATTTGAACGAGCCTAAGAAGCAAAGAACCAGCCTCAGAATAAACCTATTTCAGTAGGGTACAATTCCCCACACTCATCACCGCTCGTAAACAGGCAGTATCAATCACAACGATTTCAGTCGCTAAATTTATTTTAAAAAAGGACTATAGTCCTAAGCTTATTTGTTTCAATTACGCCAACATTTAGCGGTTATCGTGTGCGGTGCAGCGGTCTGACTACAAAAGACATCCCCAACCAAAGCTGGGTTGGTTCTCAATTTCCTGTGCGGACGATTTTCCATGTCTTCCGTGACAATTTCTATAGCGATAGTCAGCCGCTGATAGAAATCTGAACTCAAATTCGCTTCAGAAGAATAATTAGGCCTACGCTGATCTCAAAATGCTTAATAGCGGGTGCAGTAATCGACTGGGTGCGTTGTCTACGTCAATAAGTCGCCTAATTGGACCATTATCTGTACATCGGTTGGTTGCGAATTTAAAAACGGGTCTCACGCCATACACACCGCTTGTTTGCGCTTTCGCAGAGACAGTATCTGGTGACAGCAGAAACCATTGCGAGGCGAGATTTCATTTCAAACGAGAACAGATCACTTTAAGGTGTACAAGTATATTCGTATGTATGTATGTATGTATGTATGTATGTATGTATGTATGTATGTATGTATGCATGTATGCATGTATGTATGTATGTATGTATGTATGTATATATGCATGTATGTATGTATATATGTATGTATCATTAGACCAAGGGACTATAATTTTGGCCTAAGAGTGGAATCATATGACTATCACCTAGAGACTATAGGTTGGACTATGTACCTTAAGTAACAGTTCACGATCAATGCCACGGTAGATGCGAGCATCAATAGGGCGGTTACGGCCCCCAGGCTAACACCTGCACAAATAACGTACAATAGTAATACAGTAATTTTAATAAGACACTTGTATAGCGCCACCCAGGCAGCAACAATGATTTTAAAAATAGTCTTTGTATTTGATCTCTGCATTAATTTGTTTATGATGATAATATTGATGACGAAGCCTATGCTTATGATCATGATGATGATGATGATGATGATGATGATGATGCTGCTGCTGCTGCTGCTGATGATGATGATGGTGGTGGTGGTGGTGATGATGACGACTACTACAAAGATTTGTATAGCGCCCCTTCAAAGCTACTACTCAGAAGCGCTCTCGACCCCAGCACGGTTGAACAAGCAAGTTTTAAGGCAAATATCATAAGAGTGAGAGTAAACCGTGGGCGACAAGCGCAACGCCAACGGAAGTATGTATGTATGTATGCATGTATGTAAGTGTGTATGTATGTATGTATGTAAGTGTGTATGTATGCATGTATGCATGTATGTAAGTGTGTATGTATGCATGTATGTAAGTGTGTATGTATGTATGTATGTATGCATGTATGTAAGTGTGTATGTATGTATGTATGTACTCCAGAGTGAGATTTAGATCAGATAAGTTGAAAGTAGAAGAGATTGTCTGAGAGCGACTAGTCAGCGACCGACCTATAGTTGCCGTTGGTAGCGTGAGCCCTGAGCGAGTAGTCGCCATGGATGGACTTGAGTTGAGGTCATGGGGCAGCTGATGGCGAGGTACAGACGCTGATGACGTCGACCACTGACTAGCCAACGCTGAAAAGACCATTACTGTCGTCGTCATCACCATCGTCGTCGTTATCATCATCGTCATTATCATCATCATCATCACCAACAACAACAACATCATCAACAACAACATTGTCATAATTATATTCGTCGTCATCACCATCGTCGTCGTTGTCGTCCATCTTCATCTTCATCATCATCAGTAGAATGGTGATCACAAGCATTATAAAATCAACAACATCTTCGGAAACCTTATCACCAATCATTTATCCTTGTTCGGATAAAGAGGAAACTAGGAAGAGGCGCAATCGTTATTTCTATTCATGCAGTTGTCGTGTAAAAGCAGTTTCATAACCGAAATATTTATCGTTGTATTTACTTGCAATCCAATACACCCGTTGCTCCATTACCAAACCAATTGCTCTATCAATTAATTATTTACTTACTTATCTTCTTACTAGCTGACTAGCGTGCCTACTTATTTACTCAATTACCTACTTACATACCCACTTACTAACCAACTTACTTTATAACTTACACACTTACCTACATTTTACATGTACCAACCGACTCATTGATCGTTATGAGAGATTAGAATTATTGGCTACGAATGTACTCTCATCACGGCTTCATCGAATGTTCTCGAATCTAATCGTCCCTATTGGAACGTTGTGAGAGGGAGAGACGTAGGGAGGGGAAAGAGATGGAGGAAGGGAGTAAGAGAGGTGGAGGTGGTATGGATTTGGTAGCGGTCCATAAGGGTTGGTAATCGCTTAACTGGGCAGATAAGACCGGAGCGTAGTAATTCGGGCAATGGCGGACTACGTTATGGGCGAAGGGGAAAAGGATAAGATGGATTCGATCGCTCCCAGTGATAAGGGATTGAACGGAATGTATGGACAGCCGAAGCTAACAGAAGTATTTGCACCAAAAACGACGAGAGAGAGAGAGAGAGAGAGAGGGAGAGAGAGAGAGAGAGAGAGAGAGAGAGAGAGAAGGAGAGAGATAGGCGGAGTTCATAGGGAGAGAGGGAACTTAATCAGGAAAGGAGTTTAGTCCAATATAATTGTTGCTATAACACATCTACAACAAACACATATTGTAGTTAAGTATTTATAGAGCGCCTCTAGTTAGATGAACCGTTCAGAAGCGCTGCCAGTGCGCAAAAACCAGCGAGAGGAAGTAGGTTTATAGGGTTTGAGAAAAGCAAATGATGGATACAAACATACACAAACATAGGCCTACAGTCCTACACACAAGCATGCATGATATATTGTTTCAATGCATGATCTTATATATATATATATATATATATATATATATATTCGGTCGTACATTCGTACGAACAAACATGCATAGTTATATGTATCCATGCGAAAAAGTCGAAAGGCATCGTTCAATGTCACGTGATTTGACATTTTTATAGCTCATTTCACAGGCCGTCGACGTCTCCTAGGCAACGGCGTATCAGACGGGAACAATTGTAGCCATGGAGACCTGGAGATCCTTCATCGCAATCGGGCAATGCGTCCAATCGTCGCCCAGCCAGTGGACTAGAAAGGTCATGCCCCTACGACCTCTGGGGCCGTATCATACCCAACGCGGCTGACCCCTGTATCGTGGCAACGGCTTGCCATAAGTTGGTGGTGATGCATTGCTACCTTCGGCCTTCGCCAGGGGCCGCTGCTTTCGCTCATTCGCTCGCTAGAGCACGATAACGTCGTAAAGATCGAAGAACGCTTACACGTAGATTAACTTCAGCTCGCCTGTTTGCTTCGCTTTATTGCTGCGTGTATATGTGTGTGTTTGCCTATCTATATATAATATATATATACATGTATTATATACATATATGGATGAATGAATATACATATATATCTGTGTGTGCGTGTCTAGCTCTATTGTTGGGTACGTGCGGTTGTCTCTCTGTCTACGTGTATGCCTATCTAGACTGTCTTGAGTCTCTGTCTGCCTGTTCGTCCATCCATCCATCCATCCATCCATCCATCCATCCATCCATCCATCCATCCATCCATCCATCCATCCATCCATCCATCCATCCATCCATCCATCCATCCATCCATCCATCCATCCATCCATCCATCCATCCATCCATCCATCCATCCATCCATCCATCCATCCATCCAGCCATCCATCCATCCATCCATCCATCCATCCATCCATCCATCCATCCATCCATCCATCCATCCATCCATCCATCCATCCATCCATCCATCCATCCATCCATCCATCCATCCATCCATCCATCCATCCATCCATCCATCCATCCATCCATCCATCCATCCATCCATCCATCCATCCATCCATCCATCCATCCATCCATCCATCCATCCATCCATCCATCCATCCATCCATCCATCCATCCATCCATCCATCCATCCATCCATCCATCCATCCATCCATCCATCCATCCATCCATCCATCCATCCATCCATCCATCCATCCATCCATCCATCCATCCATCCATCCATCCATCCATCCATCCATCCATCCATCCATCCATCCATCCATCCATCCATCCATCCATCCATCCATCCATCCATCCATCCATCCATCCATCCATCCATCCATCCACTTCATCCACCCACTTCATCCACCCACTCAAAGCCCACCAGTGTATCGATGTATCTATATCTAACTGCCTCATTTTGTATCTATAGGAATATATGTTCCAGCATATCGAACGTCTTACACAAAAAAATACGACCTATTTTCCCGTTGGTGTTTTTAGTAATTTAATTAATATAATATTGTAATCAATTCCAACATTTTTAACTCACAATAAATTCGTTCAGAAATCCAGTCGACAACGCAAACAGCGGGTAACAACGGCAGACAATTGAAATAATATGCCGTCTGGGACAACCGCTGATGCAACAGATGCAACCTATGCAACCGATACAACCTTTGCAACCGATGCAACCAATGCAGTCTTTGCATCAGCCTTTCGGTCCCTGGAGTACTGGCCTTGACAGACGTTGTCCAGCCACACAGGGTCCAGTCATTTGACCAATCTACCAGCCCCTCCCTTCCCTGGTCAAACGAAAAAGGGGCGGATGACCCAACAGCAAATGCGTGCCCGATTAAAGAAATCTGTATAAGCAGCACTGGGTCAAGAAACAAAGATTTTTAAACAAAGACTTTTTTAACAAAGTCTCTTTTTTACAATCGACATTGGAATGAATGTATATACAGGCAGCAGTTTAATTACATTATGCAGTCATTTCAGATCTCTACAAAGGAGCGAATAATAATAAGATGAATATTGTATAGTTTTCTGATTATACGGAGTGGACGGATTTTTACTGGTTTTGTTGATAGGCTTATATGCCATAATAGAATCAGGTGACACAGACAGCGGGTTGGGGAGGGAGAGAGAGACAGAGAGAGAGAGAGAGAGAGACAGACAGACAGACAGACAGACAGACAGACAGACAGACAGACAGATACAAGAGTAGATAGACAGATAGACTGATGGACAGAGAGACAGATAAACAGAAGGACAGATAGACAGCCAGGCGACAGAGAGAAGGTCAGACAAACAGACAATCAAAGAGACACGCAGGCAGACGGACAGAACCGCACATACATACACTGAGATATGGACAATGGACGTAATGGAAGGGGTATCTCCGTGGGGTAATACGGAGATTGAACTGGATTGATGGGGGATTTGGGGGCAGCATATGGTGATGGATTGGAATGGGAGAGGGCAAGCAGTTTCGTCAATTCCTTCTCGCTGCCTTGTATGGAATCTAAGACGTTCTGCAAAAATATCCCTAAACACCCTTTTCAGCAATTCCCTTATTAGTCCTTCTCGTTGCATTTAAAAACAGGTCTTATATCCATTAATTAGAATAAATTGCAGTGGAGTATTTCGTATCCTAAAATTTTATAATTGATATTCGTTGTAGTCGTCGTTATCATCGCCTTCGTCGTAGTCGACAGCTTAATCATTGTTGTCGTTGCTGACGTCGTTGTCATTATCATCTATGTTATCGTCGACGTCGTCGTTGACGTGATTTTTATTATGATCCTTATCATCTATGTCGTCATCGTCGTCGTCTTCATCAGCATCAGCATCATCATCGTCACCCTCACGTCACCGTCATCGTCACCGTCACCGTCACCACAATCATCATCGTTGTCATCGTCATAGTCGTCGTCGTCGTCATCACCATCACCATCATCGTCGTCGTCATCATCAGCATCGTCATCATTATCATTCCTCTCTCTTTTATATATCACGAGGTCCTTACCTATGCAGTCGAGGTTGTGTGAGTCCCAGGTCAGTCCATTGCTGCATCTGCTGTGCTGGAAGGTTCCGTGCGGGTGTCGCGGGGTCTGGAACCCCTTCAGGCAGGTCGTGTTCGTCGTCAGAACCCCGTTCTCGATGTAGTAGGTCGTTCGAGCGTTCAGAGGCGACTTGTACTGAACGCACCCCACTCCGACGGCTGACGAACACACAAACACACTAACACTTCATGATCGGCAGGTGCCTCTGAAGTCTGGACGTGGGGAGCACTTCTGACCACGCCCACCTCATAAACGTTCACCCTTAATCACTTCCACCTTTAGCTACACCTACCTCTGACCACGCCCACAGAAACTATCAGCATAAATATGAGATTATCTACACATATTATCTGGTTTTAATTTCTCGCATTTGTAACAGTTTCTTGTCACATTGTTTCTGGCGTATTATTAAAAATGTGGTGATGAGGATTGAGAGAGGGACAGGAACTCTTTAGTTTAAGATTAGTTATGATTTCATTTATCTTCTTTTTCAATCCTATTTATTGTGTTTTAATAGTTTTGTTGTTTCATCTGTAATCATTGTCAAATTCAAGGGTTTTTTGCATTCAATGTACCACCTGAAGAACAGATTGAGTAATTCGGTTATTTTTTAAAAATATTTTGCTATATGCTTATTCTAGTACCTTTCATCTCAACTCGCCATCTTCGTAGTTTTGTTGTTCAGGGAAATTAGGGGTTCCTTTTAGCGGGGTTTAATCCCCTTTGGAACTCCTGTTGACCATCTTTATTTTCAATTGTATAATTTTATTGTTGGCTTCAACTTGAACTAATTTCTATTTATTTGACAATGTACTTCTGTTTGCTAATCTTTTGTAAATGTGGCACGATGGTTTCAATAAATTTGTTTTTTGATTGATTCACTGTGATAACAAGATCATTAGCGCCGCCTTCCCACTTTATTTAGGTTTGGGACTGGCACTGTCAGAGTGCAAGCAGCGTAGGAGTATAGGGTGGAAGACAAGGCAATGCGTTGCATTAACATTTCGAAGGTTATAAATGTCACGCTTTAAAAGGTGCATAGATGCTATTGTTTTAACTTGTTACATTATTCTCTGTACATATCGTGCGCTTGCAGACATCTGATTAAAGTATATGCTTACTTGCTCACTTAAGGAATTCCTGTTTTTTTTTAATATTAGTCCTACGTTTGACGTCGTCCGTACTACAGACTGTCACTACACACCAAACGCATACATGAGTACTGATATTAATAAACGAGAAGTTTTTATAGCTTTCAAAAGACGCCATTTAAAGGTGTCTTAACAGATTAGGGTAATTATCACAACTTTTCATTGTTTAACAACATTAAATAATACATCTGACGCTGTCAGCGACACTTAAAACTATTGCTGTGATGCAATAATAATAATAACAATAATAATAAAAATTATTATATAATTGTCTGTAGGAACTCTGATTTCTGTGACTGCTCTCCACAGAGGCCGGGAATTTTTGTTGGCGACCCTGGTTATATATAGTATGTTAGAGAGATGTTTACTTATGGAAAGCACATTGATCAATTTTTCACTTAATCTGATCACTCCGACGCTGCTTGCAGTCCAGCAGTGCCAGTCCCAAGCCTGGATATAGGAGGAGGGAGACGCCAATGATCGATGTTGATACACAGTGTCGTTAAACTGCCACTAACCTAACCTTGAGTTAATCTGCCTGTAGTTGGAAACGCATTACCCTTTTTCTATCAAGATGGAAAAGATGCTAATAAACATTAGACTAAGGCTCTTTGTGAACAAAAAGATTAAAGATCGGATTTTGCTTTTCTCGACCCTTGGGAGCGCAACTATTTCGGCCACAAAACTCAATAATAATTCAGGAAGCAATTCGCAAAGATTTCCACCAAAAACCTTCTGCAAGGCAAAAAACACCTGAGCGGCTGAAAGGGACTAATCATTAGGACCTATATCTGTGCTGCATAGGGCTATCTGTATTATACATTTCAACATGGAAATCAACTCAACTCAATGATACCTCTTTCCCGACTACAAAATTGGTCTCATTATATAGTCCTTAGTTCTCGCAGAGCGACATTCTCTGTCCGATGGCTTTACGATTTATCATGCAACACGCATACACGCACACATACAAAGACACACACGCGCGCACAAACATACACGCACAGGGCCAAACAAGACAACGCGCAAACATACACGCACGATTTTTATACTTCAAGCAGTCCTTACAAGCAAAGATGTAAAGTAAAGCTTGTGAAACATTACCATCCAGACAAAACATCATATTCACTTCTGTCAAAGCATCCGACATTACTAAGACGTACTTTTAGCCGTATACACGGTAAAATTGAACCATATAATACTCAATACAGAGCAATAGTTGGCGACATCTAATACATACGTATATATATTATATATACATATATATATATAAATAATAATTTTTGACGTACGTGCATGCAGTTCGTTGATTGGTTACGATTTAATCTGTCATTTGAACGACAATTGTTTATAATTAATTTCCGACAGAAAAAGCGCCACGCACCGAGTAATCGACGATGCAAAAACAACTACACGCTAATACAGTTTGAAGAAAATCTCTTAAATTCACGCCTTGCAAATCGTCGTCAGAAAGTGTAAACATGCTTTCTGCTATAACTACATGTACTATATATATAAATATATATATATATATAAAATAATAATAATAATAACGATAACAACGCCGATTTATAAGGCGCCATAGACGCGGCTCTAACCACTACAATGGCGTCGTACATATATATAAATATATGTATATATATAGTACCTATAGTTAGCAGAAAACATGTTTACACTTTCTGACGAAGATTTGCAAGGCGTGAATTTAAGAGATTTTCTTCAAACTATATTATCGTGCAGTTGTTTCTGCATCGTATATACATATATATATCATATATATATATCATATATATATCATATATATATTAACAGATCTATATGATATACATATATATATACATCTATTATATATAATATACGGGCTCTCCACTGTCTCTGTCTCTGTCTCTGTCTCTGTCTCTGTCTCTCTGTCTCTGTCTCTGTCTCTGTCTCTGTCTCTGTCTCTGTCTCTGTCTCTGTCTCTCTCTCTCTCTCTCTCTCTCTCTCTCTCTCTCTCTCTCTCTCTCTCACTCACTCTCTCTCTACATAGATATTTATGTATCATAGGCAGCAAAAAGAACGAAATAAGAAGAAGAAGAAGAAGAAGAGGAAGAAGACTACAAAGTGGAGCAAGAAGAAACTCAAGACTAGTGATAATAAGAAGATCAAGAACAACAAGAAGTTAAAAAGGCAATAAGACAAAAGAAGAAGAAGAGAAGGAGGAGAAGGAGGAAGAGGAGATGTAGGAAGAGGAGAAAGAACAAGGAGAGGAAGACAAAGACAGGATGATGAAGATGAGGAGAAGGAGGATGAAGAAGCAGAAAGGGCAGAAGAGGAGAAAAAGGAGAAGAAGGAAAAGAAGGAGGAGGAAGGAGAGAATGAAGAAGATGAGGAACATATGAAGCAGGCGAAGAAGAAAAAAAATAGATTAAACAGAACATGATGATGATGATGTCTGTCGTATGCTCATATTACGTTCTATCCACGTAGACCAATAGGTCATCAAACGACATGGAGCCATTCGTCCTTTTTTGACATATCATCTTAAGTGTATTTCCATCCTTTGATTTGCATGAGATATCATACGTATCTCCCGCCAGAGTTTCAGGTTGGCGCTAAAGCATCGGTCCCACGTTTGAGATGGACATCCCTTCGTTAAAACTTCGACAAAGTCAGTGATCCGGATGTTTATATTATACGAATAGCGAATCGAAAAATTTAATAATTAGAATAATACACAGTGTAAATATTGTGCTACTTTGAATATCCATGCCATCTGTCGGCTGTTGACGGGAATCCATTGATTGGTTCCACGCTTGTGCGTGGGCCCACCATTGGGGACTCTTTCGACTGGCAGTACCCTATTTTGCTAATCGATGTAAAATATTCATATTTAACATTTAAACCACAGTGCAGAGAACGCCTCTGAGTAGATGTCTTGATGGGACGCAATATAAATGTTTAATTACTTTACATTACATCACAAGGCGAGGGAGGGGTTTAATGGTCGGATACATTGTGGCTTTTACATTATAATAAGATCTAGATGCAGATCAAGAGTGAAGAGAAACAGAGACAAACAGACGGTTAGAGTGAGAGAGACAGAGACAGAGACAGAGACAGACAGTGACAAACAGACGGTTAGAGTGAGAGAGAGAGAGACAGAGACAGAGACAGACAGTGACAAACAGACGGTTAGAGTGAGAGAGAGAGAGACAGAGACAGAGACAGAGACAGACAGTGACAAACAGACGGTTAGAGTGAGAGAGAGACAGACAGAGACAGAGACAGACAGTGACAAACAGACGGTTAGAGTGAGAGAGAGAGAGACAGAGACAGAGACAGACAGTGACAAACAGACGGTTAGAGTGAGAGAGAGAGAGACAGAGACAGAGACAGAGACAGACAGTGACAAACAGACGGTTAGAGTGAGAGAGAGAGAGACAGAGACAGACAGACAGTGACATACAGACGGTTAGAGTGAGAGAGAGAGAGACAGAGACAGACAGACAGTGACATACAGACGGTTAGAGTGAGAGAGAGAGAGACAGAGACAGAGACAGACAGTGACAAACAGACGGTTAGAGTGAGAGAGAGACAGACAGAGACAGAGACAGACAGTGACAAACAGACGGTTAGAGTGAGAGAGAGAGAGACAGAGACAGACAGACAGTGACATACAGACGGTTAGAGTGAGAGAGAGAGAGACAGAGACAGACAGACAGTGACATACAGACGGTTAGAGTGAGAGAGAGAGAGACAGAGACAGAGACAGACAGACAGTGACATACAGACGGTTAGAGACAGACAGGCAGACAGATAGACAGGCAGAGACAGAGATAAAAAGAGGAAGGGAGAGGAAGGGAGAGGAAGGGAGAGGAAGGGAGAGGAAGGGAGAGGAAGGGAGAGGAAGGGAGAGGAAGGGAGAGGAAGGGAGAGGAAGGGAGAGGAAGGGAGAGGAAGGGAGAGGAAGGCTGCCTTTAGCTGTAGTCGAATGCTATATCTGAAGGCATCGACTGAATGGATTGCACAGATGAAAGTCATCCGTCGTCAATTCCCAATAGACGAATGATTTCTAGTCGAATTGACCGAGATATCTTCTCCATACTTCTTCCTCCTCCTCCCCTCCTCCTTCTCCTCCTCCTCCTCTTCTTCTTCCTCTTCTTTCAGGATAAACGATTCAAAGATGCGGGGCTTTTTATCTGCAGCAGCAGCGGCAGGTCTGGCCTTCTTAAGGCCCGCGGTCGCATCTCACTTAATCTCCCTGCCTGGCACTTAATCTCTCTGCTTGGTATCTAATCTCTGTAATCTCCGCTTGGCACATAATCTCTCCACTTGACACTCACTCAGACATTGCTTTGCACCTAGTCTTCAAGCGCCTCTCATTGGTGTGCAGTGATGGAGGCGCTACATAAATTTATAGATATAATACAATAAAATACGATAGTCTTCATATATATATATATATATATATATATATATATATATATATATCATTAGCCACATAATATTCACTAAGTAATTGTATTCTTAATTAAAACAATCCCTGATAGTAATTGTAATAATGCTTCGGATGGACAAACTGATAATTCTGATATATCAATAAAAAGTTTACTAATAATAATAACTCTCTCTTTCTGTCTATCTGTATCTCTCTCTGTCTCTCTGTCTCTGTCTCTGTCTCTCTGTCTCTGTCTCTCTTTCTGCGTGTCCATTCAAAGCCCGTAATTATCGTAAAAACCAGATTCATCCATTTCTGTGATCGTGGCTATTAGTACCTCCTCTTCACATAAATCTCATGTGTCCATTTATATAGCACATGGGTCTGTTTCATTTATATAGCTTCTTTTGCGTCGTTCACGTTTTCATGTCTTCTTATAGAAATGAACGCCTTAGTATTCAATGGACAGCATTTTCATGGGGCGCCGTTCGCTCGTTAACGATTTTTAAATACAGAAACGAATGAAGGCGGAATGTCTGCTCAAAACAGATACCTTGTGGAAATAATTATTGAATCACCCTGCAAAAAGGCTAAATATCGCCTTAATGCATTTAAAGTCATTTATTTGGGTAATGTCGCTCAACTCTGTTGGCCGATACAAGGAAGAAAATAATAAAAATTCATTGGTTCCAATCGTTACGTCCTGTTTCGTTGTACTGGCAGCTTTGGTCACAGGATGATGCTATAACTATTTCCACCACGAATAAATCTTCTGCGGCCGATAATTTAGGGCCAAAATCAAGCAAAAATTTTACTTCTACTGGCCGAACCCATAAAAAATTTAGCGCGTGAAGACCTCTGCGCACGCGCCAATCTCTGCGCATGCGCTACCATTGGCGCATGCGCACTGTTAAAAACACCTCAAATTTGTAATCATGCGTCATGAGGGTCTTTTAGGATTAGATTAGGCATCGCGGTGGTCGGTTAGAGACAGATTAGGCGTTGTGATGGTCGTTTACGGTCAGGGTTATTGTCGATTTTAGACGCACACAAATAATTTTCGGCCGCAGAAGCAACTTTTTTGGCGCTTTGAGGCCGAACTTTTGGGCACAGAAGCTCCATCCTTCCACCACTGTATATAATCTTTCGTTGTCTTCTGCGTGGCATCTAATAGTTCGTTAAAGCGGTTTTAAAGGTCACAGAAATGTGATCGGATATATTGGCACACACAGACTGACGACAATGCTAGCAAACGTATAACCAGAGTACAAAGACATACTGCTATATGTAATGTAGCGTATTAATAAAATTATGCATCTGACAGTTCCACTATGTATGTTACTACTCGAAGTGTTCCGATCGCGTCCTAAGTGCCCATGTCCTTTCTAAACCAAAGATGATGCCCCCCCATAACCTAGACCTTGACCGCCTTTTAGTCTTTGCTTTGTACTCTAATTGCAAATATTCTTCTCGTGGCTTTTGACGAGTGAATAAGGAGGCTAATGGCTCGGTGATCGTCGCCTGCTGCTGCGTTTGGCTTCTTTTGATTGGCACCATGATAGATTGCAGGAAGTACTCTTGTCATATCCCCGTTCTTTATATTATGCGCCTTGATACATTCTAATCTATTCTGTCGTTGCTCCTTTCTACAGACTTTCAGCATCGCTGGTGGTGGTATATTGTTCATACGCTTTGTTCATTTCAGTATACTTTAGGGTTGTAAGTTCCTCCTCTCCCAGCACTTCCGGTCAAATGTCTTCCTCGCTCTCTCTGCCCCATGTCTTCTTCTCCTCCTCCTCTTCGTCCTCTTACCATTTTTATTTCCAATCTCCGTTCTTTCTCCTTCCCTCGGTTTCCTGGATAGCTGTTTCTCCTTTTCGTACACCTTGTCATATCTTCCATTTTGCTGTAAATACCTATCCATAATAATTCATGCGCTCTTAAACACCTTTTAAACAATTTTCACCGATGCCATAATAATCTCAGAGTTGTTTTACAGCGGTTGATAACTTTAGAGCGTATAGGGTCTTGTAAAATGGGTGTTACATAGCACAGGAATTAAATTGCCATCTGGTGTGATGGCTGTGCACAAGGTTCACGCTCTGTCAAGTATTCGACGCCAAAGGCTCACAGCATTTGTAATCACTGTCTTTGGTTAATTGCAATTTAACGACACTGAACACAGGACATTAACATTGCCCTCCTCCTTGATCTTTTGTATGACTGGCACTGCCTGAGTGCTGGCAGAGAGGCGTTAACAACAGTACTGTCTTATGAATTGCGATATAAATGACAGGTGACTATAGACCATGCAATAAATAAAACGAGAATCCGATTTAATCGCAACCACAACACAGAATTTGTTCGAAATAAACAATCGGTTTGAAATCCGAAAATTTAGAGAGAAACCAGAAATCAACTGTTGTCATAGATACGAAAGTTGAAAAGAGGAGCCACAGGGTTAGCCACATTCGACATCGAAGAAGTAACCAAATGAACGCAACATGGAACTCATTTATATTTTATAGATATCATATTAATTGGTGCGTATCTAGCTTATAGCCATTTATGTAACGCACTCCTTAAACACCTTTAAAATAAATTTCTAAATTGCTATATAAATATACGTTGCGACCCAAACAAGATATCGTTTCTTCTGAATTTCGTCGAGAATTCAAACATTAGCCTTAACTTATTTATCAATATCCCATTTTCAGATTTGCGTATGCCCGTAAAAGGTCCGAACATACCAGAGTCTACTATACACCAAATGGATGAAACGAGCCTGGGTATAACTTAAAGTCCTCAACCTGTTTCAATTTGTTCCTCTTTGTCCATTCCAGCATCAAATTTAAACACCGACGCCATTTGAGTCAGCAACTGATTAATTAATAGAAAGATATCTATCCCTCAATCGTCATTTTCAGCTTCTAAAGAAAGAAAGTGAAACAGTTCGCGCTATTGGTTCTTCCAGCAGAAAGAATTTTTCATAAAAATAGGATCACCTGTTGCGATGTCAATGTCTTCATACCGCTGTCTCTGTCTTTCTGTGCACATATATACATACATACATACATACATACATACATACATACATACATACATACATACATATATACATACATACATACATACATACATATATACATACATACATACATACATACATACATACATACATACATACATACATACATACATACATACATACATACACCCATATACTTATACATATACAAAACTTACATAGGCGTACAAAAATACTTCCATTCGAACATACATGCCCACAAACATTCACACATGCGTGCATACACTGCATCCACCCTGGTCAACCAACAGAGGATCGTATATAGCTGGGTTTTTCTGATAGAGGTGTTGGGTGTCGTGTGGTGGGGGCAACTCAGTCAACAGGTCATTGTATTCGACCAGAAAATTGTCGCTCATATTCGGTTTCTGTGTGTGCTCTAGGATGGAGAGGGGGAGGGCTGATGGGTGGGGTAACGGGTGTTGCCCACATCTCGTTAATAGGTTGCTGAGATGCGGAGAGGAAGACCAGTCTCTCTGTTGATGCTGACGCTGGTTCATTTGCAACGGCGCTATATTATGATCTCAACGGAAATGAGGTTGCTGGTGAAATGAGGTAATGCCAGGATACATTGGTTTACATTACACTGCGTTACCTACAGTAGCCTACATTACCATCGTAATGCAACGTGTACATATGCATACATGCTCAGCGATATACTGTAGTTAGACTTTTTGCATAGAGGTGGTATATAAATTGAGATATGCATTACAGAGTAGTACATTACAACCCATTACAGCACAATGCGATAAAAAAATGGAAAATAAACAATGCATAGAATCAATGCAATACAATACAACGCAAAATTATGCAAAGAGATGCAAACAATATATACAGTCAATGTATAAGAATACAAAGCAGAACAATACAATACATCCTACCTTCGAAGTAGATGAGATACCCCCTTTGCGGTAGACTGGACTGTCCAGTCGTGAATCGGACATTCGCCTCCGTTGCATTGACCTCTATCGTTTGCTTTCCAAGGACACCGCAGTCGTTGAAGTACTCCACCCCATCAGGGGTCATCACCCTGAGGGTGTCGAGGCAGCGCCCTGCCCTTCGTACGTCCAGCTCAAAGTCGTAGAGGGTGAGGCGAATGACCTGCCAACGCTGGACCGCCAGGCGACGCAGGCAGTCCGTGCTCATGTAGTACTTGTCGGGGTAGTTGGGGCTCGATAGGAAACCCGTAAGGGAGACGAGGGGGTCGTAAGGGCCAGGACAAGACCCGTCGATAGATGATTCTGAGGAAGAAGAAACAGAAGGAAGAAAGATCAATATATTGGCTGATCGATTGATTTGATCTTTTTCTATATTCCATTCATTTATTGATCGATCCATGATTCTGGCGAAGAAAAACAAAAGGGAGAAAGATCGATGCATTGGGCGATCGATTGATTTTCTTAATCGATTTATTTATTAACCAATCGAAGAGTGAACGAGTTTTGTTTATGGTGGGTGGGTCATTGAGTGGTGAAGTGTAAATCCTTCAAGTACTTAGAATACTATAACGCTTTCACTTAATGCGTTCATTCACCTGTGACGCTTTCACTCAATCACTCACTCGATCGATCGACCAATCAATCAATCAATGAGATTTGGTATAGCACCTCTTCTAGAAATCTACTCACAGGCGCTCCCGGTCCAACCTCGGTCAAATGACATAGATTTCAGAGTAGACTATAAATGAGGTTGGGAGTTTTCTTTGGCAAGAGTCGAAAATCCAATGGGAGGCTATTCCAAGCACAACCGAAAAGTACAACACTGCATCGTAGAGGTCCGAGACACAGAGGCAAAAAGAAGACCCTGTAACGCTTTCACTTACCTGAAATGCACTTGTAGGAGACCTTAAGGAACTCCTCGTATCCACACGGATCAGCGAATATGGCTGACGTCACAGGAACACTACAGGTACGTTTTCCAGCGCATATCCTATTCAGGTGGAACTGAACGTCGATGTCACAGTACCTGCTGAAGGGTACGTCACACCGCAGTGCCACCTCCGAGTCATTTCGACCGTAGCGAACCGTGTCGAAGACG